>JAOSYY010000010.1:2260039-2327571 GCA_025727935.1 Hebomoia glaucippe
AAAACGGATCTGATCTTTTCGGGGAATAGCCGGAAAAACAGACAGATAGACGCACAAAAATTCTATAAATATACCTTTATATTCGTTTAAAAAGCCGAAATCTTGATTTTACATCCAGATTCTTGGATTTGATGTAGACCTACCTAACTCTTTAATTCAACCTGAACTCTAAAGTATTTCAAGTGCAACGCTATTTTCGGAAACTTATTTACAAATTTTATTTGCTACCACTTCGTTGTATTTGTTTATTTACTCGTAAATCTGAGATACATCGAATGCGGAGCCGAAACCGTCGGATATCTAAAAATAGTAACCGACGGGAATAGAACACGCTTATAGGACAGTGCTGTTACATTGTATCTAAATCATCACCTGGTTACGGTTTAATTACTTGGCAGGCGTTTATTCATAGAATTCAATCTAGCTATTAGATTAGGTATTTAAAACACGAGGAATCAAAAACGCGGAACAAAGGTTTCCTATTTACAAATACCATCCTATACTTTATTTAATATAATGAGAAGGTTTCAGCGATATGGCTATTTTTTTCTAACAATGATTTCAAAAATGAATTATTTTCTAATAGTTAGCACTAGAGTAATGCTAAAGGTATCTCTTATATATTATCACTTCAAATATGACGCGGCTTAATTAGTTATCTATACTTAGTATTATAAAGCTGAAGTTTGTTTGAACGCGCTAATCACAGAAACAACTGGTCCGATTTGAAAATTCTTTCAGTTTTAGATTATAAAAATTAATCATGAAATGAAAAATTAGGACAGTAAACAGGAAAATGGACGTAAAAAATAATATCTAGGTACATATTGCAAATACCAGAAGGATAAAATTATGTGTTAGGTGTGGTTGTATCTAATATAGACCGAGTATATCCGGGTTTTCAGGCAAAAGCGGTCGGCTGTCGAAGTTGTTCCGTTTAATATCCGCTCCGGATCTCATTCCACATGCAGCCTCCACCCGGCCGTCTAGCTTCAATAAGCTGCTTACATTTCTAAATCTATCTAAATTCTAAGCTGTTTCTTAATTTAAAAAATGACTTGACTACCTATCACACCTATGTGTTTCTATAACCTTATTTTTTGAATTTCCGTTTCAGTTCCTAATCAATTACAAGGAAAATTATTGAGAATATTTTTTTCAAATATATCATCTTCCAATATATGACGTTTACTCCTTCGCGAAATATAAAAGAAGCAGTTTTATAATTTCTCATCGCATATAGATTATTTTATAGAACATGACAGATATGCCTACTGTCATTCGAATAAGCACAAAATTTTAATTCCAATATTTTAAATAATAGTTATGTTCCTTTTCAAGTTCATTGGAGGCAGATATAATTCAGCAAAAACTAATCTCACATCTATAATTCAGAAAAAAATAATGCCACCTACATAAGACGACAATAACCTAAAAAAAAGAAAATTATTTTTATGTCATAGTGAGCTAGATTTATTACTACAGCTCGATTATTATATCAACTAATCAGGTATTTGTAACAAGAACACTTGCCATAACAAGTAGAAACTAGATACACAAAGGAGAAAGAAATTAAACTCACACGCATCAAATTCTTTATTAGACACCATTTAATGAACTTTTAATAACATTTTAAAAGATTAAATATAAATAGAGAGCAAATATGTTTTACTATATATAGTATACGTTCTTCATTGCACGCTGTGAGCAGCATGGGGTGATCCAATACAGATAATCCACGTAGCGCTGATATAGAAATATCTAGATAGCTTAGAAATAGAAGAACAGTCTAGTAGTGCAATATAAATTTATTAGTGATATATTTAAATATTTATCTTAAGCATCATAACAGTAATTACAAAATAATATATAATTACAAAATATTTTATATGTATAATTAAAAATTAAAAGTTAGCCATAATTTTTTGGAACTCCTATAGAGATCTTATTATGCTTGTCCAAATCTACTCGATACTAAAACATTATTAAGATTAAGAAGTATTTAAGTGCGTTAGGTTTAACTATGAACAATTAATTGTATTAGTCGAAATCCATTAAAAGAAAATCAAATGAATTTAGGCAGATTATTTAGCTTTAAAATAGAAAAAAAGATTCGGCATGATTCACTCGTCTGTCGTATTAAAACTGATCATATAATGAACTGAATGCAAGTAATAGTAAGTATATAATTTATATATACATGTCTGTGATTAATTAGTTATGTAATATATAATTTACGAAGTGTAAGCGTCATTCTCGGTTCCAAATATCAAACGAACCGCATTAAAATTAATGGAACACGTCTGCCGTCTGTCTTGCACATACTAAGTCCTTGCCAATTCATCAATTATTTTTGTACGTATTATTTCATCACAAACGTTTATTTATACTATTAAAATAGCAGCCGACACGATGAGGAAAATCTTCACATTATCATAGAACACTTTAAATGATTATAATAATGTATTTTTAATTGTGTCATTAATTCATACTGATATTATAAATGCAAATATAATTATGTTTACCTTCATATTAAGTTTTTATAATCAAATCATTTGGACGTTTTTAATAATACAAATACGCTTATATTCTTTAAGAAAACGAACGTGTGCCGTCATTCACGATATAAATACTTTTAGAAAATTTGTATATTGGCTGCAAGAATTATAATCAAAACGATTATTAATAAGTACAAAATGCTTCGAACTAACTAGTACATCGTTTTACAATAATTTATGGATAGTACATCTGATAGAAAATCTAACTCAGTACTTTAATAATCGTGTAACGATTCACTAGCCAAGGGCAACACGTCTATATTTGTTTTACTTCACATAACATTATAATACCATTTAGCACATATCCAGTAATAACACGGTTGACAGGAGATAAATCAACACTGCACATAGAACCCACAACTTGGCAGCATTCAGGAGCCAGTGACATATCAAAAACAAAGGGCACCAATGTATGATTAATACGGACTTCCCACGGAGCCTGCGATGTAAGGATTTTCTCGGCTAATGAAATTATTTGGCTCTGCAAAATATAAGGAGGGTCGTGATTAAACGCCGCCGTGATATGACGTGGAATTTAATTTTATTCATCTAAAGGGATTTTGGCTTAAAGTATACTAATGATTTTAGCAGCTTTACTTATGAATTTTATCTACGTTACGCTAAAAATACTTGTTGAAATTTAATGTTTTAGTATATAAAATGATAAAAGACTCAAATTAAATAGCGATCCATTGTGATAAAATTTGTTTTGGAATTCTAATACTTGTCTTAGAGTTTTTCTAATAAAACATTGTTCTTAATAAATTTGCAACCTATTTTACTAATCAGTAAAAAAGTTATATCAGACTTTTGAAAATACAATATGGCTTATAGCCTTCGTCGATAAATTTACTATCTAAAACTGAAAGAATTATTCAAATCGGACCAACGGTTCCTGAAATTAGGACGCTCAAACAAACAAACATACAAACTCTACAGCTTTATAATAGTAGTATAGATTAAACTTTAATTAAGAAATAATTCGTCGTCCTGTTATCGTCATAAATTAATTATACGTCGTCTTATACCTAAAAATATATGTATGTATCTATACTGTAAATAAAATCGAGAAACCTTTATAATGATCGCACTATTTTATGCATTAATCGTACACATCACTATTTCATAGTTTAGTGTGTATCGTAGCTAAACAGTCATGTTATTTATGTCTAACAATTTTCGCTCGTATATTTCTTAGATAATTGTCTATCCTTTCTAATTTACGAATAATATAGATGTATCTAGCACTGTGTTGTATTTTCCATATTATAGTATGTCTCTAAAATTACGTTAAAAATAACGAAAATGAATAAAAATTTAAGAGCTGAATCTAAAAAATAAAACTAATGATGACTATCTCCACACCCAATAAACGTGGGTAGAATCGAATTGTCACAATAACCGTTATCCGCCTTGTAAGTGTTGTTTGGCTTATTATGCAGATGAATTCACAGACTATAGTAGCCAATATAACTTGATCTACCTCGACTCTTCCACATCCTCATTAACACGACAGTAGAAGAGTGATTCATTCTTACTTGGAGGATCATGAGATTCTGGCTAATTCCTAAGCCTAAGGTGTGCGGCTCTATTGTCATGGACAATTGATTAATGTTGTAGTTTATCTACTGATATGACAACAATGGCGTCTTCCCGAATGCTGTAATACGTTGCGCCTCTTGCTTTATACCTACCCTTGTACATGGTGTTCAACATTTTCATTTGAATATTTATTTCTTTACAGATGCAGCGTTTATCGACGTCATCGAAGCAAAGAAACTGAAATAAAAAAGAAATTAGCATTTTGTATCTAATATTCCTTTGACACAGAAGATGCCCTACCTTAACTAAATGTAAGAAATGATTAATAAATATGAAAAATCTAACCCCTACTCACCTATACAATATTATAAAAGTATTTTAAAGATTTTGATATTAGAGAAGTTTGTCTATATTTGTGTATATACGGACAACAAAACAACGTTTTTCCCCTTTAAGTATACATTTATATGAAAAATTGTATAACAAATCATATAATATAAAAATATAAATAATGTTATATATAGGCTCTATCCGACCCCCTTCCCCCTAACCTCTAGGAAAAGTCCCCCCATTAAGCGATATATGTATCTACTGATCTTCTAAGATGTGTCAGTCACAAGTTGACAAATAGCGCAGCAGGGCTATCCCATTGTATGCAAATGTTCGTTCTCATGTTATAACACATTTTAATAATATTGATTGATCTAAACTACATTCACTTGTCCTACACTTATCCAACAGTTAAGCTTGATATACGACCGGTAGTCCAGATGATTTTATGATGATATATCGTCTCAAGTTCATAACTGCCTTCGTTGCGTACTTATGAGTTATGTTTGGGTATTTTACATAGAGTATTTGTAAGAAATATAATATTTTTTTATTCGACTAACAAGGTGTTAGGAAATGAGGAGAGCTAACTGCATTATTACCTGAGGCTTTACCAATACTGTTATTTACTGATTGTCAATATTAATTAAAATTAAATGTTCAAAAAATTTCTGTTATTCAAGAGTTTGAATTATATGTTGAAAATATAGTGTTTAATGCGAATTAATGCTATCTACTTACAAATATAACTTTTACGATTTTCGTCTGTCTATTTGTTCAAGGTAATCTCCGAAATGACTGCAGTGACTGGCGACATTTTCAGTGGCATATAGCTAGATTTTTAGATAGTAACTTACATCGTAATATTAACGAGGTTGACACCGCAGGGCACTACGAATTTTGTGAATAATATATATGAGTGTAAATAATTCTTATTTTGCCATTTCAATACTAGATGTTATTTGAAAGCTAATCTCTTTATGTAATTCTAAAATGGAAAGCCAAATATCACACTGAAATTAGTTATGAAGTGTCAAGATAACTGTTCTCATGTATGCATGTTTGGTTTCACTTGCCCCTGTCGTCGGAAGCTCTCAGCATAAAGGGTCCTCTGACATCTCACACGTGCTCGTAACTGCTTTGTGTCAACAACTGCTTCGTAGAATGTGCTAATTCAATTTTATACTGCGCTTCTGCACTCTGAGTCCGAATTGTAACATAGGTAATTTTACAAATTAAGGTCCTTATTAGACAATAATTTAATGCTTATTAAATTTAAATGTATTACATATTAGCGGTTACCCGCTGCTCCCCACGCTGTAATGCCGATTTTTCAACCACTTTTGTTTGTAGATCAGTACAGAGATCATGAACAAAAAATATTATCTATTTCACGTCATTTGTAATCTTTATAAACTTTGCTTAACTTTAGTTTAAAAAAAATACATGAGATACAAATCCTCAGAATGTGTTGTCGAAATAGTATGTATATCACATATATATGTAAAAGTAGCTATGAGAGAGATACTTTCTTAACCCCTATTCTACAGAGTCTTGATGACAAACTAATGATAACGATTAAATGTGCAAGTAATGTACGAACTAAGGAACATCTTCTTAAGATCATTCAGCTAAGCGAAAAAACATTTCGTGATAAATACAGGAAAAAAAGCATTTTTCATCTCAAGAAAGTAAGACTCCAAAGCCTCATAGCATCGTCAAAGATTCTAAATCCATATAAGTTTTATGTGAAAGTGGATCTAATTGTCGACTAAATAAAGTTTATTGTATATTTATTTAGTAATTGCTTCATAGCCTTATGTTTTTTGTGAAATTGTTATATATCCGTGACTTGTTAGAAAAGGAGGTTCGCTTTATTCAGAGAGGGATAGAATAATGTCATTTTGATTAATATGGAGTCATTGCTCAAAGCGGTCTCTGTACCATTGCTAAGTAATGACCTCTCCATAAAGACATGGTTAAGGTTAAAAGAAAATTACTTTATCAACGCCTTGTTTTAAATAAATATCCTGTTTCAGGAAATATTATTGTTGTATCGAAAACGAGAAATTGAGATGTAAAGATGTTAAGATTCGTTTTATTGATTGCTACACAAGTGATGTATTATTTAGTAGATTAGTTTAAGTTTTATTGTTTCTTGATGAGGGTTATAAATTGTTTTATAATTAAATATAATGAATATTAATGAAAGCGATTTCGGTAGATATTTTATTGATTAAACTTTAATTTACTTATTTTTGTGTTGCAATAGAAGTTAACGGTATAAACATTAATTAACACGGATTTGAATCCAACATTTAATTTAAATAAATATAAATATCCAGCTAAGACGACCTATAAGACCTCTTTAGAGTTATAAAAAGTAAACCTAAATTAACAGCATCTATTGAATTAATATCTAACGAGCAAAAAATGTACCTAATGTACACCTTAGATATGTCTATAAAGTCCATTGGTTAAAAAGGGTTGCCCTGTCAGATTTGGTCTCCCAGCAAAGCAATGACAAATAGCCTGAGATAATCTGTGACAGATCCATCTTAGTAAAAAAGCCGACGCTTGACACAGATAAATAAGATTATTCAGGTACAACCTTGATGTTTAGTTTCTTGTATTAATTATGTGAATTCTCACAATGCTGCTATGATGGATTTATATTGTGGATTGACAATAAACAACGTGTGACTCAGTCGCTAAATAAAAAGGTTAAGGTTATATTATGTAATAACGTCATAAAAACTTATTAATGTAGGCTCATTAATAAAGAGTTATGATATAAATAATTGCAATAGGAAGTTTAAATTAAAATTGCCAATTTTGAATAATTTAAAATAAATCTCAAACTGAATGAGTTAATTACTTTCTATAAATAACTAATATAATCCTTGTATTAAATATAGAATAAATACTGACATATGTTAATTTATATGATATATATCAGAAAAAGATTTTTTGCAAACTTTATACTATTTTACTATAGGTATAAAAGTGGCAAACTTAGCTGCCATCTTCTTCGCAGGTGACATGGCTCGGCTTAGCCATCACCACAAATAAAGCAAAGACACAGAATGAAAGGGTCCAACACAATCAATAATGTAAGGCTAGGTGAGACCACCACGGCAGTTAGCTGAAATGGTCGCACCATTAACGACTAATTCCTTGTCATTTGCGTGCGGCTTTAGGCGACGGTCAACCGATTGCTTCCACGGTGGCAGTACTGATTTTGTAACTGTACCAAAGTATACGAGGACTGGTTGCTTCTAAAGCGATGTTATTTTCATTAGAGTGGGATCACGTATCTCTTAATAGTACATAGGGATTATGCAATTCCATCGCTTTCAATGACCTTTAATTGGATGGTGACACAATCAATGATTAATAAACGCAATGATTTGAAAAGATTTCAGTTTTTTAGTAATAAAATCTATTTGATTTTAAGTGAAAAATTATAGTGTAGAGTTAGTTTTTTGCCGTAAATATAAGCAGTTTCCTTTCCTACAAGAGGATCTATATACAACTTTAAAAAAGATACTAAGTTTACCACATGTTCAGGTTTGGATTCGTATTACATATACCACAGAGGGTTTATTTATAAAAAATAGAGGAATAAAATTAGAGATTACTTTCTAAAACACCAACATATCTATTTGTGTTGTTTTTTTTTCTAAATGATTTACGCGTTTTTAGCCTATTGGTTTTTAAAACTAGCCGAAAATTATATAGTTACTATATATAATGAGTCTGTTGTTAAACGAGCTGCTCGTGAATTTCCGTGCTAAAATGTATATTGAAATTTAGTTCATATAACGCAAAGTCCAAGTAAATAACAGTACTAATATCAGCAGCAAGACAATCGATTATGCACGGCAAGACCCGAGTTCACTTAGCGGAATGGTCGCGCTATTACTGGATAATCCGAGCTATTTGCTAGTGGCGGCCCGTGGCACCGACACTCCATTGGAGGTGTTTTAATAAGGATTTGTTTAAAACATGATATTAAATCATCTGTTATTTATCAAGTAACAATAACTCAGTTTAACCACTAGGACCTATTAAATAAATAGCTTACATATCAAAGAAAAGGCAAATGAAGAGAAATTCTCTATGTTGTCCTCTGTTTCAATCGCTATTTAACTATAATTAATAATTTGAAACTTTCAATTAATGCCTCTAGAAATAAATTTCACAAATTTTTAGGCACATTAAAAACTGATTTGAGTTGATAAAATATTATATTTAGGGTTGAAAGGAAAAAAGTATACCTTTTAAAATACTACTAGAATCTTTTTCTTATGTAATATCTATATATTTTATTTATATTATTATAAACAAACATTTTAAATTTTCTCTTTACCTCGTAAGTAAGGAATATTTAATTTGATAAGCCCAATGAGTTAATGCCTTTTATGTTTTTCACCCAAATTTTTAGACAGGAACAGCTGAATCTCTAAGAATTCAACAAAAATATATGTGATGATAGTCTTATAGCTACTCCAGATTGCCAAGACAAACAAAACAGGGAAAGATTTTGTACACCGCCCTCAATCAATCACCAACAATATTTGCTATTGCTTCGTAATCTGTTGCCCAAACTTGGACCAACAAGGACGTCTGTATGGGACAAAGATCGACTCACGGAAATTATATTGATATTCAATACACAATAAATGGCCACTGTCAAAAACTTGCTGTTCGTTCTTACGGTCATCCCTATACGTGTCATTTGCCATTGAAAACGCAACTATGTGTGTCTCTTTTTAGCTGATTATATCGTGTGGGTTCGAAAGAGATCGTAGCATATAGTGGGCTTAGCGAGCCTTTGTCACAAGGACTGAACTAATTTTTCATCATACAACCCACGACAGTTACAAATGCGGCCGAACTGTCTCCTTCTTTAATAATACTTTTTATATTTTTTCAAGGGTAGTTCGCCCTCTGGCAAATAAAGATTTTCATCCACTCAGGGGAAAATCGAGAGGAGCTTAAAATGTAATTTGTTAACAACACTATTTAATGCATTTTAAATTAAAAAATTCCGATGAATTTTATATCTTTTATGAATTAAAGATAAAAGAACTAAAATTGTTGTGATAACAAAAATTGTTTTTAAAAATAATTTGACCAATTACATAAGACTAAAACTTTAATAGATAACTATGCACCGAAAAATTAACACCTATAAATCTTTTTTGTTATTTTATAATCGTTGTATGTTTAAGTCCAGAAATTAGCTTTTGAAAGTTAAACTAATTATATAATTTAATTCGTTTCTAGTTGCTATATTGTTGTTGTTTTAAAAGTACAAAGAATTTGCCGAATCAGCCAAATCTAATTTTATACTCGATAGATTTTTTATCAGGCACGTAGAGAAATCTCCATGTTTAGGTAACATCACATCAAGGACACCCTCTGCATTATAATTCGGCACCCCACACCCCACCAGATCAGCTCTGCGTCCAATCAATCACTGTACGATCTGTCATGTTCGGTTTATGAGAAAAATTGTTAGGATGCTCCCTTACACCCCACACTCCCCAAGTTATGGTAAACCGTTGGAAGTTTATATAGTGTAGAAAGTATTGAGGATATTAATAAATAACAATGTTCAGATTTAGGATTACTCTGGTACATGTTTCAAGTTCTTTATGTATATTTAAATCCATAAAAAATTAATGGATAATATTGATAAAATTACTTTAAATTTAATACATACTGTAGTATGTTTACTACGAATACAGGTTATTGCAAAAATTATAGATTACAATAACATTACCTTCTTAACATGGAGGTAAGTAGAATTAAAGACATTCTGAATTCGACGTGAAAAAATTGTTCTACTCGGAATACGCAAAAACATTTTGTAGAAAGCACTTTTCTTACACTCATTTGTCTAAGCATTGGAGGGGTCAATGTGGTGGTTCTCACGCTAAACCTCTTAGGATACAGCCTTATTTCTCTTTATAAAAGTAAATACGAGATAGTTAATCCTCTATTACTAAGGTTATAAAGACTAATTTTGAATGCTTTCATTCTCCTGATCACGTTTAGTAACGACTCGTCAAGCTATAGGTATTTCGAGAGAGTTTCCGCTAATCGTCTAGAAAAAATATTTGCCGATTTCGCTTTCAGTTTTTTGGTTCTGATAAATGGTTGGAATATGTATTTTGGCGGTTTAGACGCAGTTTTCTTTCTGTTGAAGTAGATACGTGTTAAGTAAATAATACCTACCTATTACACATTTTACGTATAAGTACCTATAGTATCTCATAACCCATTCCAAGTAAGGAAAATTTATATCAGAATTCAACACCAAAACAGTGAAGCGTATTAAGTTTGAAATAATAAAATATTAAAATTAAATAATTAATACAATATAAGTTGGTCGTATAACTGATAAAACTTTTTAGCGCCGTATAAATGTACATACCTACTTTTTAGTTATAAAGTAGTGGTAAATCTATCTATTTAGATGAAGGCCTTTGAACATTTTGTACCTACGATCAGCGTGTATTAGACGGTGACCAAGATTTAGATATTGAAATTCAAATGGCCACCCTTGATTTAGTATTCATTTGACGTGATGGAGGCTTTACGCCGCTTTAGGTTTCGCTAGGCGTCGTCTTCTCGTACATCATACCGGGCTACGCTTGACTCTTGACCTGAGGGTACACCGGGATCTTAAATATATTATTATTTGACTAAAAAGGAACCTTTGTTTCTGTTATACGCTTCTTTTTAAAGCAGAAGGCGTGGTCTTGTAAAGGCTGTAAACATGGATCTTTAGTGTCGACATAAGCGATTATATATTTAATTTTATATGAATAAACGATTGTTGATTAATTAATTGTTGATCCAATAATAATGAAACTTTAGTTAGTTGTCGTGCGGGCGTACCTCAAGGTTCTTGGTCTAAAAAGGATATTTTATGTAAGACAATAAAACGGAAATAACCAAAGTCGCGGACATGAGTTTCTGTATATATAATTACAAGGTAAACCTTTTGACCGTTTTATAACAGTATTACGAACATTGAGAAGGACATTTGACAGCGGCAAAGTTCAATATAAATTCCTATATTTATTAAAATTTACAAAGAAGGAAAGTATCGACTAGTATTGTTTTCTTTGATAGCCTATATCTACTTATTAGAGTAAAAGTAGCGGTCAAAAAAGATTTCTTTTTATTATATTAGGTTATCATATATACATTTAATTATTTAATGTTATAAACTAGTTAACACCGAGACAAAATATATATTTCTCTCAGTGTAACAAAACACAATCAAGATGACGGCTCCGTAATCCCAAAAGATTTCCACTTGGAGCGAGCATCGACTTGCGACGCCCTGATGCTACACATTCTAAATAATAAACAGGCTTTTCTACCTAGATTTTCGTTTCATAAGAAATTAATACTTAAACTCTTTTTTTTTTTTGGGGGACGTCGCGTTTTTAGCCCGGTGGCTATTAAAACTAACCGGAAGTTTTGGGCAAGCGCGATAGCGCTCGCCATAAACTTAAACTCGTAACTACAAGTGTGAATATAGTTTTGAAAATACGTAAAAAAAAAACAACAAAATAACTTTTCACAATTATTTCTTAGGTGGTTTTATAGGGAACATAAAGGTTTATAAGGTTATATTTCGTTAATCTTTTATTCTATTATTTTATTTAATTAAGTAGCTATATAATCTTCGGTAAGAGTTTATGTAAAAGTTCTGAAATAAAATCTTTTTAAAAACCTTAGAATCAGTGTCCGGGGACGAGCAATGTAGTCACGAACAAATGATCAGAGAAAGGTAGAAACTGCACATCGTTGACCTTAGAATACAAATATCTAGACTCGAAAACTTTACTGCATTCCCTGCGTGAAAATCTCTATAACAATATACATTACCCGCTGGTAAGTTATCCGTTTGAATATATATGCATTGGTTCAGCGATGTATTAAAAATAGAGGTATATTCTCACTGCAGTTTATGGAGTTGGATTTCAAGCAATTGTGCAGCAGTGCATTGATGCATGAGCAGTGCGCCAATGGGCCTTCGATTGATGCTTTCAGACGCTCGACGTATTGCAATCGTTATGCACCTAATGTCAAATTGACGCTACGCTACTCTTTGTCTGTGTCGGGATGTCGAAGGAGTTTTATTTCTTTTTACGAACTACTGAAAACATGCTTCGTTTTTTCAACAACTATACTATAATTATAGACTTATTTAACTTTATTTGCGGAAATAGTTAATATACTATTCCGATAAACCATTTTAACATAATTTTTTTATAACTAAAAATTTAATTCTTAACGATGTGTCGCACTCAAAATTAAGTACTCAATAAGCGCTTAATTATTTACTATGTTTATTTATAACATTTTGATAATATTGACTATTTTCTATAAGCAATTCACGTTTTATAATTTGTTTAACTCTTGTATTTTAATTACACCGCAACAAATCATAGTAGATAACATCGCAAAGAATTGTTTTTAATAAAATTCACGGTACTTACTTTTTAATTAATAGTAGGTATTATGTTATTGACTTACTTATAACCCTTTACGCGATGATACCATAGGAAGCCCACGCGACCGGTTGAAACATAAATCTGGCTCGGAGCTCAGTCGCGCGGAAACTTTTTGAATTATTAGTTTTAATTTCCGCCTTAGATCCGTTCCAGTATCTGTCAAGCGACATACACGGATAAACTTGAAACTGGAGTTAACAAACCACCTCGTCACTCGAGCATTTAATATAGAGCTACTTTATATTAAATAATTAATTCTTCAGTAATATATTATGTGCTAACAAATTAATTCGTATCATCGCTACTCGTTCTTAGTTACATATTCTGGTAAATATGTTAACTTTTTATTATTTACGTGGGTTTTACCATGGTCACTAGATACATGCTGGCATGTAAGTATTAAGAGGCTCTTATTTAGGAATTTTATTGCTGGTGGTCATTTCACTTTTCATATCCGGGCATCGAAAAAAATGTAAATAGAGCTACTATTTTTATGGCGCAAAAACTCTTAGTTGAGTTTTTAGATACAAATATTTTGTCAAATATGAATGATTTCACAAATTCCATTGAATACCTACTCATATGGTTATTTTTAAATAGATACAAAGAATAGTAATCAATAAAAGGAAGGCAAAATGTTACAATTTTGTATACATGTTTGTTCTACGCGACGATTTTTGTGTAAATTATTAAACGTTGTAATGCACATTTACAAGATTTTTATTGAAAGAAAGTTAGAGTGCAACATTTCGAATGCAATTAAAAAAATAAAATATTTTAGTAATTATGTGTTGCAAATTTGTATATTAATTTGTCAAAAGTAGGCTCCGCCCGTACTTCAACACAGGAATCATAACTTTCTTAATAAATCCAGACCCGTATCAGATCGCCACAATTCTTAGCACTCTATTAAAATTGCAGCAGCTTATTATTGAATGGTATCATAATTACACGTTGGTAATAGCCACCGGGCACGTATGTACTCGACGCCGATCGAATAGCAGATAACTTAGTAAATAATACGAGCGAATACTTTTAATAAAATTTGGGGGTTTCGAAAAGTGTAGCGATAAGAGTAATAACTTTATATTATGATATTTACAGAAATAAATATTTTGAACGAAGTTTTTGAACCTGTAGCTCTGAAAGGTTTTGTGTAGAAAAAAATATTTATTTGTAAATATATGTTATGAAAATTATTATATTCTGCGAAAGTGCGTTAAAAATAATTTAAAATTTATTCAATTTCTAGAAGTCCTGTTTAAATTATTTTAGAAATATCCACTGAAATTACATCTAGATAAGATAAGCAAAATCTACCACATTTATGTATACACGTCATACGTTAATTGGATAAATTATTTATTGGTTTAATAGAACCAAGTATTAATTAAACGTTACCATCATAGGCAGACACGTGCCTAGGTATGCGAAAAATAGAAGAGAAAATCTATCGGGCAAAAGGATTAATAAATATGTCTAGTGGAAAAGCCACGCTTTCACCGTGCCCCTTTCCGCGTTTCCACATTTTTCAGGCGATAAATCAAATTTTTTTCACCGGTAGCGCTTTTTACCTCGCATCCTTTCGGCTTGCTCGAGCGTTATGTCATTTTTTCACTCGGACATGGGAGTTTGCACTTACCTACTTCGCCTTTGTTTTGTAAAACGAATTTATGATTAATATGTTCATGACGTAAAAAGTTGACTAACCTCACCGCCGTTACTGTAGGTATTTGCGCAAAATTTGTCTTGCTTACTACCCACTGCGCGTGTGAGAACCATGACAGTGATATATTCATCTTCAATATTATAGATGTCCCGTAAAATTATCGGATTTAATATTGCGCATTTAATATTCAAAAAGTACCGCAACCGTTTACATACCTACATATTTCCTTAAGAACGAGTTTCTATGAGATGTGTAAATTAAATTATACGTTTAATATAATTGTCGAGTCATTAAATTTTATTATTGTAATTAATTAAAATAACAGTCGAAAACTTTACAATAAATAGACAAAATAATAAGCTAACAGCGTCATAATAAATGCGTGTCGGACAGCGACGATGTTCCAAGTCGACACTGCTGTTAATTTAAATTTAGCTACCTCAAAGAGAACAATTTAAGTTAATTGCCAAATCATTAAGTTAAGCACAAAATATTAGCGCGCTAGTGCGGTATTTATAAAGTGGCAGAAGTGAATAAACAAATCACCGGTCGCATCGATAAAAACTCAGCATACATTAATACGTGATTATAAATTAAAAAAGTTTCGGAATTAAGACAACAACCTCTTTAATCTAGAATAAATGGTGGTCGCCAGAGACCGGTTTTGGACGAGTTGGAGGCGTAAAAGAAAAAAGAATAATCCGGTCCGAAGCGGGTCCAAAATATGATAGGCATCCATAATACAACATGGCGGCTAAGCACCTATATGCCTCCTTATCTCTCATACGGGAATCGTATTAAGGCATTTCAGATTGTTAAGTTGACCACATGTGGAGTGTTCCGCTAAGTCTAACCTTGATATCATACTCTTCTTGTACATGGTGTTTATTTTAATTTCATAAAAAATACGAGTTTCATCAGAAAAAAAATCACTTCTATTGTTAAGGAACCAGTTTCTAAAATGAGTATAAGTTATTTTTGTTTCTTTTTTTACAACATTTTCCTAATGTTTCATGGGTATTTCTAAACTTTATTTAACTTAAAGCCCGGTATAAGTTTGTAAATAATATTAATATATATAATAATTATATAACAATGCGGTGATCGTGGAAAATTTACAATAACCATAATAAAAGTTACCTATTTTTGAATTTGTTATGAGATCATTTTTACACAGCCTGTATAGTATCCCTTCCCGCGTCCACTCAACTGGCGCACAACATTCCACATTATTACTAACACCACCTTATAAATAAAACCGCTTACGCGACTCTACCTGACCACAAATCTTTAAAAATATATACGTACCTCGTTGACATCTTTAGATCTTTGTACCATACATAGGACCGGTTTAATCGTCTTATTTATTTGTTACATCGACGGCCAATATGTCGCCTTTCGTCACTTATTTAATACGTTTAGAACAAGTTTTCTTCATTCTGTATCACACTTATTAAAAATATGCCTTATAGTTTTAAATTGAACCATTAATTTTTATTAAATATTTTAAACTTCGCAAAGACTGATTCGCTGTAAAATCAATGGAATACTGATCCTGTAGACCGAAAGCGAAAACGAAACAAGTAAATTATTTTATTATGCATTGCGAATATTATTCGAATGGGTAATGGTTCTTGTCTGCAGGTGGTCAATTGTTACCACTCTATTGTCTTCACTTTGTGTTGTTCTAAGCCGCGGTGGTCACTTTCATTCGCATTCTTGCAAATTTTACACCTTTACACTTTCGATTTGGATAAAAAAATAGTATTTGTTGTTACTATTGCGGATACTGAATTTTTAAGGTGGTCGTAAATCAGTAAACACTTTCTATAGTAAAAGAAAGGTGCTTAAGAGACCTGCTTCAATTATTTTCAACTCGTACCCTTACACAAAGAAATTTACGTTTTAAAAGTAAAATTATTGTTAATCTGTACCTACCTAGCATATTTTTGAAATTCTTAGTTTGTTACATTAGATATTTAAATTAATTTCTAGGCGTGTAAGTACTCTCAGTTTCTGTTAATTTAAAACGCTGCTTAATCAAGACATGGTTAAGTTTCGTAGAATGAGTTTATTAACGTCTTAAAAGCACTGGGTCAAGATCTTTTCTAATTATACAAGTATCTCATTTCGATTGACGCAATTTTTGAAGTACAAGTTGTTTGTATTTGCTTTTGTTAATTACCTAATGTCATCGACCTAAAATAGGAGTGACGTCATTATGAACCACACACCATGTTTATTGACCCTAACGCTTTCACTAAAGAACAAAGCTTCATATTCTATAGTAATACCATTATCTAATAAGTGGATGCATCATCTATCACCGTGCCAGCAAAACGTCCCCTCTACACTTACATATCATTAATCAGATTCTATAAATATCCGATACAACACTTGTGTGTCGAATTTTATGTTTTTTGGACTTAAAAACTTCACACATGGTGTATTTCTTGCCTTCGTACACTTCCGATTCTATTCCGATCTATTGATGCAATATATTAATGATATCTTACGGCCAAAGTTATATTTGTATGACATATTTATTTTCATGGTAAAAAAATAGGTGCGAAAAGGACCTTCCTATCTGTCTTTTCCGGATATCTGAGTTCTAAATTTGAATTCGATTTGATTTTCGATGGAAACAAAATAAAATGGCGATCGTTAGTAAAATCTGTAATGTTTGTGTCAACAGGCACTCGATGTACTAAGCTGCCTTACAAATTAATGCCGTGTATTTCTAAAAGCATTAACTGTAAGTGTCAGAACATAAAACTGATGAGAGCGCAATATATCCAACGCCGATCGTCGCTCCGAAGCGATTCGTATTACATCGATAGGTACTATCGGATATGAAATCAAAATGCGGTTTGTTTACCAAATGTCGGAAATAGAAACGGATGTATTTTGAGTTACAAGCAACAAAATTAATATAATTATGCTATTTTTAACATTACACTATTAGGTGGATCTGTAATGGAAGAAAAGATATATTTTATTAAATAGTTAAAAATAGATTTCCTATGTTTTGGTTTTGATCTAGGGTACTCAATTATTTATATAGACTCCTCACTTAAAAACTAAGAAACTGTAAAAATTAAAAAAGTATTTATAAGGAAAAGTACTTGACATTATATATTAGTATAATGTTTTCTGTGTAGTATATACCCCTATACTGTGAATATTTAGACTGAATATCAATTTATACAATACCTACACAAACCTAGGAAGGAAGATTAGCATCTCCCATGAGACTGACATCATGGCGTGAATAATTCTATCCAATAATAACGGTCTACATGCGGGCATTCCGACCCGACCGCATGCTATGTCCCACAATCGTACGCTATTGCTATTTACACTAGGTATGCTATTACATCGCATACCGTATCCTCGTATGTCGACACCGATTTGTCACCATCGATCGTATTCGCCGGTCTGCTGTCCACATACCTCGCATTCGCAGTGTAATAGTTAATTAATTGCTTCATACATGTCTCTTAGCGAAAGTTTGACGCGTAGATGTGTTAACGGCTTTATAACTAAGACGAATAGCATGATTAGTGACAACTGAATATACAACAATGATGAGTGTATAATTTTAAATCGTAAAATATAGCTTATAATCTAGTGATCTGTACCGCACCTATATTTTGATTGTGATTAATGATGCCTTGTTCAGATATTATTTTGTATTTTTCATCGTTTGGTGATGGACGTGCATTAGATACTTAAATGTTAAATAAAAAGTAAGTTTAAAAACTTGGCGTGGACTAATTTATCTTTTCCTTTTTCTTAAGAAAGATTAAGTTTGCAATTAAAAGTATCCAACAATCTTCTTTGTCTTGATCGGCCAAGAATGTCAACGGAGAAGCTTTTAGCCTTAGTGAGAATTAATAAATGAATTTTAAAACGCAAAGTTTAATTATATTACTTGGGTTTACTATAGGTATAAGAAATTCCGATAGAAAACAAAATTCGGGAGTGCCTTTGTAAAATTCTTTATGATGTATGTTCAAATAACGTCCATATGATTTAGATTTTAGATTAATATTAGCCAGAATACCGATAATTAAGAATTTATTTATCAAACTAACTAACTAAGAAGTTATTTAAAGAAACAATTGTGCTCAAATATGTGTATAAGAATCAGAATATATATAAAACTCGTATTTATAGCGTCGTTCTAAGAAATAAAAATAATTCTTTTCCTATCTTAACAACAACATGTTCTGCAATTTGTTAAATAAATTTATACTCGTGTTTAATGTAAGTAAAGTGCGAAATGGGCGTAGATTGCATGATCTAAAGTAAAAATTAATTAATTATCAGCTGCCTACAGCCATTAATTATAGCTGGATTGATATTAATGATATATCTGACATTGAAATGAATTAATTGGATCATTATAATTCATTATTGTTACAATTAAAAGTGATTATGTTTTTATAAACTTTATAGATTTTTTCACATAATTATCATTTAAGTAGGTACATGCTGGTATAGGAAAGTGTGATATTTCTTCGTATTGTTTTAAACAAAATCGTTTTACAATTTGAACATTAACTAAGTTAATTAAATTATAACTTATTTTTTGCGCCCAATATTCTATAATAAGTATGCGACGTCGCTTTATGTATCAACATGTATAATGTATATAAATAAATATTACCTAAGTATTATAAAAAAAATGTACAATTGGAATAGACAATCTTTTTCTTAATCACAAATAACAAATAACAGACTACCGGATCGCGGCGGCTTCAGACGTCTTTTCATTTCTTATTTTGTGCGGAATTTTAATAATTTTTGTAAAGCAAAAGTAGCTTATCTTATCCCGTAAAGGCCCGTTACAATCAGTTCAGTTATTTTGGAGATTAGCCGGAATATATAGACATACAAGTAGGTAGAGAGAGACAGACAGTTGAAAATTTTATAAATTGTGATTTAATTAAAGCGCCGTATATACAAATACAATATTATGTAAATAAACTCCTACATCATATACAGGTATTTTTATTTTATGTATTACTCGGCATAGACATTTAAGGATACGTTTATTTTGTTTATTAAGCAAGTATGAAATCAAAATTACTTGTAACTATTGGACGTAGGCGGCGAAATCTCTTTGTTACCGCTCCAGCAGGCTGATTTCTTAAATAATGTCGGTTTGTGTAGGTAGGAGGGCCACATAGCAGCCAGAGCGCCGCTGCAATCAGTCTTATTCCGCGCGGACGCGCCTCGATTAGTCAACGCCGGCTGCAGAGACAACCACCCCCGACCTCCTCCGGGGAGCGTATATCGATTGTTGGTAATCGATTTTCGCTAAAGGTATCGATTACGAATCGAGTTTATGAAGATATTAAACAAATAATTACATTAGGTTTATTGAACATCTTATAATATCCAAGGAACATCCTCTTGTACTCATATAATTTAAGATTTTCTTTTAATTATGTAAATAGATAATATTTTGAATTAAAATTAATGTCTTAAAATTAAATTAAGAATACTCCACTCTCTAATCGCCACTTTCGTTAAAAAAGTTAATTTTTACAAACGATATGAAATTGTTGATACTAATAGTTAAATATTCATAATGGTATAAAGGTTTAGCTACATAGTGAATATTTAGTATTCCAGTAATTTACCGTTTTGGGTTAAGAACCTAATTTTTATACAATCAATTTTCATAATCTTACACTTAATAGACACTTTCATGTATTTTGATTGATTTTTCTTGACGGGTAAGTATTTTATTGCCAAAATAAGTAAGCTAAAACGTCTACAACGAAAAAAATAAATCCAACTTATATTTAATTCTTACTATATAAACAACGAAATAACATTTTTTGCATAAAAGTCTAAAGCTCTCTGTAATGAGACCTACTGTTTCTGCGTAAACCAACATTAACAAAATATCTTCGCTGAAGTACCTAATATTATATACTCACCCAGCTATTTAGTTAATCATGCATGTGTTTACTTTTATACAGATACTTATGTTTCATAAGCCGTCTATAAATTATACGATTATTATCAGTGCGTTCCATCAATGTCCCTGTCAGCATGCTCATTATTGGTGTTTCCATCACAACAAGTTTCTCGTTTTACCGTCCATAAAATTTATCTATCCACAAGGAAACACCTCAACTTTATCAAAATTCATTACCTGTATTTTATCCACGCGCCCAGCCGTTATCAAGAGTTTTCTCACTGCGGCATTATAATGAAGAGTTTAAATTTAGGAGTAATGGTTGACCAATAAGATAAAAGCGAGAGAGGTGCGTTTACAAGCTCTAGTTTTCATTTTACACTTCTTTATTAGGACTGGAGTAGAGTCGAAAATAATATGTTTGCCATCCGTATTGTATTTGTAAGTGGGTAATGACGGACGCATGGACCACGGCATACAAAGCAGCCGGCTACCAGAATGAAGTTATCTCGCGATATATCCCTGAATTAATGACCAACTCGTTACTTGTGTATTGAGATGTTCCGATCATTATGATTGGAGTCGTCGAAGTTTTTTAAAGGTAATTACGGAATTATTATATTATGTTTATTTATGGATAAAAAATGTTTAACGCGTTTAAATTTTGAGCTGATTTTTCGAGCAATTTGCCGCTTAGAATTTCAAGTAAGTAGTATCATGCGGTTTTACTCGTGAGCCTGTGTGTTAATGAAGAATACGATTGAACTGCAAAAAATCTAATATACGTATATATACAAAAGATGTATAAGAAAATATAAATGACAGAGTAAACCATGCACATTTTTATCATGAATTAACTCCACCTATGTAATCGCAAACTTAACAATGACGTAAGGAGATCTAACTTATATTTAGCTATATACTATAACTACATATATACATTGAATATGAAAAGAAAAAACAATATAACCTTCTTAATATATCTAATCTGGACCTCTTTTACTTATACTACAAGTTAATTTATTAAAAGTTATATACTATATGCAATATATAATACTATCAACACTAAATAGATAACTTTTCTATCCTTTCCAGACCCACATCGAAGAATCGTTTGATTTCTTTATTTTACCTGAGTTAAAACGAAGTTACCATTGATAATGAGTCATTTCATTCGTTATAAAACACCAATAAATAATATGTGACGGCTTTAAAATCTATAAAAAATCGTTCAAATGGTCGACTTTATGGAACTTATGTAAGCATTTACAAGAGATTTATGATCAAAGCAACATTACCCCGTTCATTTTGTAAGCGAAGGAATTTTATCTAAAATAACAGGTTTCTATCCTATCGTATAGTGCACGACAATCGGACGCAGTCCAACATTATCAGAATCGTGATTAGACACTCAGCCATTATATTGTTTACTTAGCCTTACTAAAACCTTAACTGTATATTATGTATAATTCACATCGATAGCTCTCAACTCTATGTTATTGTATAATTTTCTCGAATTAAGTAATTTAAACTTATTATGCAAATCTCTTGATATATCGCTGTCTTTTACCTCTAGCTTTCCTAAGAAATGTTTACAAAATGTCGTGAGTTTTATATAACGAAAATCATTGCTTGAATATTGACAAATAAAAAATTATACTGTAATATAATTTTAATTTAATGCCCTATCCATGTTTTCTTTCATTATCTTGAAAGGAAATAATTTATTTTGTTCTTACAAATTATTTAATTTTTCTTCTAATTTCGTCTTTAAATAACTATGTAGATAATATCTAAAAAGCTATGAATATTAATAAATATATTAATTCACTTAAAACCTTTATTTCTATATAATACATGTATAAATATAAATATTCTATAATATAGTGCCTGGCAAATTTATATAATCGAATAGACAAAGACCATTGTATGTGGTCATGGACTATAATTTGCCACTTTTCGCCGCCTAGCTGCCTGTAATTTTATAACATGGAACACCGCTTATGTCTTCATTTTCATTTAATTTTTTGCTTATCGATCGATTTAATCGTAGACATTATGTTGTGTAAGAAATAGCTCTTATCTTAGCGCTTATATTTTCCAGTTCGCTTAAGATATTATTATGTAAGTACATACATATATAGGCACACTTTCATTGTGATGTAAATATTTACTTTGTAATGTAAGCTTTTGAGTTGTTGAGTCTTGTTTACTCTTGTATAGAACAAAATCCTAGTATCCTAATCTGGTAACCAAATGTTCATTCAAATGTTAAGGAACTGCTATTGCGTAGTCGAAAAAATAATTATGCAATGTGCAAAGCACAAGTGTATTTAAATGAGGCGTGCTTCATAAAATGTCAAAGAAATGTCACATAAATCATAAAGACTATTGTGGGGAAGGCTCCAGTTATTGTCTAGGCGCCTTTGAACGGACTTCGCAAAATCAGGTCAGGATCACATGTGCACCCGGACTTTTGTTTTGTGCTTTTGTGCAATCTTCCGGATTCTGTTTGATTTGAAACTGTTCGCAAATTTTTTTAGTTCAACTTTAAAGTTACGTCGCGTTTCACTTTTCTTTTGTTCCTGTCAAAACAATGAAATTGTTGTCAATGCGTAAGACTAGCCGTAGCAATACAATTTGTAATGAAAAAAAATATATATGCCAATATTAAAATTAAGAACAATTATATTATTAATAAATGCAAATGCCACAGTCGAAATCGTGAGAATTCAAACGTGTCAAACAATACAAATCACCGTGTCATTTCATCCATTTACTTGCAAATTTTGTGCAAAACTCGAGAAAAAAAGAAGCGAGATAAAGGTACAAAAGTGTTCTATTCTAGTCGCCAAATGAATAATTACCTTTCACGTCTTTCCTTTCAATCTGCGCTCGGCGATCGATCAGCGTCGCGAGAACTCTTTCAGTCACGTCACCCTTCTGCCGCCACCTCAGGTAAGATGCAATTAATCTGAAACATCTAAAATCAGTATTACATTAAGAACGAAATAAACCCCGCAGCCTGCCGTTTTTTCCCCGTCGCGTTTTCTTTTCCATTCAGATTTTTTTGACAGCACGAAAAATGAGACTCATTTATTTGACTCGTACACAATGTAGGTCTGTTTGAGTACGAGTATTTGCTATAAATACGCATTTTTCTTTACATCTCCTTTCTCGATGTGGGGTGAGCATTAGCCTCGGAGGCGAAGGAAATCTCATGAGTTCCTTTTGTTCGATTTCGGGGGAGTGCTGATGCCTATTCTCGCGTGGAATCCATCAAAATAATCGTATTTTCATGTATAATGGATTTCGTTGTCAGCAATCGTCATGATTTACTGCCATTACGGGTAAAGTGCTTAAAAATAATTTACTTATGTTTAACTATGCTAATTTCTAAAATAACCAAAGAGAGAATATTGATTTTAAAAAACAAAAATTCTATAAGCTTGGCTAATACAACAAATAGAACCAAGTAATTTGATTCGTTATGAATTTTAAAGCGTGGTTTCCAAAAATAAACTCATTAGCACATATATAAAAGGCAATTGTCTCTTTATTTTTTACATAATATCTTTTGTTTAGTTGAGTAGCATAGGGGAACGTGTCTCGTACGTGGTTTCATTGTCAATCACACTAATAGTTTTTCTAAGCTGAATTTTTGTGGTTCGTACATTGAATACGAGAGTTATTCTGTGTTCGCTTACTGACTCTAACACCAGTGCTTTGTGTGATAAATCGTTGAACATAAATAGTGTATTGTCTTTGCTTATTCACTTGTAATTAGGTAGCACAATTCGCTCTCTTGAATCGTTAATGAGACTGTTGGACGGCTGAACAATGTCTGTTAAATCAATTATGTCACATAATAGTGGACTTCAACAGTATTATTCTGAAAAAGTGTTAGAAATTTATCGAATAGAAGATTATCGTCTATGTTTTATTTTAATATACTTATTGCAAATTTCATAGTCGGCCACAGATAAATTCGTAAGAAGGTTGTCTATTTTAAATTTTTAATCAAAATGCACTAAACAGCTATTCTATGTATAGCGATTTGTGCTACTGCGGTATCCAACAATTAATATAAGTGAATAAAACCAGCAGAAATAACCTATGACTGTCGTGATTAATAACCTCGTCACATTTAGATAATAACATGATTAGTAATTATAAACAACATCTTCGCAAAACAATATTATGAACACGTGGTATGCCAGATGTTAAGCCTGTATCATAAAACAGAATCATACAAAAATATCAATCAAGCAAGAAGACATTTGGTAGCGAACATCGCCTATTTGTCCAAATGAAAAATTAATTTTGCCGATGATTAATATAATGGCGGGCTATAAAATGTAATTGCTGTTTTGAAGTTTTTACATCTTCTTCTTGTCTAAATTAATTTATAAAAGCAACTGAAATACGGTGAACAATTTGTGAGGTTTCTTTCCGTATAGTTTTGAATGATAATATTTTAAATTATATCCTGATTAAGAATTTTCAGCATTATGTATTATGTTAGTTGAAGAATAAGAAAAGAGCGATGAGAATAATTTGATGTAAGTAATAGTCTTGAAATATAATAAAATGGGGAATCGTCACGATTCAATATGTAGTTGTAAAAAATAGAATGTATCTTACAATAAAAAAGAATAAAACATCTTAGATTAATTGGTAAAATTAACGAACTACTCTTAGCGAGAGACAATCAGGTGAGACAATGAGATATGACATTTCGTAAAACAATGAACGAGCCCCGCTTATAATGGGATGAAATATCTGCGGTAACAATTTATATTCTAACACTGGATTCAAGTTGACAATTTATTAATCAAACCGATTACCTCCCTTGCAAAACCCGGGCCTATTGTGAAAATATTGTCAAGCAAAACAATCCTATGAATAATTAAGGATTTAAATTTTCATACAACAAAGGCATAAAACAATAACGCTCTTCAAACTGGACAAAGGGTTTTGCCAGTGGCGTTCGCAACCCTTGGACAAAAATTTTAATATGGGGTTGAGTTTCCCATGGCCAGTCTGAAAGAATATGGTATCACCATTAACAACTTGTCATAGTCTAGATTAATTACCTAAGCAAATCAATTTTATATTCACTTAATCAAATAAAATATTTATTTTATTATATATATTAAAGTTAATTATATAATAATATTTATTAATAATATTTATTTTTACGTTTATTATCTATAGTGTAAAAGTATTCCTGATTATTAAGCTGTGATTCTAATCCTGATTTAAACGTATAAGTATATATTTTAATATATTTACTTGTTAATTATATATCAGTATTTTTATGTTGTTATACGGGAAAGGTATTTTGTTTATAACGGATTAATTACTTAATGGCACTTAGTTATAATTTATAAGTGGTATATTCTTTCAGACTTTACTTATGTTTAATTTGTTTATAAGTAGTAAAATATTTACACTGCATAAATATTTTTCCTTCATATATTTTAAGGGCCTTACTGTTACCGATGATGTCTTATTTTTATCTTTTCTAAGATTTGGTTATAGGTGAAGTTGAGAAGTGTCTGAAAGTTACCACTAGGTCCCAATAGTTCTACCATTCCTAGATTTTCTTGCAGAAATCAATTAAGGAACCCATCGGTTTTGGTCTACGTCTCCGACACATGTCGAGTCCCCACTTCCCTCAGCTTTTTCCATAACGACCTGTGAGCCCCTCCCTTCTTTAGAGAGAAAAGCATAATCCATCACTGCACGTCACCCCTATTTTGGTATGAGCCGTCCCTTTCGCGCACAAACGTAAATCCTACATCTGTCCTTGTTACCATTGCTAGGGGTAGTTTCTCTCAGTCGCCGCTTGACGGGTGATCATTTTTCTTGTGGCGCGCTCAATCATCGCGTCACTATCGCCTTCTCTTTCGCTTCTGAGCTCTTTTTATTGAGCTCTCACTCGCACGGGCCCTTCCTGTCTTTCTGTGTCCCTTATTTTCTGTTAGCGGTGCGTGTTCCATTCCGTGTCAGCCGACCAAATATGGCGTCTTTTGTGTTTGATTTTGACGTTTTAATTTTTGATAAAGCTGTCCCCCTAATTACTTTTTATTTGCCTCATTAACAAAATATTTTTTTAGTTCATTCGTTAGTGACTCTATAATTATTTTTTATATAGTAATATAAAATTCACTTTTAAAAACTTTACTTTCTACGGTAGCAGAACAGACTGAAGAATCTATTACGTGTACACTGATTCTAAGGAAAAATAAAGGTGTGAATTATCTTAGTTCGAATTTTTATTATTTATAGGAAACTACATCAGAGTATACTTCAATAAGTTAACAATAGAAATGCAACTAGAGCGGGATGGCGTCGAAAACGTATGCAAATGCATTGACGTGCTTTTGTTTGTAGTATATGCAGTGTTTTAAGATAGAACACATTAATGTGACCCAGCAAATCTCAAAATTACGAATGTCTATGTCTTCAATTCTAATATAATAGTGGAGAGTAAAACATCTTGACTAAAAACTATACTTTTATATAATTATCTATATTTAGAAGTCTATAACTTATATTTTAAAAGCGTATTCTACTATTTCCATAACGTTTAAATCTCAAATTCCTCAATAATTATGCCGTTGCATGTATGTGAATATTGTTGAATATGACGGCCTAACTAATAGGTCATATTGACAACAATGCTATAATTATAACTTAAGTCCAAAATTAAGATAATATCTATTGTAATAGGAGCTCATTAGAAAACTAGTTAAAAAAGAATCGAAATTGACGTCGTGTGTTCTATGATTAAATATTTTAGTAAAAGATGTCATATTTTACATATACTATCCGAGAAACCGCGCAGGGGGCGTCCAAAGACCGCCCGGGAACGGCGTAGATTGACTTGTCAGAATATTTGAATTTTAATCCCGTTCAAACATTCTGTAAGCTTTCATTTATTCATGACTCTGTATTTGATGTTTGTCCTGAATTCATTATGATTTTAATTACTGAATATCTGATATATATAAAGTCAATTCGGTTACCGTGTTATATCTTATTATTAAAATTTGTCGTTTCGTAAATCCAAACATCGATTTAATTTATAAATTGATTTCTATAAATCTATAATGCATCGACATATCTCGAATATTTCAAGGCAGTAATGAAGTTGTTTCTAATATTGTGTAATTTAGTTCCATAATTTAATGCGATCATTATTAAGGAATGTAAGTAGTTTTGTTTTCGACCGCTCAGCTCGTTACGCATACACGGCTGAGTAAATGCCAACAGCAGTTGTCGAGAACCGAAGGAATATAAATATTCAATGGGATCCTGAATATGTTAATACAGAGTCTCCTCATTGGCTTGTAGATTGCTCTGTCGTTTTTATCTTATACGACATTTAACTCCGGTAATTCAATTTACTTAATTTGCATAATGTCTCCCTCTCAAGTAGGTGAGTATGTAAATTTGAACAGTCCTATTTTGGTTTCTACTTAGATGAGATGATAGGTTTAAATCCAGGCATAAAATGGTAAAAAAATTATAATAGTGTAACAGAAAGATCTCAGCTCAATCTTGTATTAACAAGAAAATAAAACGAATATAAATTCGTTGTATTTTATCTGTGTTGTATAAGTTTGTGTGTCAATATTTTTATATGGAAAGGGGTCTATCCTATAATAAATATTTAAGTTATGAGTGAATATATTACATTTATATTTAAGTATCTGGTATTATACTTAGTACTGCACTACATCAACTAATTATAAAGTTGTTAAAAAGAAGACTAGTTCACTCCGTAACAAACTAATGTGATAATTGTTTTAAATAATTCCCTAGTATTTCTATTACTACTGAGAGATTTTTAAACTAAGTATAATTACAGAATTAATCTTTTCAAATATAAAACTTAACTCAAATCGGTTCATCTATTTAGGATCTACGAGGAGAGAAACAGGTACAATTATTTTACGTATAAAACTTAATTGCACCGGAAGTTAGGCAAGCTCTGTTCGTTATATAAAAAATAGATTATGATTATTTTGCAATTAGTTTAAAAGATTATCCGCGTCTTTGACATGTATAGCACCAGAGGGCTCACAGGTGCACCGCCAAGCCTTTAAAGAAATAAATAGTCTTCATCAGTTGTAAAAATATCGCATGACTAATTTAAAAAAATTATATGTTATTGTAGAAGTGTAGGATTAATTTTCAGATTATATCTACTCCAGAAGTAAAAAGATGTAAGATATTTTCCAACAAAAATTTTATAGTTTCCTTACCCTAGCCAATCAACCTACACGTAGACATTAATGCATTATCAAAAAAGGTTTCATCACTATCGTATAGAAATGGAGATATCTAGAATTAATCGGGCTCTGAAGGTATACAAAGCAGTGAAATATTGCTCGCTCGTTGTTCACAATGGCTACGTCTTCATCACGACTCCATTGTTTTTTTCTTAGGCTCCACACACGGGATTGTTTTCTGTTGTACCTTGGCGAACGTGTTTCTCTATCTTTGTACTCATTAATCAGACCTACATTTGACGCTTATAGCTAATATATACAACTGGCAATTTAAATAAGTCATTGATTAGTTTTCAAGGCCTAGGTGGGTTGTAACACGAATTACTTCGCCGTCACTTATTGTGGAGGAGTTATTTTTATATTTCAGGAATATAAAGTAGTGTATTTAGGTGTCCGTAATACGTACAATTTGTAATATAAACTATTCAAAGCGACAACGTAAGAATTTTTTTATGTGAAAAGCTTTCTCAACGCAACAAAGTCCACAGACCCAACTTCCTACAAACCCTCCCATTACTTTACGAAGAAGTATTCTCAGTGCGAAATTATCCTAACAGATAGCTTCCTGCCCAGAATAAAGTCAAGTATTTACCGGTAAATACCATTACTCAGTTATACATACTCCTAGGTAAAGTATATTATAACCTGTTAATGTTATATATAGTGACAAAGTTAGTTTTGGGTTGCAGTATGTTGGTAGTTGGTATCACTGAATGATAATTTAAATTCATTCTCTTCGCCGCCCGCGCCATCATTTGGACAAATGTTACGTCATTTGTCTAAGAGTGTGAGGAACGAAGCGGGGAGTGCGAACTCTCGACTATTTTTCAGAAAATTGTTTCTTGCGCACACAACCATTGGCCACATTTTCCAATGACCATTTCCTAACAGATTCCGAAAACATCTATGAATACACGACGTCTATGAAATTAATTCTTATTTCTACACTAATGGAGTTTAAAATCAGTTGACGGAAGTTGAAATTATTTTATAAAGTTCTGAAAATGTTTTCTCACCGAATAATGAAGCTTAGAAACTGTTATATTCGGTTCTTTTTTGTTAATACCACGTTGTACTCAATACGTATTGAATTAAAACTTACTGTATTTGTGCTACGTTACTAATTAATTTAATTATCTATCTCATTGTCTGTATGTTTATTCTATTAACGTTTTATCTTAAATGGACTAATGTAATTATTTACAATTTAACAAAAGCTGGTTTTTAAATGTCAATTGAAAGTTTGAATACTCTAATGTGAACTTTTTCAATAAAAGTATAACCTCACTGTTACTAGATTAAAAACTCAGGAAGTAAATGGGAATAATTAAATTATCTAAAGACTGTATTGGTCGCTAGCTGGAACATTTTATTTTATGAGTCATAAGAATCTATATGGCCATACAGAAATAAATACACAAATATCAATTAATACATGTGTATGCTATACTAATATTAGAAATTACGAAGTTCGGTAAAAAATCACCCTGGAAAAGGAAAGGCTGCTAATATCGCGGACATATAAAGATGAAAGGACTGGGAGAAACGGGAGAGTTTGTATGGAGAATTCATAATTTATTATATTAGGTATCTAAAAAATATAATACAGAAAGCTATCTAATAGTATTTCGAATGTTTTAAAATTCATCCTTTACCGTAACCCAAAATGGAATAACGTTTATTTTTTTTCTTTATATACCTTGTCTCTTCTGAAAATTTGAATGTTTCAACCTTTGTCAGGGAAATCTTTTGTAAATAAGTAAAAATATTTAAAAACTGAAATAAGCTAATACATAATTTTTGTACACAGACGAATTAACCGTCACAAACTTGTTTACTATAAAAAGGTGTTTAAAACTTTAATTAAAAACATTGGTCCCAATTCTATAGGACAATGATATTGAGTTCAGTCGTTTTTTCTATCTAATTGTGCCCGGTATGCCCCAGAGAGGGGTGACGTGTCGCGGTACATTTTGCGCTAAAACCAATTTCAAAAGACCCAGAAAATGTACAGAATATACAGAGACGAACAGCTTAAGTTATATAAAACTTTCTAATAAGGCCCAAATATATATCATTATCCATATGCTTTGTAGATTTTAGATATCAACTATATAAAGTAACATTTTTACATTGCTACACACGACTTGAGGTCGCAGTTTATAGGTCGTTCTGGAAATCCTAAGGGGAGGCCTATATCCAGCAGTAGACACGGAACTGCCGAGACGACAACAACGACTTATGTACCTGAAAATGATATATATTAAATCAATTATAATATATAAAATCATACAAAATGTTCTTTCAAATTTTAATTGTGACCTCATGTGGTCGAATTTTGTTTGTTGTGTAATCATATAAATGCGATTATAGAATTTACGCTAAATTTTCATACCAATAATTGTTTATTACAACTAACAAAATTATTCTTTCTTTTGTGAAGGAATACGTTATTTCACGACATTCGAATTTACAAAAATTTCATTTTTTTCATAATTATGAATTTATACCGTCAATTAACCTGTCATGTATGGAAGCGACATTCGATTAACCCTTATTTGGAATCCAGCAAGAATTCGTGTTACGGTGTCGCTTGTAATCTTGGACGAAATCATCAGACGAAATATAAAATTCTTGATTTACATATAGATACGTATCTGTGCCCGAATGAGGATAATGTAATGCTGGGGATATTCCGGCCCTGGCTGAAAGTGGCGCCCCCTTGCCGCGAGTGACACTGACGGATCGCGGCACATTAGTCATAGTCGAAGCCCTCTTGCCCCGCTCCACCGTACGTACCCTGTTTATTTACTTTTTGTAACGGTATTGATGTTTAATTATAGAGAACGACCCTACGTAAGTCACTTTTAGCGTTATGTTTTGTTTGTAATTTTTCATGTTTTTCAATAACTATTTTTATTACATTTTCACACTCAAGACGGCTATTGATGTTATAAACATGGGCATAGACATTAAATGATTTATGTTCTCTAATAATAATAATCTATCATTCTTATTACTTGTCAACCAAACTTACTTTTAAATGTTAAAACGGGATCAGCCTATTTTTATAAAAATTTAAAAATATTTTAATAGCCACTTTGGAATAGTATTTTAACTCTTTCTATAAATTACGTTATAGGTTTAAATCAGTCTAAAGTTTCGATCACTGTATTATGGTTTTTATTTATAAGGCACAGGTTTCATTCACATCGATTAATAATCACCGACTAAACTCAAAAACACTTTACTTTATTAAGAAACAAATCTCTGCTACCGAATCATTAATGATTTACATCAATCAATCATTAATTCCCCATCATCGCTTACCTGCGCTGAGCCCTCCTTATCACATGACTGAGATAAATTACTTTCTCCTATCTGTTAATTAAGATTTTCGCGAGCTCTCACCTACGACGGATGTTAGCAATTTAACTTAGATTATTATTTTGATCGTGTTGAGTGTGTTTATGATTCAATTAAGCAATTTTTGCAAATTGCTTACATATTTACTCAAAAACTGAGACTAAAAGTAATTTATTATTTACTCAATTCTACATAAGTTTATGTACAGCCACTTTGTAGTAGCTAATTTATAGTTTGCTTTAAAATCGCGGTATGGGCTAAATTTTTAAGTTTACTTGAGCGTATATTGTCAAATCTAAGAAGTTTTACAATGTAAGAGAGAACTTCCTGTTAACATTGATTACCAAGTGTACGAAGTGAGGTTACACTTGATAGTTCGTTGATCACCGATAGAGGGCGGGCTCTATGGCAATTTGTCAAGTAGACGCTCATTAAGGGTATATGGAAGTCCCTGTAGGTTCCTTAATCCATTAGACTATGGGTTCTTGTCTTTAAATCTTTGGACAAGTGTAGACAGATCTATATTACATCCGTGTTAGCTATTTCTTGTTTCTAACTCGTAAAAATTATTGAGTAGTTCAAGAATAAATATTATACGTCACCTGTCTTTAATTTTCTTAAAATATAAAGCACTTTTAAACGCTGTGATGCTTTATAAAATGTACGGAACTCGTAATTTAATGTGAGTGAAAAAGATTTTTCAGAAAGCGAGGTAATACCGCGTAATACTGAATGCAGCTATTATAACAACATTAACTGATAGTCACAAACTTATCACGACCGCCAATCAGAAACGAGAACTCAAAATAAATCGATGTTACGTCCAATCATTACTCTACGTCAGGATCGACTCAATTAAAATATCGTTAATGGCTGAAAACTATACAAAAGTGAACCTTAAATGACAACTCATAAGTGACGTTTTCCGACGTTATTCGGTTACCTTGTGATGGTCATTATGGTAAATGTAATATACTATAAAACCACGAAATCGGCGTGTCGGAATCAGAATAAAGGCAAAATAAACAGTGGATGAAACCGCGGTACGCTAGGCGTACGTTTAAAATGAAATAAGGCTGTCATTAAAAAAATATCAGGCCAAATACATGGAAATGACTACCTTTATTTACACAAATGTTTATGTTGACGATATGAGAATTATTTCATTACTTATAATACTATTAGTTAATACCGTATATAAATCTTTGACATAGTTACAACGTTAAACATTTTCACCACATCTTAAGGTTTAAAGGGATAATACTTGATGCAAAATACAGGTCCAATGAGCTAAAAATATCCCCAAACTATAAGCAGATTTCAGTCAGTGTAGTTTTCTTATTAACTCTGCAAGATCAAAGCATAGTGATCCCTTATAATTTTTCAATAGATTAATATACTAACTAGTGTAATTTATGTAACAAGTGTTCATTTGATTAACAGAAGATTTTTTCATTGAACCGACAGAAAACGTATTTCAGTGAACATAGAAAATAGTTAACTAATAGAGACCAATCACTTGTACTGATGGACAGATGACCCATCCCGAGACATAATTTCACAAATCTTGTCCTACACTTCACTTTATAATTTAACTCCGTAAACTTCAACATGTTTGCACTCCTCATCCCGTATACGAGCGATAAATTACATGTAATTTCGTCCTCATATGATACCTGCGCTGAAAAAACCCGAGACATAGACGTCTTGGTGCGTCGCAAATTACCGTCATCATCTTCTCATCAGGACCGTGGGTAAGCGTTGATGTATAGGAGGCAAAGAATAAAAAAACATGGATATGTTATATTCTGTAAAGCACTGCGTAGTTAATATTCATTAATAAATAACGAATTTGCAATATGACCTTTTGTTTAATGGTTTATTTAGAAACTGTGTTATAATACATTGAGGACAGTGACAAAAACATCCTTAAAGAAATGTTTTATATTGTAAAGCATAATATAATAATTGAGACGGAAAATCTTTGAGGCTTTTCGATATTGCATGAAGAATATGAATATTTGGATCGTAGTAAAAATATAGTTTATTATTAAATATTCTGCAGAGAAAAATTTAAACTAATTAAAATTAAAACGTGCCAAGTTTTTACCGAGAACTTACTCTTTGAGAAATGAAACACGTCCCGTAGTGAAGAATAAACGCGCGTACAGTTTTAAGTTTAAACTCAAGTTCACGTAACGAAATAAACAAATGACTGGGAAATGAAATCTCCGAGCCACATTATGTGTTTTATGACGGTATGATGAAAATTTACGCGAATGTACTCGTACAAATAATCTAGTGTGTATTTCAACTTTTAAAATTGAAAGCTTTATTTTTTTCTTTGTATTTAGAATAAGGTTTTCTTTTATTTAAAAATCAAGACCGATTCTGGTTTCTTAGTTTCATGAACACTGTTTTAAAGAGGTTAATAAAGAAATGTAAAAATTGTGACATGTTCGACTGTATATGGCGACGCCGCTCTTAAGAGAAGGAACCGATTCTGATGCGGGATTTTGTTTAAAAGCTGACGTGATCAGTATCGTTTTCAACATTCATTCATGGGGTTTCAGGCTTTCGATGTTTTTTCGTTGTGAGTTACCATATAATCATATACATTAAATATATGAGACACTTGATTCAAGAGATACATAATTCAGATACTTCTAGTTTTAAGACCATTGCTCTAACTAACATAGATTTCTGGAACAGAAATATATAGGCCTGCAGCACACTGATATCTCTACACAAATTCTAATTTCTAAACAATATCTTTCTACGTTAAGCAAAGCTTGATATAAAGTTAAACTGTCAAACCTGTATTCTCTTATTCATCCGACTGTACATAGACATTAGAAAGGTAGCAGAACGGGTGACGGTAACAAATCGTTGCGCATGCGTGTCCAATCGCAATGACTTTTAAGCAAATGCTCATAGTCTTTAAGGTAGCAATGGGTGTTTCATTCTACGACATTTTCAATATTTATCTGTGGAGAATGTAACCTTCTGAAATATTAAGCACTTCATTTTTCGTAATATATATAATGTCTACTATATCAATATAAATCTAGTGGTTCTATTAGAACCGTAGAACTCGCAACTACGACTTTGTCATTAGCTAGGTGAGGTTGCTGAATTAATGTGGGATACACCATATATATCGCCTTTTGGGATTTTTTTAAACTTCTGCAGAAGTAGGAATACTTAAATAATATCATTTTGCTGGCGCTCATTAAATTAGTTGGTATATTACGATGCAATATTGCTGAAAATTATCCGCATATGAAGCTGCTACAAATATTGCTAATCGACTATTTTAGACACCCAGTAGGACCGTGGAGAAAGAAAATTACCAAAATTGTTAATAAAAAAGTGGGTTGAACCACACATCATTAGTGAGAGCCAATGGTCGTTACCCAAAAGTCATTAAGCGTTAAGTTTCACCGCAATATTATGGACATATAGGCATACAGCACTTACGCATATTACAGTAATTTTAAAATACATTCATAAATAGGGTTCTACGTCATGCCTTTAAAAAATTTGAGCTACAAAATGAAATAAGTAGGTACCCACCTGCGATAGGCTGTCCATATGCTTGACTATTATGTTCTTTATTTAAATTGTCATTCAATTTAGCGAGCTCTGTAATTTGCTAGTATATAAAAAATCCCAATAAAGCCACTTCAAAAACAAAGAAACAACAAGTCTAAATGATTGCAAGACCAACCGATATTAGTTGCATTAATTCAAATATGACTCGAAAATGCAAATTGATTCCAAATTTGAACTTATATCTAAGCAAATGCTGTAGCTATTTAATTGTAACATCTTACCTTACGCATTTAATGTTATAAAAAGCGTAAACATTCCAATAATTAGAAATTACAATTGAGTTTCCAGAGAAATATTTTCTACAATTTCAATACAAATGCACGAGTAATATAACTTTTTATTCAATGTACGTATTAATGTACTGTCAAGCTGAGTTGTTAGCCAAATACTGTACGACCCGAAAATCCACTTAGCTCGTTTCAGACCCGCGGAAAATTAAGGGTTGAATCTGTTGCGCTAAGTGCTTTACTTCATTGTTGAAATAATTCTTTGGTTTTGCGCAAGTAGGCCAACGCTTAAATAGATGCACAAATAGGGCATAGGATAGGTTTTCGATAATATTGGATGTATGTGGGTAAATTATCTTCCGGTTTAGGTGGATTCAAAATATCGTCGCTTATTTGACGAGAAACTATATAAATCTGGTAAGACTATTATGACGACGTAAGGGAATAGCAAACGGTCTAACTAGTCAGATAGGTATATAGAAATTTAATATTATTCTTATAAGGATATTTGTAATATATATTGAAATTCTAGTTTCAACTAAATATTTATTTTCTACAATATAAAATGGATATGGTATATTAATTCGGTTATATCTGACGCGGAATCGTAAAGATAGTTAGTTCATGTGAGTAATTTTAATGATTTTTTTTATGTATTAAAAAATTAAATGCAAGTAGTAACTTAGAAATATCCACAATAAACATATTATTCTATACTATTAAAAAATATGTAACGTTACAAGTATTAACTCAAAACATGAGTTTATTTAATTTTTAAAGCTTAATTTATTTTTTTACGAAAATTAGGGTAATATACACTTGCGTGTAATTCTTCATGCATTACATACGGTGAAAACCGAGTAATAGCTACGATTTCTAACTACAGAGTTAGCACATCGCTATTAAAAGTATATAAAATATATAAACATTTGAGTCCAACTTATAAAAGCGCAACATTTCAAATGAAATTTACTAAAAATTTGAGAAACTGCATTTATCTGTTTATCGCAGCAAGCGGCCAACTTTATGCTACGACGTAGTATTGAATTAATAAAGAATTCCAACTTCCACTTAGAAATTCAAGTAACATAAGTTAGTAGAAGCGTTATTACAATATTTTCTACATCCAATACGTTATCCTGATCGGCGATTCGTTGGCATGACATCAAAATGCTAATCGGCGCCAAACTGCGCTTCAGCTCAAATAAACTACATTATGTTGGGATGCTCAGATGTTCAGTTTTACAGCTTGGAACAATCCTCGCCTAGGGAGTGAGCGCGCAAACTTTTAATTGGCGTGCCATTAGGACGGGAGGGAAAGCACTAAGCGATTTGTGGTGTACCGGCCTCTCTTGAGCTTTTAATTTCTCTCACCTATAGGGTTAGCTTCATTATATATTCCCTTACTGGATTACGATTTATATCTAAGTTGAATGTCATTGGATCAGCGTATTGCGAAAATATAAATACGTTTCTTTATAAACTAGTAAAATCTTATGTGAATCATTGCTTATTCGCACATATTTATATTCGTTTATTCCATTTTGAGTATATGTTAACCACTTTGTCATATAGAGGCTTATAAGATACATTTTTCCAACTAAATGATGTGTAGACAACACGAAAATATAAAATTAAAACAGGTGTTTTTTTCTAAATATGTATTGCAATTAAGTTTTCAAACAATCGGCAAGGACGAACGTGTTTCTGTTAACGATAGCTCGTTACAGCCGTAAATCTCGAACATTACGACCTATTAAAACTCTAAAACTTTACTCTTCTTGCCATTTTCTTGAACAAAAACTTTCTTACATCACACAGATTAAAATTCAAGACGCGAAACGCTATTATTGAAGTCGCGGTTTATTTTATGTTGAGATATCTAATAAAACTTAAGTAAAGTTATTTTAAAACTATTAATCCTAATAATTTAAGAATTGCTAAAATTCATATGATTGAACAGTTCGTTGAGCCTATTACACTTGAACGTAGAAGCTAAAATGATTTATTAAAACTTTATATAATAATAAATATATGTAAATAAACACTAGAGTGGAAATGATATTTTTGAAAAAAGAATAAGTGAATACTATATTGATTTTTAATTTAGTTTGCTAAAATATAATTAACGAGGCATATGTGAAAGTATTTTTATATGTCTGTTTTTTTGTCTTACTATTTATGTTTTATTTATTTACGAATAGTAATATTAATATTACAAATTCTAAATATAAGCAAAAAATCTCGTGTAAGTGGCGCTGCATTGCAGTTTTTCTTTTGCAACCCTTAGCAAATAAGGGATGAAAACAGTTCAATCGTTCCCTGCGAGATGGCGTTGTAGCAAAATATTGAAATCCCAACTCTAATAAATCGTTAAGGAGATGGCGTTAGGTGTGCTTTGGTATTTAAATCAATTTTTCCACACAAATAATGTTTACGTAGCTTCGATAGTTAGTTTACTCCCGACACTACGAAGGTTAAGAATGACATAAAAGATATTAGACGATGCTCAGCGGTTTTTGGTACAAACATTTATGGATTGTTATAATTATTTCTTTGATTCATACTTTAATTTTGAAATGTTAGTATGTCGTAATATATTAAAAATAAATATATGTGGCTAAAGAAAACTTCTATTGTAAATGCGTCATTTGAATACATTTTATCAACTTATATATAACTTATAATTGGAATCTACGTTAAACTTAGGTTTTAAGTTAAATATTTTACGCGGTTAGAAGCAATACCAATGTAATAACGTCTATTTATTATTAAGTGATGTACATAGATGATCCTATGACTTATTCTATGCGTTGTTTTCACAAATATTTTCTGTGGCCGCATATATTCGAGAGCACCGGCTGTGGGAGATTAGACACGCTAGCCGGAACAATTTTTTAATATCCCCAAACAAGGAAGGCGAGACATGTATCCGTTAGAAAATGTGGATATGACTTTATACAATACAAAATCACTTTTGACATTCTAACTATAGTTCAATCTATATATACATTATCACGAAAGTATGCAAATATTAATAATTGGAATATATTTTTCGATTTAACCTAATTAGCCTAAGCGTGGCAATTATATACAAGTAAGGTTTATCTATTATTTACCATAAAAATGACAGTGAGCTTTCAAAACAATATATAAAAATAAAATAGTTATAAACTGACCTCTAATATCGCTATGTATGCATACTATTAGGTCAGTCTTTCAAGACGTAAGTTTGAATTATAAAAGTATTATCATTTGTCAAACTATTTTTAGTACAAATAGTAATTTAGTTTGTTTTAAATGTCGAATACTAAATTTTAAATTAGTCAAGACTATTGCTTTCACGGGCCGTATACAATAACGAGTAAATGCAACGACAATACTTCACTATTAACGAATATATTTGCCTACATGTTAAATATACAACTAAATTCACGGATTGACTCGTGAAATGATATTTTTTTATTTTTAAATACATTTTACGAATTAGCTAATATAATTGTTAAAATAAGGTTTATTTGAATCGGATAGAAGCACATATATGAATAATAGTCATAATGAGCAAGCGTCGTCGTATCCTCATTAGATAATGTTCAAAAGACATTAACAGTGAGCGACTTTGACAGGCATTCGTGTCCCCATATTACCATACACACTTGACGCTTGCACTTTTCAACAATGCCAATAACGCGTCATCCAATATATCTAAGTAAAAGAATATTTCTCATACATGGTTTCATAATGAAAACTTCTTACCTATTATTTGAAAAAAAAGAGTAGTCTTCAAGTCGCAAAGATATTATACAAAAGATTTATAGTAAATTTGTAAAGGATATCTTACGCAGAAAATAAATTAGGTTTGACACGCGAGTCCAATGTCAAACATTCCATTTATGAATACATATTTGTTAAATCCCTACAAATAAGGCAACACGATAACGTCCATATTTTATTTCCGCTACTTGAAATTATGAACATTATCAATAAATGTATATTTTTCCTTTTGGATTTCCTACAAAATTTTTAGTATAAAATATTTATCAAATCATGTGTAAATAATAATAGTGATCACAGGCAATCAATTATATTTCTGCTATATATATATACTGTATTTAATAAAAGTCATACAGTTCATCTGATGGTAAATGATTCCAGTCGCCCATGGACGCCCAGGAGATCTAGGAGACGCGTCCCACCCACCCGTAAGGCCTTAGCCTCATTACGTAATTTGTTAATTAGTGACGTTCTGCTGCTCGCCTTATTTATTTTTATTTCTAGTAGTCTGAAATTCACAAAACGAAGTCGAACTGTTTAAAACGAATCAAAAATATAATGACTTATCTTGTATTCAGAACCAAACGCAATCCTTTGTAATGTTTAATTTTTAGCAACAAAGGCGTCAGAAGTAAGGGAGTGGTTTCACAAACACGGATTTCCAATTAAGTTAGGGCCTGATTGGCAGGTCGTTAGTCAACGTTGTACTCTGAATGTACTCTTCACTCGCTGCCTGTGATGGTTATTGACGACTGATACCTAGGTAACTTGGTGTTAACCGAAATTTCAAATGAAATGAAAATTAACAGACGGCGATTTTACTGTTCATATTCGTTTTATGATCACATCAAGACAATATATAATCGATAAATTCAATAGAATAAAGTGGATATATCTAATTATATAGACTGTTTTGATATACAAGGACCATTTAAATATTATAATACAGTAGTGATGGCTTAAGTTTTGGTGTGCTCATTAAATTACGCTAAAATGAGGAATAAAAAAAACATTTAATATTATTATATTTCAATGCGCTAAGTCTTGAAAATTTACATTTTGATTATGTATTAAAGGAAATTTAAATGAAAATCGGAAAGTACAACTTACAGAATATTTTTAAATTATTAATTTTAATGGTTTTGAATTTACACTTCGTAACTTATGGTGTAAAAGACCATAAAACATGCCTTCTTCAGGAACTAAAAAAAGATCGTTAACTTCATAGGTACCAGAAGAAATGTGTCCACATAAAACATGATTGATTACCGCCAGTGAAGATATCGCGAATAGAGAAACATTAAGTGTATTCCTATGTCAGCCGCGATATCATTTTCATTGACCCGTCAAGGTTTCTGCATCCCCCGAAGCCTTCTATATGGAACAACAAAAGATATAGAATCAAAAAATTTCTACAGTTTACGTTTATTTTAGCGAACTTTGTCAATCATTAAAATATACATTTTTTTTTGACGAGGAGAAACGCATTACGCTTAGCGCTGGCCAATTATGTGAGACTCGCCTTTTCATAGTTTACTTTTTTGACAAGCCACATAGGCCTACAAAATACTAGGAGGGAATACCCACTAAAACGACACCCTCTATAGGACCATGATAGCGCGGTTGTAAAACCACCATGGAAACAGTTTTACCATATATATTCTAAATAAAATGTAGTTAAAGAAGAGAAATTAAATTTAATGTTTTATAACAAAGCCGATTAAAACATGCTTAAAATAATTATTTTAGTTATACTAAAATTCATAAGTACATAGTTAATAGCTTATATTACTTCAATTTCTTCGTTATGAGAAGATCTTGCTATAAGATTACAAAGATTCTCCACGCCTCTTTTGTGCTGAATACATGAAACGCCAATGATATGGTAACGGTAAGATTTCGGGAAAAAATACGACTCTATCAAACATTATTAATCTTCGTCAGCTTTATGGTAAAAATGTGCCATATGTGGACATTCAATACTCATAAAAGGATCTTGTTTTCTATTTTCTCTATTAATTTATGCAGTACTTTATAAATAAAATTTAAATCTATGTTTGTAAAATCAAATAACAGGTTTTTCCATGCGTATATGAATAAACATAGAGCATTAATAACAGAAATAGAGTTTATAACACTTGTCTGGCAGGCCGTATGTTCCAGCTAGTCTCCAAAAAGACTGGGCACATTTTGATAGAACTTTAACAGGTTAATAATTGTTATAAGGAGCGACCTCTGCTACTTTTATTACATCATTTCCAATAAAATGTAATGTTTTTATTACATTTCGTATTACCCTAATCGACGAATGTAAAATATTTTAACTGAGTCATATAATAAACCATTACTCATATTATAAAGCAGCGTTCTAAATTTATCATAGTAAAGGAAATATTTATATGTAATATAAAAATATCTCGGTCAAGTGGATAGGTCATTATTTTAATAATTAATTATTCAAATTTAACAATATACCCGTTATGTATGTGTCATGTATAAATATTCCTTATTCCAGATGTTTTAGAACGCTGCATGAAGTAAAATTTGTATGAAAATAAAATTGCACAAGTTTCATGAGTATTATTTCATTAATTTTATTTGACGGTAACACTTAAAAATGTTCTCTTAAATAGAGCAGAATAAAATTCGGTATACAAATACTTCAATAGGTATGAGATTTATATATTGTACCTACGATAGTGCATATATATAATACCTAATCTCTAAGTAAATTGTGTAGAACTGCAAAATTTTATCAAATTGAAGCAGCGACATGTAACTCCACAGTAAATAATTCTTGTCAAAACAGCAAATTCCCCAGAGATCTTTTCTTAAAAATATATTAATATATTTTTAAGAAAATATATTAATTAAAAAAATAGCGACAAAACTTCAGGCTAGCTATATTTTACAATATCAAATATTGTTCTAAATACCAAAATACTTAGACAATTCAGGACTACTAAATCAAATTGCTAGAATACGAAGACGGGGTGCGTGATTCTAAACAAAACACCGCGGACTCGCCCGCTCCAAGAAAAACATAGCCCGACTGATTTACGAGACAATATTATTCAAGAAATGTAGCCAGAAATAAAATTAATCGTGAAAATATAAAATTAACACACATTTGCGTGCTTAACATCGCATAAATCATGAAATAGATTGTGTAAATGTGAGGGATAAAAGTCGTTTCAGAAGTGTATTATTTATTCAGTCTTAGACGTATTGAGGAAACTTCAAAGGACTCGTAAGTGGCAAAATAACCGTGTTATTATCCGATTTGCAATCTTATTAATAAGTTATTTTTATTAAAATGAGCACATATTATATTTTAAGGACTTCCATTTATTTAAAAAATGTAGATACTTTTTTATTTCTTTTATGTTCATTGAATTTTAATAGACTGTTACATTAATATGTTATGAGAGATTAGCAATGACCGAATCCACGACAAATTGCTTTAATGTAAGCTGCTATTACTAATATCATACCAACGAGTCAGTCAAATTTAAAAAATAACTCTCATGAAACCTTACACCGAATGGATTAGGGAAATGCAAGGAAAAAAGCAATAAGTCATTAATAATTCCAACAAAACGTAAAATAATATTTTCTATTCGTAAGTTTTAAAAAAGTTATACATATATCTAAAGTTTGACATTGAGACAAACAAAAGGCACCATTGAAAAACAGGCTAAAATTCTGTAATATTAACTAAAAAGCAATTATTGTTATTCTAATGGATTGTACGCGATTCTGAGCGTGCCCTATTGTAAGAAGTCCACGATCGAAGTTCTGATTAATGATTGTGCATTGAGGGGCAAGTAAAGTGTGGCGTTCAGTTAGGTACTGTGCTAGCGTTCAAGTAGAAATTTCAAATAGGCTTTAGAAATTACGTGACAACACTGCGTGAACTGTTTCATTCTTCTGTTTTGAAAGACTACAAATACAAAATAATGTATCAAAATTTACGTTATATCTTAGAAAACCGTATTTATAATTGATACATATATTCGTATTCTCAAAATATCCAAAATCCTGTTCCAGCCTGATACAAGCACAGTAACAATATAAGATTTAGTAACAGATAACAAAGAATGATAGATATAGAGTCTAAAATCCCGCAAGTAAATCTTTCCCATATTAAATGCGATGATTTTAGGGCAAATCCTTCAGCGGTATCCAGAGTCACTAAAACTAAGATAAGATTATTTTAATCAAGTGTACGCCTACCTTTATAAAGCGGCGTTCTAATGTGGCAGCGTGAGATTATGTGCACAGTTGACCGGCGGTGTTTATTTACCAAAATTGAGCTCTATTAGACATTACTAGAGGCAAAAGACACGTACAGTTGATACAAACGTAACCAGCATAAGGAAAATTTTTTCTTCGTTGTAGATATATTGTATAAACGAGTATAGGTTTATACAACTACTAATGTTATAAACGCAAAATGTATTGAGTATGGAAGTGTGTCACCCTTTCACACAAAAACTACAGAACGGATATTAATGAAACTTTATAGAAATGTAGCTCATAAATCAAAATAACACCTAGGCTATAATTTATAAAGATGTGACACTGGTAAAACGGCCGCCACAGCTAGCATACTATAAACGTGATTAGTTGTAGATATAATGTTGGTTATTAGAATCTTTAATTAATTTTTGAAGCTATTTCTTAGATTTTCATAAAAAATGTCGATACATATTTAACACGACAGACGCGTGTCTAACAATTTAAAAATACCATGCAGAGATAAGTCGACAATGATTACTCCTATTATTGACGAGGTACATAGAAAGATATTTGAAAAAAGTTAAAAAGGATCTTTTTGTACTTTTGCTCCTTGTAATGTTACCGCCATTGTTTTATTGTTGCAGTTTTTATCCCGACAATGTATATTTTTTAAAGTTAAAGGCAATAATTTAGGACAATTATATGTTTCCACGGTTTTTGCCAGAATGTGACTCTTGCAAAAAATGATTTCGACAAACTAGCTTTCTCTTTTATTGGTTGACTCTTTAATGACTTCCTTAAGATACCCGTTATCTATATTCTTCGATGTTATATATAGTATCTTATAAGTTTCTTTATTAATTTAATGTTTAGTATTGTTATCACTTTTTTAAAAATAATATCACAATATTATAGATAAAATATAATTATGTATTAGGAGATTCCAATTTTGAATTTAAGAATTCTTAGATTATAGGAAGGTTCTGTAACAAGTAATCTAGTATGTTAAATTCACAATATTTGTTAAACAAGTCAGGGGATGAAAAATATAGTGTGTTGCTTTTCTTTTATTTTACTTCAACAACTTGTGATAAAAACAACTTGATACGATCGAATTCTTAGACCTAGCAAACATTTTAAATCTGTATCACTGTCACTATGAAAGGCAAACTGAAACTTAAGGCGTTTACAATAGTTACTGTTCAAATCATTCATGTTAAATATCAGTATGGCATTCATTCAATTATGATTTGTAATTTGAATTAGTGTTGAAGCGATTATTTCGTCAGTTCCGTATAATTCTTCGTATATCGGAATTCAAAACTTTAGATATGCGCATTAGTTTAGTTGACAAAACAACGAATTCAAACAATACCCTCAAATATTGTACGTAAGCGTACAAAATTTCTTTATAATAAGAAGCGTACAAATTTTTCAGAAAGTGACGATATATTGTGAAAGTGTCATGTCGTTAAATCTTTTTACATATACGAGTAGTAACAAAATCTTAAATCGCTTTATATGTTTTTTTACAAAGTAAGAAAATCATTAAGAAATCAGAGGAAATTCATAAAAACATCTTTTTGAATCTATAAAACAGATACATAATAATAATTTCGAGAAATTCGCTAGCTGCTCAGGTAGAATCTTTGCAGGCGGCAAATAATCAAAAGAATTGTATATGCCTTAGACTAACTTTTGTTCTATACTTCCAATAAAACAGATAACAATGTTTGTATGCTAAAACTTGCCGCCTTCTGTTCGGACGTTTTGAAGCATCATAAAAATATGCTACTTTAAAGGCATATTTTACGTATTTTATCAATGCTTAGAAAATGTTTAGGCGTTCAAATAACAGGCCGCGACAGATGTTTTTTTTTTTCTAACTAATAAAATGAGAAAAAATTCTAAAGTAAATATCGTAAAAGTTGCACTGTGAGACCGAATACAAAATTCTGAATAAGCCATCGATTGATTTCGCAAGATTAATGGTTGCATATTGTCACTGCCATGCTATGACGAGGTTTACGTTACCGAAATCAATTTTATTTTCTACTGTATAAGAGCTAACAGATTCATTTCTGAAATCCCTTTAGGTGCTACAGTGTAACACTAACGTCATAGGATTTAAGTACATTTACGTACAGTTGTAAAGTTCAAAATTGAACGAGCAATACCTGTGGTTTTATCTTTTTAGATGTATGAATGGTTTCAATAGAATTGATTCTGGAATCCGGTGTGAAATTGAAATAAAGTTCTAACGATTTTTGGTTCGCGGTCGAACAGTTTGACTCAAAGCAATTATTTTAATTTGTTTGATTTTCAAATGACATTTTAAGTTTGTTTATTTAATTTAACTTTTATTTTTATTTACCATTCGATTAGATATAAAATATTATGGGCTTATATTTTATGGTGAAGGATAAGAGGATTTAATATTTTGATAAAATTGTCCTTAAATACACGTTAAATATTTAAAAATTGAAAATCAACGGTGCCCTAACTAAGTACCGATTGATTCCATTATTTTTTTCGTGTGTGAATTACATCCTTTTTTTATAATTACTTTATTATACCTTTATACGTTACTTGAAACGTGAAGAAAATTTCAACTGTATTCTGTATAAATTGAACATGAAAAAGGTTTACAGAAAGTAAGTTTAACTTTGTTGAAAACTACGTCATTATAAATATTCAAACAAATAAATAATACTGAATTCTTTAAATAGGCCAGCCTATTTTAAGACGCCGCTTTTATTGCAAGGATTATATCGTCACTGATAAACAACTTAATCTTCAAAAACCTTAACTAAATGAATAAATTATACATTAAACTTCTCATTTGTAAATAGGTGATTTATATAGAAATTCTTACAATGGATATCGGTGGGTGTGCGTACAATACAACAGATGTGACGGGAGGTGTTACAAAGAATGCATATGTCACTTTTAGTGGACCTACATTGCTTTCTATTGGGCTTGCGATACTGCTTACGTGTAGTGAGTAAGCAAAATTCAACATACATATAAAAAGGATATGTAGTTTGAAACTAGAATACCTACTGTTTTAAAAGGGTGTTAAATGATATTAAAATAATGTTTTATATGAGACGTTGATAGACAAGCATAAGGCTTAATGGTAAATGAATATAGTATATAATAGATCTATGAAAAAAAGATAATCTATTATTTCAAGCATTGTGAAATTTTTAAAGGTACAGATGCAGACTCTTATACGCTTCTGGTACAGTGTGTACTGTAATGCAAAGTTTGCGTATACTTTGGATTAAGATCATAGTTGATAATTTTCTAATTTAGTATCGAAACTATTTGCTTGCAATAAAGTCCATTCAATTTGTGAATTGAAAACAGCCATTAAAATTACAGTTTTAAAAATGTTGTGATGTATATCATCATAATATGTTTTGCGGCTTGTATCCACTAAATGTGATAAGCTGAAGTAAATTAGATACCTTTAGTTCTAAAACCTAATTTATGAATAAGAAGAGTATTTAAGTAAAAAAATCATTTCCACAAGCTTGGAAGTGTAAGCAGTTAACAAATATACATTATCTCTAAAAACGTAAAACTAAGTAAATCTGAAAATATTTGCATAACTTTTGTTTAGGTAATGGAAAACTGGAAAATAAATAAATTATTTAATTTAATTGTTTAAAGAATTGTAATAGTGATGTGAAATATGTTATAAGTTAAAGGATAATATAGTATTTATTAAAGGCGATAATTAATTACAGTCCCGATGCAGACTGCGTCGCACGCGCAGCGCATACTGTGCTATTGTCGCGGCCCCCGATTGCTCTCTTGGACATGAGTTATGTCTCGAGTTATACAAGGTGTTTGAATGATATAGGCTAAGCTTCAAAGACGTAGGAAGTACTAATATTATTCACTACAAATCGTAGTAAATATTTTAATTCATACATATGCTAGGCTTAATTTAATTTATTTTATTTTTCGGTTAAAACTTTATATAGAATCTTATAATATAGAAAATTAAAGATTACGTATACAATTGTGTTAAATTGTTTGTTATAAAGAAGAAATTTAAAATTATATGAGATTGATAACATCTACATTTAACGTTAATAATTAGATATTATGATTTCAATAAAAAATATTTTTACAGTTATTCAAAAAAATATATAATCCAATAGTATCACCCTGTAGATTCTAGGCATGATTGCAGCACAGTGACACACATACGCGGCTTTACACTAAACCAATAATAGAATAAAACCAATCCATACCACCCTCTCACACCCCTACTAACAAATCCCAATCAATGATTTTCCCGTATCAATACACTCACACAAACAAGATGGTATTGGAAATATTGGCATTATAAACATTTACAGAATATTTGCGAACGTTTCCCCCTAATATTACTACTACATCTATCTCTGTCTTTCTTACTATATTGCAACTACTTGATAAGAAATGAAAGAGACACAAAATCTGGTTTTACAACTTTGCAGAGGGACAATAGTGACGCTATTGTTAAGAGTTCCCCAAACTTTTTTTAGGTCACATAAAAGTATTACAGTTGTTAGGGTCGTGTTTGTGCGATGTACTTATTCCATTCGTTTCGCAGACAACCTACTGGGCAGTGCACCTACGCGCCTCAAAACTAGCCTATGTGAAAAATTAGTGATAGTGTTGATGCCTTAAATATTTCCAGTGATATAATGTCATCAGTTGCAACTACCAATCGTGCAAATGAAATGTGGAACAGTGCCGAAGTGAACTCTCAAAGTGCTAAACATACATATAATTATGGACATCATCAGTATCCAACGTCTCCTAATTTCTACAACTATCAAAATCCTTACAACCAAAGCAGTGAATACAATGGACATAACGTCAGTAACAAGTACGGACCGAACAATCAGAACTCTTTAGTAAAATCAGAGCCGATTAATTGGCAAAATTATTCAATGAACTACGCCAATGGCTCAAGTCACGCAAATACGGAAATGATAAATAAATGGAGGGAAATGAGTTACTATTCGCAACAGTACGAGAATTACGAGTATCACGGTAATAGTTCTTTAGTAAATAATGCCGGTTTAGACACACGACTAGAAAATGTAAAGCCTGTTAATTCTCCTAGTCAGTGTAGTTTACCTGATACAAGCTACGGATCCCCACATAGCGTGTCTAGTGCAATCAAATCAGAAGACGACGATTCACCAAATCTTAGGGCATTGCTTACAAAGTCGAATGCAAACAAAACTCAGACATATCTTAACAAATATAATGACACATATTCACATGATGCTCTACAAAAAATGATGTATCATTCCACTGATGTGGAGAATTGGGAAAAAAATGAGGCAAAGATTGAAAAAGATCACAATTTGCCGCAATTTCATGGTGAATATAAAAACAATGTTGATGAACCTAAACTCAGAAGCAAAGAAGTAGGAAGGGCGATCGTCGACTGCAAAGGTGTAAAGTCATCGGCGAATACCATAGAGATCTGTCAGGACATGACAAGGGTCGACGCAGGCGGCAACAATGAGGATTATACTGAGAACAAAATGGCGACTGTATCCGAAACGCAAGGATATTATCCGTGGATGAAGAGTAGTGGAAGTACGTATTATAATATTATGATATTTTTCCTCCACTTAATTACCATTTCATAATTGATTAATAATGTCTAAAGAAGTTTTTTTGAGTTTTATATTCATTTTATTTTATTTTTTCAGGTGATGACAAAAAGGAAGGCTCTAAACGAACAAGGCAAACATATACCAGATTTCAGACTCTAGAACTCGAAAAGGAATTCCACTTTAATAAATATCTTTCCAGGCGACGTAGAATAGAAGTATCACATGCATTGGGTTTGACGGAAAGGCAGATAAAAATATGGTTTCAAAATCGTAGAATGAAGGCCAAGAAAGATGGAAAACTCACAAATTCTCCTGATCCTTATAATGTAGATGATATTAGTGCAACAAAATTATCGAACATACCAGAATATAATATAGATAATCGACAAATGTCCAGCCTCCCAGATTTCCAGAACTATACAAATGTAGGCCCTGTGCCATCGTTAAATCATCTAACTGGAAATTTATCGCAGCACTGTTCTGTTTCGCCCTATGGAGGTATTATTCCAAAAATGTGATCAATATTTTTCAATATGTACATGATTTTTTTTGATAAGTACCATTATTTTTTAGATCTTTTAATAGTTGAATACATATCTATGTTCTATTTTTAAATATAATAAATCATATTAAATATCTATTTTAAAATATAAAATGTATCATAAGTTTTGTATCTGAAGGGAAAATGAGCTTAGTTTTAGGTAAATTAATACATGTAAATACTTAATAATATTAATAAAACAATATCAATAGTTCCTATCATTACAATTAAGATTCTGTATAATATTTACTATCGATTATTTATAAATACAAAATTATAGATACTTGTACTTCTCTAGTCAATTTCTAAGGTCGCTATAAATAAAGAGGAGTTGTGATTCCAGTATGATCATTATTTATTTTCCTATACCCTTAATAGATCTACAATGTTAATAAATTATAAAACATTAATTTAAATTTCTTTAATTAATTTCTCAAAATTTATCACTAATCAACGGTTTAAATGTAATTATCTCCAAAATTATAAAGAATATTAAGTAATATTTATACATCGTCGTTTCTACATCTAGGTCGTCCAAATATTACATAAAATTTTCATATTTACGATAGTTAAAAGTCAATTAAACTTAAGTTTAAAATTTTAAATATTAATATTCAGATTGTTAACCAAAACTACTGTTAAAAATGTTGAAATAAAATAACTAAACTTTACCGCTCCAAAACATTACGGATTGCAGTATTCATTTCATTGCAAAAAATTTTAGACAATAAAGCTTAAAATTTATTTGCTCAACAATACTACGTTCAAACAACCCTTTCACGCGGCATTCTTCGAAGTCAAAGGAGCTTAAAACTTAAATACTGGAAGTCACTGCGTATTACCCTCAGGGGATTGTAAGTGTGCAAATGTTTTCAATAATTTTGACGTGTTTTGACTACTTATCGGATTTGCCTGTCATCGCATCTATAGATTTTGCTTGGTAATCCTTTTAATGGTTTGCCACCTCACGAACATTAACCAATTTTGTTCTGAGAAAAACACTTTAAAATAATTTTAGAAAAATTTTGTTACATATGAAAAATAACGTATTGCATCATTAAAATTTTATACATCACGTAGTTCAGCGATGTTAAAAATAGTATGTACTTAGTACATCAAACACAGTAGGAAGCTACTAATAGGTTTAAGATATACATGCTAGTAAAAATATTATGAATCCTAGGATATGAAATATGTTTTTTAGGAAAATTTATGCATTTTATCTACCTTAACGTATTTTTTTTTTAGTTTATTTTAATGACATTATCTGGTGTATTACTATAAAATATACATATTCATTATTCGCGTGTGTCAGTAAGATACTTCGCACCTTATTTGTACACCAAGCAAGGATATGTGAAAATCTTAGTTTCATTATTATCATAAATTTATCAAAGAATTTCATAAAAGATGTAGAAAAAGTCAATAATTTGTATTTAAAAACTTATTTTATGCTTTTTCCCAAAAGTGTGATATTATATAAAACAATCAAGTTGAGTACAAATTTAGGTAGTTAACTTAACACGCGTATTTTTTTTTCTTTTCTTCACTAGAAAATTGCATATCTGCTAAGTCGTTATCCAGGAAAATATTCACATAAAGTATAATCAATTTAATATTTTCGATGATTTAGAAAATTTTAATAAAAATAAAATATATTTGCAACTAACTTCACTTGAATGAAACAGGCCCAATAACAATGGCCCTTCAAAAACGAGTAAGTGATATGATAAATACGTTTGTTAGAAGAGAGCAACGCTACATCCATCCCCAAATTTTAGGGTGGGTTGAAAATGCGCATGTGCGGTCGACATTTTACAAAGATGGCTGCTAGTGTTTAGATTGTATTTTGTTTATTTCTGAATTTTAAATTTATTTTTATTCAAATTCATATCTACAGTGAAGACTAATATATAAATTGCATATTAATGAAATGTTTGGTAAGTTATTATTTTATGGGTATAGATTTCCTAAATTAATAAAACGGATTGAAAAAGTTTACTACTAATATTTGTGTATTCTCATCTGATCTCTTCCATGCTGTCTAAGTCTGTTGTCTTAGGTCAAAGGAATTTGTCGCTTTACGAATCGATAGAGCGTAGAAAATTACATACAAATGTATATTTAAAGTCAATTTAATTTTGTTAATTACCAGTATATGCAGACAATATATTTAGTATATTTAACAAATCTTATTTAAAATCAATGCTGTTATTTAAAGAAGCATTAAATATCTACTTAAACGTCATTAAATTTAAATCAATCTCTGTAGTTTGTGGTCTGAGTCAAACCTTCGAATGAATGTAGTACGGTTGAATGGAAGCTCTAATTAATCCTAACATCAAAGGAGGTACCTTTGTTAAACTTGTATTATTCCGAAGGAATTTTTAAATCGATATTTAAAACGAAGCGTAATACAATGACCAAGTAGGTATAACGAAACTAGAAAATGTTTGCGTTAGGCAAATAAGGCTGTGACATACAATTTTACAATTTCTTAATATTTTAGTTTGTTAACGTTTCCAAAATACAAATACAAAATATACATTAAATAAAAAAAGTATCCCGACATTTCGCCCACTTTTCGGACAGCACGGATAATTGTTTTTTTATTGTATTTATTTACTTATGAGTCTTGAAATTGATTGATTTTGTGATAGAAATAAAGAAATTAATATATATGTAGCCTTCAGTACGCCAGTCACAGGGTATTTAATAAATAAAGTTATATATAAGATATTGTTCTATATATATTATAATAAAAATAATTGAAGAAATTCATTATAAAGAGTCTACTTTTATACTGCACTATGTATTTTTCATTATAATAAAAATACCGATTTACAAACCAGTAGGTCGTTACACGTGCAAGATGCAGCAGACGCCACACTTTGATGTTTGTATTCGATCAAAGAGATGACTTATCGTACGCCATAAATTTAACTCTCATTACGATAAGGTGAATCCAAACGGCTGAGAATGTTTTAATTATATGAAATTATCTCTCGTTTTATTTGATGTACGATTTTGTAAGTGTTCGTTGATAAATGTTCAAAGAAATTTTTTATGATTTATAAATAAGTAATTCAATTTAAATAAATTAAAAGCCGTTTTTTATATTTATGAATTCATGTTTTAACTCTTTTAATTTTAAAATTATTTCTCTTTTCTTCAGACAGTAAGTATAACGGATAAAGAATAGCATAATTTCAAAATTTAATGAATTGTTCATTTAGCATGTGATAAATAGAATATTAATGCTTTTAAATGCAGTAGGTACTATGAGTTTTTAATCAATTGTTGGCAAGGACCAAGAATTCAACCATACGTCGTTGTTTGAGACCTTTATTCCACACCATCCACAATATACGAAATTGTACAAAACGTCCGTTGTCCATCGTTGCGGACACGTCACGTTTACAGAAACATCAGCGTCCATACAAAAAGCAGGGATCAACAAAAGAATCTGCACGGCGCATTGTCCTCAACACGATCATTTATCAACAACGCTTCACTGCCGTCGTTCGAAAGCAGAGCTGATCAATGCTGTACTGAGATGAGGGTGATTTGGCTGATAGAAATTTTTGTATGCCTAATAAATACAAAAAAATATTAAATCAGTTTTCGTTTGCAACTGAAGAAATTTATTAAAGCTACGACTTACGCATTTATTTTTCATTAACATTAAGTAAATTAAATAGAATAAAGACGACGGTAGACTAAAATGACTGGTTGTTTGATGAAATTTAATTTAATTAAAGGGTTGATAACTATCTGAAAGAATCATCCAAAAATATTATTATTAAGAATGTCGTTTTAATCTCTAAAATACAGTACTTGATATATTATTAATAACTAATAATGTTAGCGTACTATTCAGAAAGTATCTAAATTTTTGATAAATTTACCTATACACGATAATTAATTGAAAACAAAGCTTTTATAATAAATATAATTTTTAGTGTTTACTATTTTTGATGTCTGTTCGTAGATAATAATATTAAGGTATATTGTTTTCAATAGAACGAACCTGTCTCATATAGTTGCTATCAAAACATACGTCACTTACCTGAACATAACCTCAAGTGACGTATAAGAAAAACTGAAGTGACCTAAAAGTACCACTATATTCCGAGCTCTAACCATTAAGTAATAAGCTATTTTAGTTCGGAATTTCTTTGAGTGGCGGATATGGGAGGGATCAACATTATTTGGTTTTGGCGTCAGTGTCACTTACGTGTTTAACCCGGTACAGCGAGGAGATGGAGGAAATGATAGATGGCGTTGTAACGGCGCCCATGCTAAAACGTGAACGATCGGCTGGTAATTGTATAGAGCTGTTATTACATGGATTTCTTAATACCCTTTAGGGACTGCTCCCGAAAACGAAGACGGATGACAGTACTAATGACACCTTTGATGAAGGAACGGAAAAAAATCGATCCTGACTAAAAAAGACATATTTTTAACACTTTTTATTAGCATTATTTACGCTCCATCTTGTAAATACAGCTAAATAAAACGATAGTTTCATAAAAATACATTGCTTTACTTAAAAAAAAAAGAACCAGCAATGAACCATGATAACAAAAACATCTGGACTAACATGATGGAGCGAAATAACGCTAATAAAATGTTTTAAAATATGATTTTTTTCATCAAAGGTGTCATTAGTACTTCTAAAACTTCGTTTTCAGGAGCAGTCCCCAAACACCCTGTATAACATCTCCTATACTTTGATATTCAATAATGTTTCTCTTAGATAAAATATTTTTTTCAAATAATATGTAGATATACATAGAAAAGGCAAAAGTGTTAATTTTAATTTTGCTGTATAAAAAATATTTGTTTAACAATTTAAAATCTTTTTTAATTAATATATTATATATTATAGAAGATATATATAGCATATGTAAATGCATAATAGTCGCTTATAATCAATATTAAGTATAATTATTAATTAATAATACTGATTCCTCAATATTCTATACATAATACATTTTATTTACACAATACAATTATAATTTATAATTTAATACATTAATAAACACTACTAATCTAAGAACTAAACGTTATGTATAGTTCATTTTGTTTCTATTTACTGTTAATACAATTTACTACAGGTTATTTTCAGGATACTGAAAATTTGGACCATTATGAACAACTCTGTATATTTCTCACCTCAGTCTATATCCTTCGACCCTCGCGAAATTCCAAATTGTTTTTGACTGACAGCTAAATGTAAGTTAGCGTTGTTTGAGCGACGCACCGCAGCCTTCGGTATCCCAGCTCTTTCTATAATTATTTCTGTTCTTCAACTTTTATTACAATTCTTACTAGGTATTTGAGAAATTGATTTTTTTGCTTCAAGTAAACATCTGTAAATAACATTGTTTTAATTAGGAATTTCCAATTTAAAGTTTAAAGTATTCGTTTGAGTTTAAACATGTAGATATGTTGTAATAATAATTATTTATTTTTATTTTCAGATCCCTGAGTTACTACCAGGAATGAATACCTTCATAGATACTATCATTATTGTCTCATATATTTAATTTCTCAATTAAGTTTTTATAAAATTGATATAAAAGTAAAATACAAACGTGAAAATAGTATAAAAAACCTAATCTGGAAGTCCACCAGCAGCGGAACTTGGCCTAAGCTACCGATGGTTAGGGCCGCAGAGAAAGAAACCTTCTATTATATTATACTATTATTATTATTATTATAAAGAAATCTTAAGTACAAGTTCTTAAGTTTTTTATTTATTTTTAATACATTAATAATGTCCTAATATATTTTTGTAGCTTTTGAGTGTTTCCTCTTTAAAAGTTTATATGTATATAATAAATCAAATGGCTTTCCTTATCTAAGAAATAGTATTATTTTAATATTCTTACACTAACATATTCTATATTGGTACTCAAAACGTAAAACATTTTGCCGCATATAAATAATCAACAAGAGAGATATTTATATGGAAAATTATAATTATCAGTCAGCCAAAGTTCTAATACGGAAGCTATTGATAAAATAAATATTTATAGGTAGGTATGTTAGGCCACGAGGTGAACGTTTAGTGAGTTTCGAGTCGAAAGGGCAAGTTCACTTTTGACAAGGGGCGACACTTTGACTAATGGTTATAAACGTCACTTTCTTGGGAGCTACAATAATACTCACCGTATTACGAAATTTAAATGTGACACGGAATTTACTTAATGATTATGTAGTAGTACCTGTTTTAGCTTAAGACAAAATAAAACTTTTCAGCTCTACTATTTAAAATATGTACATATAGATGTATATATAGATACTACATATAGGTACTATAATATTATAAAGCTGAACTTTGTTTGAAAGCGCTAATCTCAGAAATCGCTGGTCCGATTTGAAAAATTCTTTCACTGGTGGATAGTACACTTATCGAGGAAGGGAATAGGTTATTTTATATTTTCAATAAAAATAGGCATTCTTACTGAAAGTCCAATAATGTAACCCAAGATGTCAGAATTGTAATGAATGCGAGCGAAGCCGCTGGCAGAAGCTAGTTACTTACAAAAAAAAAACATACATACCTTATGCTACTTTAACAAAATTAGTTGTGTATTGTGAATGTTTTATTCGCTCGTATATTATATGAGTATTAGGTATAGAAGATTTACTTAGAACGTGATGATTTAGATAGAAATATCACCGAAAGAAAACTCTGCTATTTTTTTAAGTTAAATATTTTTGTGTTTAAACGTGTGCTGTTATCTTTTCATTTACTTATGTATTATAAAACACCTACTAATGAAAGTAAGTTTTCTTGATAGCTCGGGAAAATAATATTATTAAATACTTTCGACCTAACCCAGCTTCACTACGATTAGTACTGAATTTCAATTTCGTTTATTTGAAATGGCCTTAAGATATTTTCCACCTTTCAAGTCCCATCTATGAAATTGTTCTTCTGGCAGACGATGATAAAAAAGCTAACTGGATGAAAATCTATAACACACATAATTAAATTACCTAAACGAAACACTCACAGCTTCAATCCTACATGACTCTTGTTACCTATGCAAATTGTTTTAATGATTCCTTAAAATTCGACAGAATAACGATATTTTTCTATTTTATCCACAAAAATGACAAAAAAAAGTCTTCAACTAATATATAATATCAATGATATATTAATACGTTGTTGTATAAGCAAATTAAATCTGGTGGGAATCGAACCCGCGACGTTTCAATTTTGCAGATATATTACTTAGTGCTTAACTAAGGAGGTTGTTAATTATGAAAGTGTATGTATTGTTCCAAACTTGAATTTAGTAACACAAAATGATGAACATTCCGTAATAGCTTAATTCCTGATGTACTTAGGTATAGTATTGTTACTACTGAGCAATATAAAGTGAATAAATCAAAAGTCATCAAGTGCTGTGCGCATTTCGACTTCAGTCTACGAATTTCCGATTTCTCGAAATAAAAATTAATGAGGCAAGCAACAAAATGTTACTAAATAACAAATCATGTAATATGGCAAAACTCTAAAGGTTGGCAACACGTTTCCTAGATCTCCTGGTCTTGGAGGTTTCCTAGGGCGACAGGAAACGCTTACCACCAGATTAACTGTATCTTCGTTTGCCTTTCCATCGTATAAAAAATATACACAATACTTGTATAAACAGATATTTGATGTCAGCGCCATCTAGAGAACCGTGCAAAGTTGTAGTGCAGATATGTAACCTGTTTTGGATTTTTATTGTGAAAACCCTTGTCGATGGCGCCACTCGTACATAAGGAAATTTCGATAAAATAAAATACATTAAGACTGACTCGTCTAATAATTTATCGACACTTGTATATTAGCTAATAACATACATAACAATATTTAATAAATTTAAAAAAAATGTACAGGGTGGGACAATAATTTGACTTTGATGATGAAACTATACTTTAAAAATATATTGTACTGCATATATTCATATTTACTTATTATTGATTGTCAGTGAAAAATTGTTTCGAGATTCAGTACAAAACTAAGATTTCTAGTCATTAACGATATCACTCGGCGTTAATTTATTAAGTCTGCATAGATACAGCTTATTTTAAATTTCTAAGTGGTTACATATTAGAAAAAATCTCATTATATTGACAGTTTTCACATTAGTGTTATAAGTGAAATTAATATATTTCCAACTTGAAGATCTACATATCAATCAGGTCGGTCTTCAAATTCTGCGAAGTGATTTTAACGTGTCAAGACAAGATTATTTATTGATTTTGTGGAGATTGGCAAGTAGAAGCTGGATTTTACTTCCATAATTTTCTTTCTTAGTCTGGCAGGAAATTATAATATATATATGGTTTTAAAAAGAGGTTGATGACGAAAAATATCTCTGAGTAGGTAGGTATCGGCACCGGCTAATTACATGGTAGTAATGTGCTTGATGTGATGAAGAATGATGAAAGGATATATACTTCCTAGTCAATCTAAAATGTTATTAATATAACATCGTTGTAATTTTGCCGCCAAGGACTTGCAATGCAAGGAATTTGCAATTTAGACACCAAGTTTTAAATAGAGATTTGTCTAGGAAAGTTGTGATACTAAAATTTTCAAACAAGAAGACGCAAATTCTTTATATATACTCTTAACTTATTAGAGAAAGCATTTTTCAGTATCTCATAAGTTACATTAGCTGTTTAGAATATATTTTTCCTTAACCTATAATTTTTTAGTATAATGCAGAATTTGCAAACATAGATATTTAAGATACTTACTTAGGTTAAGCCTTCACAATACGTATCTACCAACTACTGTTCGCATAACCAAGTATTTGGGCTTCTGTAGATATATATTTAAACAGGTCCTTTTTACAGTATCAATTTATTTTTAAGTACATAACAGTGAATACGATCAGTGCGGAAAATAATTAACTGACGCAATTTCCTTAGAGTTCGAGTACTTACTAATGAAGATCTCTTATAAGTCAGATATAATTAAATAAAGAAAATGAAACACAACTTTACGATATTACTAATCGAACCACATTGTTAAAGAAATGTAAATAACATTTTTGTCGGTAACTTTTGTTTTTAAAACTTTATCTAAAAATACAAGTGAGTATACAATTGCTTCTTTGAAAAACATAATATTTACTTAATAATTACAGAAAAATGAAGAAAATTTTCGGAAATCATGAGTAATGTAGCGTTCTGTATGTATCTATTCCTAGTTTTAACCGTTAAAGGTAGATTAAAGAATACCAGGGTTGTTTTATCTGTACCTTTTCATTGAAGAATATATCTAACAATTATTACAAGCATCTGTAAAAAAATGAAACATGTTTAATTTCAAAAGTTTTCATTGTAAAAAATCAACTTTTAAATACATTCGTACCCCTCTTTTCCAAGTAAATTCATCCAATGAAAGCCAAAGGAGCCGTGTAAGGGGCCGCGCCCATTGTGATTGCAACACGCATGCGTCTACTGCAACAGAAGCATTATATTCTTGGTATCTCTTTTACACAGATACAATATACAGCTGTGTGAAAGGGACGTTCGATACATTTTCCGTTACATGCAAATTTTTATTCAATTGCAAATTAAGTGTTGAATTAAGTAATTATGTACTATTATGTGGAATCACGAGTGTTTTGTATTAAAGGTTGGAGAAATATTGTGTTTTAAATAAATTATGATAATGTATTGAAAGACGTTTAAAATAATTCATGATGAATAAACCGTGTCTAATTAGAATATTATTATGGAAGGGAGATTTTGTGTTTTTTAAAAATGCTTGACAATTCTTGAAAATTAGAATTTTTTGCAAACTTCTATTGTCCGCACAAACTTGATTTATTTTTATATTCAATTTGATCAACGTCTACAAAATTTTCATGTAAATCTAATATCTCTACGAAATATTCCCAATAAGTGCATTCACCTCCTATTCAAATTAAATCGCGCTACATAAATAAATTATAAATATTCCAATAAGAGCAACACGCATGAAAATTAATGGTCTCTCTCAAAGTAAAGATTCAAAAGAAAATTAAAGAGCCTTAACCCAGTCACTATTAAATACCAATAAACGATTTTTAAATCAACAACTTATCTATCCTTTTCTAATTAAGATAGTTAGTGAAGGATAGTAATAGTCACCCTAGGTCGTAAATTACTCGTTAGACATGTGAATTATAATGGCATGTGCGTGGACTGTCGCGAGGTTGGTCGTATTAAGTTGTAATAAATTTTAAACCCACGGGACGGTCTGTATACTCTTTTGGGACTCAACAATAAGGTAGGTAATGTTTTCAATGGCTATAATAATTAGGGTTTGGTAAGAAAAAAATAATACAAGTTTTACAAAATCAAGTCAATCACATGATTAATTTTCCATGTCAATATACATTTTGTAAAAGAATTTAAAAGACACGAATATTTTAAGAATGTATTGAACTCACTTTTTGCCTACTTAATATTTTTTACAAATGTTTATAATGATCCAAAAAATATTTAATTTGTAAAAGTATTAAATTTACACCTATTTTGAGACGTATTTAAGTTTTATTATAGAATCTTATACATTACGATTTAAAAGAAGATAGACAATTTATTTCAGAATTATAATCATCAAAATAAAACATCGAAATATTCAACTGGCCTTTCACAAACTAAGTCGCATATGAATTGAAATATAATAATTGTAGCATATCGATCAGTACCTAGCTATTATTATAGTTATTTTTGTTTGTGGTAACATTAAATATTCTTAATTTTGTAACAAATAAGGTACATACATTGTTTCACAAAGTAAAATATCATTTATTTGTAAAATATCTTTTTAAATATTCTACTTTGCTTATACTGTAGGGCTTTCGGTAACTTCTACCCTTTTTTAAATGTAGATTATGTTCCTCTTATTTTCTGCGACTTAAAGTGATTACGAATAACAATTTTTCTGCAAAGCTACAGTAAGATGGTGTAAGTACAGCAGTATTACAGTCAGCATTTAAGACGTTCACGAAACTCAAAACATTACAAAGTACGTCAAAGATTAAGAAAAATATATCAATTCTAAAGGTTTAACCGTCATGGTAAGAAATTTTCCTTCCAGATAAATAGGAATCTAAACTCACACAGTTAGGCTCGCAGATGGTAACTAGTCTTGAACGAAATAGTGAGCAATACATGAAGAGACATGCCCCACTCAATCACTAACTAAAACATCGTTCCATTTTGAAAAGATATTATTTTTTATCAAAAAATAAATGATTGTTACATCACATGCGACACAAACGTATTGCGACCACCGAAGTACTTGTAAATACATCACCTGCAACGTAAAAGACACCGCGGAATGCGAAATAATTTCTACATTCTACGCGATTTTTCATATTGTCATAGGGTGCATAAAAATAGACGTTCCAGTTAATTATGAGGACTACCAGGCAATTTTTATTCCTCAGTAAGACGTCATGTCACGTCACTTCTGATGCATGGAGTATGTCCGTTGTTTTTGACTTGTACTAAGTGCACTGGAATTGTATTTTAATACAGTGTCATTTCATACGATATGTATAAAATGAATGAACTAAAGTACGTAGATATTTTACTTATATTTTGCCTTGAATTTGATATACTTATAGGCGAAAAGGCTATTTAGATATCTGTTTATGTGAGAAAATATTTATGGGGAATTGACGATAGGGAAAAAATCGGTTTTATGCAACACAAATTAAATTATGTAGTTATAATAAAAGCAATTATGAATATATTATTTATGTTTTATATTGGTACCTCGGAGGAAATGAGTTTAATGCTTATCGACCAAAGTCGAATCTAAGAGAAGTCCTACAAGAAATAAGTATTTGTTGGTACCTACTGTGTGCACACATAGTCCAAAGGACTATTTAGTATTCTAATATTTTATTGTAAGAATGTTAAGATAACAGAGAAGGTTTATAGAAGAGTAAATCGTGATACAAGTCCTAAAAGAAGCTATAATATTATTATTGTAACCAATCATTAGATTCAAAAAATAGTAGACAAAATGTTCCAGGTTAAAGTAAGAGCCCACGAAAGACATATCATTAGCTACAGCTAACACAATAATTTACAATAAACGCAAAATTGCGTACGTATCCACTCGATAAAAGATTGAGTTTAATATCTGATATTAGAAAACGCATCGATTAGCATAAAGGGAAATCAAAAGAGGTAACAGTTTACAATCAATAATCATCAGTCGGCTCATTGAATACGGGCGGTAATTATGTGAACGAGTGTGGAGCGTTAGCGGGAGCGGAAGCGGGTGCAGTGGCGGACACGTGGCGGCGGCTCAGGTGCGCCCCGCCCCACCCCGCACGCCCCGCCCGCTTAGCGCTAGCCGTCAGCTCAAACGATCACCTCACTGTCAGACGCGCGCTGCACTCGACGCTCGGACGGCGGGAAAACACGGGCCGTTTTCCTTTGTACGCATCGAACTTCCGCGCGAATCGAATTCGAATTTTTCGAACGCAAGTTTTAAAGTTGTTAAAATATATTGTGAAGTGTATTTTATCGTTGGATGTTTGTGTATCTGTACTATAAGTGTTATTGAAATTTTTTAAATCTTTCAGCACTCAAACTTAACGTGAGTATTTTTAAAGAATTATTGAGTCTTAAAATTTAATGATAATTAATAAATAATTTTATAATTTGACATATGTTATCTAGTGTTTAAATTATAACAAGGAAAACAATTTTTCCTCACCACATCAATGGGGTTTTCTAAAATTGGCGGATAAAGTGGTTAATTATTAAAATTACGTACGTGACATACCTACGTACAAAATATTTGTAAGAGTAATAAACTTATTGTTTATTAAATAAATTAATCAGTACTTTATATTGTTATAACCATTTAATTTCTTACATACTTATATTAAATCTATTTATTATAATAACCGATGCGATTGAAAAATTGCTTAAACAAACAGACGTATTTCTTATCAGCTGCAAAATACATCGATATTAAAATTTTAATACGATTCCAATTTATATTTTTTAAATTGATACAAATTTTTTAGATTGTCTAAATGTTGAATACAATATTAGTTAGGTTTTAAAACCATTAAGCAAATAACTAGCTCATTTTTCCTCATTAACTTCAACAAGATAGCGTTACTTAAATTTTATTGTTTAATTTAAGAACTTTGGTTTCTGGTTTTTCCAATTATATACACGTTATTACATATACAATGAAAAGTAAACTGCAAAAATATTGATTACTTCACATAATTTATTAGTCAAAGAACAGAAATTAAAGCTGCCAAGTTCGAAGTTTTCTAGGCTGTATCTTCTTATATTTTACAAAGATAATGAACAAAAGATAAGTAAGAAACATTCAAAGGATGTCGGGACACCTTGTGTTATAAAATAAAATGAAAAGCAATGAAATCGTGCGGCCCATTTAATGTGGACCGGACGGGAGTGACAAAAATCTTACTGAAATAAACTGAACACATGTTGACTGAACATCAGACGCCCAGAACAAGGGGATTAGAAATTAAATGCAATTATTTAATTATGAAGCTTTTGCTTTGTCTAATAAAATTATAACTAACTTGGAAAACAATCCTTTAAACTATTTTTTTTAAATATAATTTTACTAGATATATAGCTATTTGAAGGGATATGCTAAAGAATGTACTTCTATTGTTTTGATATTATGAAAAACAATAAGATAGTTGGCTTAAAATGAATTTAAATAATTTAAATATTTTGCTATGTTATACTTTAGTAACACATAGACAGGTCTTTCTTACTTTACTTATTAAAAAGCTATACATGCATACATACTATATTAAGCAGCCACATAAATAAAAGAACTTAAAATTTTCTTATATTCCGATTTACAAGTGTTAAATTTAAAAATATAATGGCGAAAGATAAAATACAAATAATATTATTTAATATATACGAGTATATTTGGAATGGTAACATTATATTTTAAATATGTACTTCAGCGAATTTATGGAAATTAATTATTAGATACGTACATAGGTACAAGTCTGATTTCTATAACGTTGTATGAAACAGAACAACAAACAAATTAACATATTTTTCTAATTCCTATTTTTAATAGTTCAACAGTTTCACACGGTTCAGTGTACTTTGTAGGAAAAATATAATTTGTAGATGTTTTTCAATAGTTCTTTATTAGGCTTAATTAAACTGGAAAATGTGATATATCATTTGATTTTTCTAAGTTTTTTTTATTGTATTAGAAGTCTAATCCTCTTAATGTTTTTATGTCACTATAATAAATTATATTTCTAGCCATTTTTAAAAACATAAATGTTCAAGGACAAACAAACGTGTTTAAAATTATAGTGCACGCCATTACCAACTATTTTAAGATATTTCAGCCACCTAACATGCCGAAAATTATGAAATATTGTAATTTGTAATTTGTTACGTTTAACAATTCAATGTTTGATATGTCGCATGTATGTATCAAAAAATCGAGATTTTTCAAATTTCGAAATTCGTCGCGCTTGCAATAAATCGTATTCGTATAAAGTGCACAAAATTACACGATGTACTGAAAAGTTGGAACATTTATCATTTGTTACACGACAAATAAATCGGATACACAATGACTACTAATTTGCTCATAAAGATGTATGCACCGGTCGAGTTCATAAATCGGGAGAAGTCACATTCTACCGCACTGTCATAAACCTCGGCGGACACTTTTATAGCCCTACCACGTGGCGGGGACAGGATTTTTTCCGCACTTGACTTAACATGTGTACCACACTTAGAATATTCCATGTAAAATTTATTGTTTCTTAATAGACCCCCTGTGTTACGCAAATCATCTTTGAATCGGCCAAGATTATTTAATGTAGAGCGTGAATAAGTGTTTTTCTGACACGGTTTATTCAATTAAGGTATATTCTGAACAATTTTGATACAAGTAATTAGTGTTTGTATTCTTAAATAATGGTATAAAAATATTTATATATGTACGTAGACACTGTGAGGAATTGCAAGTCAAAAATGGGATAAATATTATCCAAATGAAAATAAAAATGTTATATAAAGACTTTTTATTCTTAACTCGAAATAAAATTAAGCTCCATGGTTCGATATAATAATGATAAGATTTCTAACATTTTTAAATGATCTCTACTAAAATTAGGTTTACACTAACCATTCGTCACAAGCAACGAGGCGTCGTACTTGACCAGCTAATGTGTTTCATTTTATTACAGGACCATCAATCAAGCTCCACTCTAAGAGGACAATTGAACTGGACCGCAAACATCTTCAGCACTTAACATGTCCGGCTAGACTATTCAGTAGCCATCAAAGCATGACAGCCAACGAGTAACCTTCAGACGGAAAAGAAATAATAATCTGTTATCAATGAACGACCTAAATTATAACCCGGGAATGAGTTCCTACCAATTCGTCAATTCATTGGCCTCGTGCTATGGCAATCAAGTACCAGGTCGCACAGGTACGCCTGTTGAACAAACCGGTCACCCAGGCTTGCCTACACCAGGAGCAGATTACTATAATCCAAATGCAGCCGCATCCGCTTATCCAAACGCATGTTATTCGCCACCACAAGTTGGACACCACTACCCTCAACATCCGTATGCGACGCCGGCCACCGGAGCGCACATGCAACCTCAGTCTATGATAGATTACACACAATTACATCCACAGAGACTGGGTGGCACCGCGAGCCATATGCACCAACATTCTAACCCCAGTCCTGGTGCTTTATCGCCTACTTTACTGTCGGCCGCAACGAACCAAGCAGCCGGCGCTAGTTGTAAGTTCGCTGATTCCACTTCCACAACCGGAGTTGCGTCACCACAGGATTTATCTACGTCATCGGGGCCAGGAAGGACTTCCCCTGGTTTCGGTGTTCAGAATACAGGTGGTAACTCCAGCAATAAACTGGGTCTGACTACGCCAATCGCGTCACCTGTCGAACATAAGGCTAACGTAAACCAAAATATCTCAAGTCCAGCATCGAGCACTTCGAGTAACGATAGTAATGAAGCCAACAACTCCAGTTCAAGTAACACGAAAAATACAAAGTCATCAGGAAGTTCTCAAGCTAACCCACCACAAATATATCCGTGGATGAAGAGAGTTCATCTAGGTCAAAGTAAGTAATCTTTCATTAAATCTTATTTAAAATAATTATCTAAGATATACCTAATTTATCGTAGGTAAATAATAATTACAAATATAATATCACATAAAATGGTTTTTTTATAAGCATAACAGCCTCAGCTCAGTTAAGCACAGATCCTTCGATATAAAATGTTATTCATCAATTGAATGCAGAGGTGGAGACATTATAAATTATAGATCTGCTTATAAAAGCATTAGCATGCGTTAATGTTAGATCGATACTGCGACGGCCGCGGCGGTCTGATGAATGATGGACATAATAAGACATAATGGTTTAGTTTGTATGCGCTTATAACTAAAGACCCAGTCTTTTTTTCTTACTAAAATTTTAATGATAGGAATAACGCGTCATGTCTCTGCTATGTGCTTTTTTAACTTCTGGTGTTAACTATGGATAAATAATTAATTCGGGACTTAGTTTATCATATTATAACCAGTTTGGCTTGCAGTAGGTATTTTATATTTCTACTTAAGTATTTATATTATATATACAAAATGTCAAAGTGACTCTTAGTTAATGTTCCAAAAACACGCGATACTTAATTAATTCTGGCAAAAATTTACTTAGGTTTTCAGCTACGAATAACATTATTGTATTTCAATAATGTTCTTATAATTCATAAAGAAGTATTCTAAGCGATTTCTATCTTATGTCTTCTAATATTATAAAGATGATTAAAATATAATACGGGATTGTAACCTAAAAAACATTAAAACATGGTGAGAATACAGCCGGCCTGTCACACATCGTAGATATCCCGAGATAAGACAGCGCACATGTTGTGCTCGATTCCTTGAATCTGTCTATTGTTTTACGGGCACTGGCCTTGGGGTTCACCGGTGTCACTGGATGTCATGGGTGTCACCACTAATTGGTGCTATCAACTACATGACTTCGTTGTAGGTTCGTGACATATTTTTCGCGCGTTTAAATTAAGACGGTGATGTATTGCACGCTTGATTTTCAAATTGGGTTATATGAGAGTATCCGTAGCTTGTACGACGACAGTATGATATATTTACAATATGCACATAAGTAAATGTGTATAAAAAA
>JAOSYY010000010.1:2327671-2340439 GCA_025727935.1 Hebomoia glaucippe
TATGAGAGTATCCGTAGCTTGTACGACGACAGTATGATATATTTACAATATGCACATAAGTAAATGTGTATAAAAAATGCCTGGAAAAATGATATTGCCTATCCTGAAGATATAAAATTTTATATTTACTTAATATGTATGTAGTTACGATATCCGCGACTTCTCTTGCTTTGATAATTGATATCATTTTCTCTTAACTAGCCCCCATTTTAAAATATTTTCACTTGTAAAATTACTACTTTTAATCAAGCTGTTGATAAATGATCTTTTTAATATAAATTTACTAGAGTAGTTTTATATTTACTAAACATAAAACTACTCTAATTATAAAAATGAAATTTTTTATGTATGGTGATGGACAATGCCAGGCAAAATTAGTAGTAATTTATGAAATTTCACCTAAAATACAAACATAATTATTATATAGACGTATTATTATACAAAGATCAACATAACTATAAAATAACTGTGATACAAAATATACTAAGCTGTAATGTATTCAACTGTAGTTATTATGTGCCTAATTGAGGTACTTTGTTCTATATCAAAATACCAAAAACAGGGCTTTAGAATCTTCCATGCTTTAAAACAATAACTCAAGGGGAATTAGACACGGCTATGCGTGTAACCTAACGTCTTAGTACCAATGTTATTGTGGTAGCCTTTGCGATTTGTTGCATACGTATTAATTTGTATTATGAACTTTAAGTACTGGAAAACTATGAGCAGGCGTGCAAAGAAAGTCGTGTAATTTTCTGTTAACTACTGAAGTTGTTATTTTAACTTAATTAATTTAAAACCTCTGTTTTAGATAGATGATTCTACCATCATTATTTTTACGTTAATACGTATGTTAAATTATATGTAGACAAAAATATTACACTTATTTGATTCAAATTACATTTCTTCAGTTCTTTAGGAAAATATATAATATCTTAGATAACATTGTGAATATTATTTAGAAGTTCACAACAAATATTTGTATTTGCTAATTTTTTGTAATTGAATTTCACTATAAAAGCCATTCTACGAAAGTTTTGAATTTATCGCTAGTGTTTCATAAATCAAAGCTTTGAGTATAAATTATGAGTAAAATAATGTTATGGCAAAGGTTTGCTACGTGGAGTTTCTAGTTGCATTCGTTACACCTCTATTTTATTACAAATCTATGGAAATGGCAAGTCGTGTTGGACATTCATTACAAAAAATGCAACTATGTAGTTGTTTTCTATTGGTAGCTTTCGACAAAGTTAGTCTCAGCGATATTAATTTAAAAACAAATAATAATAACTACGTTTTAATGATTGAAAATAGCTGTTCCACATCAGTTGTCCTTTGAAGTTAATATGTCCAAAAATTTATTTAGAAGTGACACACAAATAAGATTAGATCAGAATTAGCTCGCCGTTGCGATCAAAGCTGTACTGACTGATGAAACTGATAAATAATTTAGAAAATGTAAAGGAAAAAGATTCGGAACACATCCAATATATCCATAAACAACTTGAGTGTGTAATATGTTTCTTGCGAAAAAAATAAATAGCAATCTCCAACCAATTGATTTTTGAAATAAAACTTATCAAATTCCTCAGTGAAGCTACTCTTTGATGAAAGATACGCAATCAAGTCCTACATTATGAGCATCGAAGCGCATATGCATGAGAGTAAATAAAAATAAAAGGCACGGGTTAAAATAAATAAATAAAGTGCGATGGGGATTAGTGAACGGGCGCTGGTTGGTCGTTGGCGCGCAATGGCGGCGATGATTTCGCACATTTCACAACGAAACTGGCTCGCGTATTATAGTTATAACTAAAAAGCTAACTCACGTATATAAAGGAGCTTATTGTTGCATATCAGGTTTGTTGGTACGTATTGATTTGTCATTTTTATGCTTAACTCATAAAAACGACACAAGTTTAAGTGTCTATTCTGTTTGTATACAATTTTGATAATAAAACAAATTTATATAATTTATACCTAAATGAAATGAATACACACTAGATATAAGCATAAATTATGTCGAAAACGTTAATATCGATTTTATTTTGTCTCAAATGTAATCGCATCAGAAAACTAAAAAATATGGGTACCTGCTGGAAATTTAATTTATTCTTAGGTATCATAAGATACTATATCATCTTCTCAATCACTTTATTTTTGCTTATAAATAAACAGATATAAACAGCAACGACGAGTACAAGAAGAAAAGTATTTAACAGTAACTGAATACAAATGAATAGGATCACTCCTCTACCGCTTTCTCAATATGAACTTGCTATACTACTTTCAAGTCAGTATATTAAAAGGAGTGCAATAGATCAGCGCTAAAGATGAACTGCCCAAACTCCACAGGGAAAAACAAGTTCAATTATTAATGCTGACTTTAACCTCTATAAAATATAGCGGTGATACCTCATTTCTCATAGTTTAACCCAAGGTGGAGTCGACTTGTTTATTTGGGATTTCTTCTAAACAAAATTTCAAGACAATCCCGAAATCTTTAGACTTAGGTACGTAATTAGTTCCAACAAGAGCACTATAGAGTATTTAACCAACAATTAATGAATCGATTATTGTAAAACAATTTCACTGAAACGACAATTAGAAAGTAATGACACATTTTACTTTAAAAATACTCAAAGACACAAAAATCCTACTAATACTATAAAAGCGAATTTTTTTAGGAATGTATGAATATATGTTTGTTGTCCTTTTGAGCAAAAACTGCTGAATGAATATCGATGAAACTTAACAATAATATATAATACCTTACATATCGAAATAACACGTAAGCTATAATTTATAAAGATATTGTGGCACGGGTGAAGCACTTTTGGTGCTATTTATGATATTTCTTTAAAGATTACTAATCATACCTTGCATGACTCTTATATGTGTACCGGTTATTGAGCTATTACCAGCAACACATTATTCGCCATCATGTTCCCATTTAATAATCGTATTTAATAATCCTCATTTATTAACCCTGATAACGGTAAGGAAGCATATAATAAGCTTTCCACTAGCTTTTTATGAAAGGTATACAACTGGTACATGCACCTGATGTTAGAAGGTATTTGAAGCACAATATATCATTATTTTAGAAATAAAACGCTGTTGTCACCTCTGTAATTTTCATTTTGAATGTTCAGAAATTAAATCATCGACGTCTATATCCCATTTTCACAAAGTTTTCGTAGCATTCACAGTAGTTAAAATAATAGCTTATCTAATTATTCTGGATTATTGGAATTAATAAAACAAATCTTCGTCTTATCTTATAATATTATCTAACATCATTCATTTCATATCTGTAGAGTAAGTAGTTACGTAGCAGTAAATATAGAATGAACAAAATTTAATTAACACATGCAAATAAAGGCCGTCTGAGAGTTTTAATTCAATTTCAATAGGCCATGTCGCCGAAACTGATTAACATCAAGGTTTCTTATTGCACATGCGCCCGCGCATATTGCGTATTCCGAATTAGCATAGGAATCTCGGCTCGTTACTCAATGCTCGCGAGATTGTTAAGCGATTGTGTTTATAATCGATTGGAAATGGAAAATAATATTTCGTATTTAGTTATGACAACGATTTTTAATTATTGTGATTTTAATAGAATATATCGGGGCTTTCCTTAAAAGAAATGGTAAATCTAGTCTATTAATTATATGTGGTATTCGCGTATGTGTGTGTGTATTTATTTAATAATGATTTTAGGCTTTTTTTGTGAAATTTATTTTCATTATTAATTTCAGTTGGGTGGATATATAATAAATTGCATCTTTTTTATCTTGAGAAAATAATCATTTAAAGAATTTTAATTCTTTAATGTCATAAGATCAAAACACAGCACACTATAATCTGTTATTTGAAGCTAGGTTATAAATGAGACTAGCTTACTTATTTTTTATTGTTAGTTCAGCTCATAAAGTAAATATTTAAACAGAAGGATAAAAAATATAGGCTTAAAATACATGTGGGAAAACAGTTGCAGTATAATTTGCTCAAATGCCCACATATATTACGATCTGGCACATTGATTGTGTAAATTTGCCGGAACGCACATCAGCTGCAAGCAGAGAAATGTTTTAGATGAAAATATATAACAATCAGTGCACAAGGGTCTAACAAAGAAGAAAACATTCATTAAATCAATTCGTAACTCTCAAAAACATGAAAAATTTTAAAATTGCATTTATTTTACATATAAATAGTCAGATAAAAATTATGATGTATATCTCTAAACAAATAATACTTAAATGAACTACAGCAAAAACAAGTTAGAACGTTTCTTTGTGTTGAATTTTCATGTTCATAAGTATAATCAACTTGTTTCACATGGGAAGAACTTAACAAAAAATTCGGAACGATTTCCGATACAGTACGTTGGAAGCGCGTTGGCCTCTCATTGTTAAACGTTCAAAACGAAGGAAACATCTATATCTCGTGTCCGAGACAAAACCAATGATACAGTTATTGCTGTCATATTTTGATATAATACTAAGACTGCAATTGTTTTCAAAACCATAAATAACTTTATACAAAAGATTCGCGGTTTACTCAAAAGCTAAACGGGCTGATAAACATTTTTTTTCGTTGCATTTCGAGAGCAAGTTTCCTGCGGCGGTACGACTATAAATATTAATACAATCAAATGTTTTGACGTGGGCCTTTTTAAAAGTTTTATCTTGTACCTTTGCTCATTTTTTTATAAGGATCGATTTCGTTTTTATTTAGTGTTAATTTGGGCAGTGAACGTCTTTTAACAGATCGTAAAGTAGAATCGAGTGGAGGGCGCATTATGGCGCCAGGTGTCTATTCAATTTTTCGCAAATTTCTGTGGGGTTGCAGATAATAAATTTAATTATTGTTTATCGTGTGAATTTGGTCAAATACAATTATCACTTAATATTACATTTTGTAATTTAGATGAAATTTTGGCTACATAAGTCATTTTATAAATGATGTACGTATATATAAAATACGTACCTCGCTACTTTGTAGAAATTATCAGTTCAGAAATGCTATTATTATTAAATCGCAAAGTTTAAAGTAGAAAAATAAAGGAAATGATTAGAAACAGAACAATTCCATAGGTAAGCTATAGGAAGATGGTCTAACCTTTACAGAAAATTAATTTTATTTATCTTTACGACCTGAGATTATTTTAAATTAGCATAGCGGTGATTACGCACACCGTATCATTAATTTCGAAATAAAAACATAAATCTTTAAGCTGACTTTAAATGCTGTAGAACAAACACCCACTATTTCATCAAAAGGCAATGAAAATTAAACCCTAGTAGAACATAAATAGAAATTAAATGAGCTTATTTCGTGCATTGTTACTTGGGTTTCGACAAGATCTGATCAAAGTATCTAAAATGGTCACAGTTAGTGGGTTAACCACTTTAAATTGTCATCTGTCTGATTTATTTCTGTTTCTTTTGCGGTCAACACATTTTTGTCTGCGTCCCGTCTCATGGATGTAGAAATGGGAATGCTTTCTTCTCTACACTAATTTTATCTTTAATATGAAAAATATATATTTCTTGTTCTCCTATAAGCTTTATATTTACGTTAAATTTGACAACGACAATCCTGCTGTTGATTAGGTATATTTAGATCCCATAACTAATTTTGATTTACGAATGCCTGGCATGCATTTCAAGTTTATTCAGACAAGTGTATAGTTATAGAACATATTGTTACTGTTTGTCTTCACATACTGCTTTCTATCCAGCAATTTAAGACTTACATTGCGCGGGGTGTTCATAATCTTCACTAGAGTTCGTTTAAGAACCAGCTATTGAAGCAGAAATACCCTTTTCATAGAATACAGCTGTTTAGTTCCAATGAATATATAATATATTAATTATATTATAGCAAATCTTAATTACGTGTCATACTAGTCGCAGGTTAGTTTCGGTACTACAAGGGGAAAGACAATCACAAGGAAACCGATATATCTCTAAGTTATTTGTTTTCAAGTTGTTTAATTTCTTTCATATCATTAATGGAAACTGAAAATGCATTGAACTCTTTATACCAAAAAACTTAGGTCACATCAACAATGGCGAAGGACTATCAATGACGATTCAAACAGTTGTAATGACAATACTTCCTTCCCATTAAGAGGACCACTGTTTCATTTACGCCACAGGCGAATCGAGTCAAACGCTCGTAAACTATAATCATTTGCGGAGCCCATAAATAATTGCGTAGTCCGAACCAGCTTTTTGTCGATGCGGCCGCGCAGGTAATATAGTCATAAATTTCCATAACCGCCATTCGATCTTATCAAACATGATTTTAATTTGATTTTGTAACCACACGTGTTGAGGCCGATCTTCGCGAGTTACGATCGTAGGTATAAGTAATAAACACACAGTTTAGTAGCACATAATAAATTTGCGAGGGCATCACATAAAACATTTTAATGTCTTTGGAATACTAATTTTATAGTTTGTTGAATTTGTAATTTTTAATGTCGCTTTTATATCTTAAATTCACGCTGCGTTCTCATAATTATATTCTATATAGAAAGATAAAAGTACCTGTTCTATGCCGAATATCAAAATAAATTTTATTATCAGACAGCAGGATAGTAAAGAACAAGATGAAATATGAAACGTTTGACACATTCACACCCCCGCATTTGGATTCCATTAATAGTGGAAGATATTCAATTATTATTCACAAGATACGAAACAAAGTAATATTTTACAGTATCTGTCATACTCTACAGCCACAAAGTAAATTACATCACATTATTAACTTTTAAAGAACTTGTTGCTCTATCTTGAAAGAGGTATACCTTGGTACGCTTCACAGAGGATCTCCGACTTCGATCCCGCCAAATCCAACAATTTTATATGATAGTATCGCCTACCACCAAACAGCGAGTCTCCCTCTATAGCTGCCGTACAAAGGTCAAATTCATAACCGTTCTGCAACAACAGAAATTTACAGCAAGACTTATTCATCATCTAACATCATGGTGAAAGTAACATAGCATCAAAGCGCCGAGTGCCGACCTAGTTCACACGAATATAATCGCTACAAATTGTCAAACATAATCAATAAAAGCATTATCGTCTTCATAATGATATGGTGTTATGTAGTTCATCATGCCTTTAAACGTCTGACATGCGATATGTCATTTTAATTGTAAGATAGAATGATACAGTCGGTGTATCTATGTTTTTTTGTTTTGAAGATTAACTAATGTGTTAAAATTTTACACAATTACTTAAAAACCTATCGAATCAACATCTTCAATGTTACATGTTGCTTATTTTTATTTAATTAAATTACGAATAATGAAAACTCTAAATAAAAATAAATAAGAACGGCACTAAAATATAACAAATTATGTAAGCTAAAACCTTAAGGTTGCCACCGCGTCTTTTAGATCTACTGGTCTTGCAGGTGCTCCCTTGCCTTCCTATTGTATAAAGAAAAATATAGACAAAGGCAAGTGAATGAGCTTATAGGTAGTTTTATAGACAATTCGGGTTCGTTTTTTAAATTTGTGAATTGTAATAAAAGTGTCACCAAACACCAATTAAGCCTCACACATAAGTGCAGATAACATATGAATATAGTAACTTTTTACTTCACCTGTATTCCTAAACAAACGATATCCGATATAAAAAATAGCCTATCATAGAATTCTCTTAATTGAATATAACACCTTTTTTCATTACTCTTATTCAAAAGCTAAGGTCGTAATACTGACCGCTTACGAAATGATATCCATTCTACGTTACTATCTACTATCAAACTATAATCCATTTATCACCGCTTTTGTTTACGAGCACCACGTATCATCGACTATTAATTATAATGCGTTCTTCTTTTCGAACTTTGACGTTCTTGCTGTGTGACAGACTGAAGATAAGAATGCTAATGTAACTTAGTACCGGGCATAGTGTTCTCTTTAATTATCCAAGTGAAAATGATTGTTAGACAGACGGAATAAAGTACAAATCATCTTTTATATATTCGTCGGGATGCATTTATTGATTTTGAACTCTATATCGTTTTGGTAAGGTTAATTTTCAATGATACCTTCCAAAAATCAGGCACCTTTGTGATGCAGAGTTGAGAATTTTGATGGATGTGGTTATAATTGTTTCTGTATCGATTATGCCATTGATAAATATTTCGACTATTGCTCATTTTATTAATGACGTGGAAGCGGAAACGTCCTGGGCGAGTCGGTTGTGACGACAGCGTGACGTCACAATTAATATTGGGGCCGTCCAAACATCTGTCAGCGGTGTTAGACGGCTTTTACTTTGTACAATTTTAAATAATTTAATAGTCAACCCTAACTAGGTAATAATTTAATGAAAACCACTTTTTAACTAGCAGCGGTTTGAAAGGTGTTATATCAAGATAGTAGTAAGCGATAATATCTAAAGAGGCAACTAATTCGCTTTTGTTGTATATACCTTGGGAAGGTAAACAAGCAGACAGTTCATCTGGTCGTAAGCAATTCCTATCACCCATAATCTCCTTCAAGACCTGGAGATTTAAGATGCATTAGCAATGTATGCCATTTGTATGAGTTAGATTAAAGGACGTTCTGCTGCCGGTCTTGTTTTTTTTGTATTTCGATTATTCGGAAATTCATAGACGGTACTCAAAACGTGAACGCACTTCACGACTTTTCCATCTATGAACGTAACATTAACTCTTCTATACCCCAATTAAATTTGCAGCTAAATTTTTCATAAAGAGAAGTTTTTTTCTGTATTCCTATGTAGCTATATGAAAAAAATACTACTTATTATGTAATAGGTAGCACTCACAAAAGTTTTATATAGAAAATTATAAGAATTTATTATAACTGAAAATAGACCTACTTTCTTCATTCAATTAATCTAAAATTAACGGCAGCGTATAAACCAGGAAAGCAACGAACCGAACCGGAATTTAAATAGTCTGTAGACAATTTTAGTGCCGGCAGTCTGATCAGGAATCCATCAATAGGGGATGTTTAGTGGTCAAACAAACTAAAACTTTCACCCTTTCATTTAGAGTTTATATTGAAACGGCTTTGCCAAAGAACGAAAAATCATTAGATGCAAAAAAAATTAGCAAGGTTTTCTAAGTGTTCTTATCTTAAATATTTTTAGAAATATAAAGACAGCGCTCTTATTTCAAATTGTCATATATTTGTATAACTTAATTAAGCAGGAGTTACATCATCTAAAAGCAATGTGGACGTGTGAGCTATTTAGACAATATTTTTATGTGAAAGGTATTGTAGGGATCATTAACGCATGCAAAAATTTACCTACATCAAAATTGGATCAGAATTTTGTTAGTTACATTAATGTTGAAGGCTACATACCAACAAAGGGTCATGAGAAGTTAGACCAGGCTTGGCATGTGACGCGGGTTGACATACGCACTTCATTAATTCTTCAAACGCCTGATCAATACCTTATTGCTACAAAAACGTGACTGAGGACTTTCTTTACAAATATTTGCTTTTCAGAAATGTGTGGAGTGTAAGCAATAATGTTGTCTGGTTAGCAATATTTTACGACTGAAAGGGTTTACCGCTTCACTAGATACTTAAATAAGAAAGTATTCTTCGTTTAGTTCTCACGGATAAATGCTGAATTTTTGTTAGAAAAATTGCCTGAATAACACTTGAGAAATTTTAGGAAAAAATCTAGATAAATAGACATAATACTTTAATTTATGTTAAATATTGATGTTAATAATATTCTAGTTGCCTAACACAATCAAGAGAACAGTTGTACAGAACTACCCCAAACCGCTAGGGCTGCGTCAAAGCTACAAGCTGACAGATATTAATGATTATATGGAAAAAATATCGTTGCGTTTCCTTTCCCTAGCTTTAAAAGCGTAATAAACAATGTGCAATTAAAACGCCAATAGCAGATTGATGGTTTTATTAATAGGTTGGTTCTGTCATGTAGAAATATCAACGTTGCGTCATTTTACTAAAAATGTTGTTATTAAGTTTTATTTATGACCAAGAAATTGAATGAAGGAAGCAGATCTATTTACTTTTTATAACAGTGTAGAATTTTTCTCCAAAATCGAGAATAACAGACAAATATGTACAACCCTTGAAAAAATAAATAAGAAGATAAGACTTTAAGATCTTTAGTAGGTAGTTCCCTGTACTTCCAAGTTATAGACATTCGCCTAATTAGAGAAACGAAGATGTAATCAATGACAGATTTATACATCGATGCATAGCAATGAAGTACCAATTAAAACAGTAGAGATAAGACGTCATTTCGTAATTGGTTCATTATAATCAGCTGGGCTGGGCGGGGCGTATGTAGTGCCTACTAGGATGCCTTTGAAAGGCTTAGTTTATATGTGTGCAACGTATTCCTCGGAAACATTTTCACATACACACATATGCTACTGGGACTTAACAAAAGTCAAGTAAATATTTTTCAGAACCTCACTTAGTCGTTTTATAGCTTCAGCAAATTAATTGTTTCTGTAAATGCAGTAATTGTTTAATTTTTAAGTTAAATATATAGATTGATTCTGAAACACTTTTCGAATGGTTTTTTGAATGTTAGATACTTAAAGTAAATACTGCATTTAACCTAAATACAATACGTTTTAAAAAAACACTTTAGTTCCTAGCTTTATAGTGATATCAACATCAAGGCAGGTTACTGACATCATTATTCGAAAATTGCCATTATTAATCCCGACTATTTCCCAGCCATTTGACCAGTCAGATGCTCAGATTTTGATCCGGGAATATACAAAACATCTGAAATTACATTACAGGAGGTAAATGTACCACAATGGACAATACTCAATACTGTCATTTAGCCTATAGAAGAACAATAATTGAGCTCAAATAACAAAACTTAAAAATCTCCTTCTTATATGCATCTTATCTCTTCTATGTATAAACAGAATTTTATCGGCCCTTGCTGAATACGTGGCACTAAAATAAGTAATAAACTGAACAATAAAGTCACTCTATTATAATATAATTAACCTGTCTTTAAAAAAAAATATAGTAGGTACATCTTAACACCTATATTATTATATATACTATAATTATTATATAAGTTTCCTAATAATAACCATCTATAGACCAATAATCTTACATAACGATAGGTGATACCTTAGCCTCCTGATATCATTAATAATTCCGCCTTATCGATCTATTTATTTTTATATCAAGCATTCAGATATTCATAGATTAAAATCGAAACGTGAAACAAACTGCACTTCATAACCTCTCCATCTATGAACCATAGTTCGTGACCTGGACGGAATTTCGATTGTCTGTGTATTATAAACTCGCAAAATCTTCTATTCATTTATGTATAGCGCTTACTCGTTTCAACTTCGAACAACATTGAAGATCTCGACACAGTATTATATCAGTAACTTAACATGAAATTAACTTAACATTCGAGCCCGTTACACGTCCGCGTCGTCTGTGCCGTTACGCTACTCGATCTAATGATTAATGTAGACGTATTTTAAAATTGCTTTTATTCCTAAACTCGCACATAAAAGTTTCCATTAATACAGGTACACCGTTAATTGTGGCATCGGTATGGAAATTACAACAATATTGATGCATTATGTATTTTTAAGACATTTATCGACAGGCTAGCTTAATCGTAGGTAATGCCTCAGACCGTACATGACATCATTAATTATCTAACTCTCCGTCGAGTTATTTAAATTATAATTTCATGTCTATGATGTTTATAGAAAAAAATTCAATATGAGAATTTCATTCCTTTACGACTTTTTCATGTACGTAATTACATATTAATATTTCGTAACCTATTCGATATTTCAAAGGTCCTCTAAATATTTTGATACTGCATTATGACTTGCAAGCTTAGAGAAGGTGTAATATACCTATGTTTGTACGAGGAGGAATCAAAAAGTAGTGATAACAACATATTTTTCATACTTTTTGCAAGACCAAAACAAAACATTTTTTAAAGGGATTGAAGCTCCGGAAAAGCGCTGGACTCGGTGTGTAGATACACTTGGAAACTATGTAGAGAAATAAGTTATTAAGTTATCAATAGTCATATTCTACCTCATTCTCACTACTTTTTGACCCCTTCCCGTATGTTAGAGCGAACCAGAATAAACCTGCTATTCTTTGGTGCAAAGAGGTCGTTAAAACACCAAATATTTAAATATCCATAAATATTTCAGATACTCTAAAAAAAGTTAAGTATTATTTAACTAATTATTAAAAGTGGTACTAAATCTACGATAGAATAGTGAGCAGTGACGTGGGTAGTCAAAACATAAACAAACACAGTGGAAATCCGCGAAAAACGTTTAGACAGGAGTTTGTTTTGAAATGTCGTGAGTGACGTTTGCAAGCCGCTCGCTTCTTGTCACGATCACGCTATCGTTTACTAAACATGACTAGAACGGAATTAGCTTGTATGGGACACTATTATATATATATATGTATACAGCTAATCGCATTCAAGGAAGTTAACTATTGTTTTCGAAAGAAACCTTATTTGGAAAGCTCTTTAGTATGGAAGCACCTCAAATCATATAGACTACTAGCTGACCCCGCAAACGTCGTTTTGTCACATAATAATAGGGGTTGACTGTAGAGGGGTGAAAATTGGGGTTGTATGTATTTTTATATGCTGTATGTTAAAAATATGAAAAAAAAAATTTCGTCCAAAAATTAAAAAAAAAAATTAAGGGTGAACAACCCTTATCACTTAGGGGGATGAA
>JAOSYY010000010.1:2340530-2363021 GCA_025727935.1 Hebomoia glaucippe
GCCTACTGAATAACTATATAAATTTTCATAAGGTTCGGTCGAGCCGTTTCGGAGGAGTTCAAGTTCGAACACCGTGAAACGAGAATTTTATATATTAGAAGATAAAGACATAAAATTCGGTAATGATGAAAGTTTATATAGAGAAGTAGAAAAGAAAGATAAGTATAGTTTTACACCCCGTCTTCTTCCGTCTCTATGGACATATTAACAATTAATTTTTCTGATAAAATCCTTCCAGTTTAAATGAAGCAGTACACTTTTAAATTTTTGTTCGCCTTGCAATTTAAATGTACATCGTAATACGTAATCATACGTAGGTAATTAATTATTAGGAGTTAATTATAATAGACTGTAAAACATGTTTCAAGCGATCTACCGGAAAAAAAATTAAGCTAATTACTAGGAACAGCTTTATAAAACTTTTAAATACTTTGTGGGTAGATTTTAAGTAACTTGATTATTCACGAAAATCAATTTCATAACAGAGTCCAAGTAAGTACCAGACTAAAAATGAATAGTGTAATCGTTAGCTACTTTATACATTGTGACTAATCGATTTGTAATGCTGAATATTAAAATATAATATTTGACTTTATTTTTTTGATAATTGTGAAGTATGAGTTGTGACTGATATGATACCAATAATGTTTCTTTTTACAAAATAGTTAAAAAACTGAGCTTGACCCGAAAGATACATTATTATTACATGGCTATTTATTTGATAAATACTTAAAACCAATGCTTTTCAATATTTCTTCAAACAGTATAAGTATATGATAATCAATAATCTTAAATCTACAATTGTTTAAACATGTTTCGAATTACAAAATAGTTAAGTACACATTCCTCACTAAATGCTAGGTAGATAATAACAAATTGCCGTCGCCGCTTATTAAAGACACTTTGTAAATACTTAATTTTTTAATATGTCTAAACATTTCAATAATAATTAACTGTGATTCAAATTTTATTTATAATCTGCGACTCGTTTTATTGCTGTGAAACTAACATTTCCTAACGCAGTGTCGTGTTGAAGAGTCGCGCGAGTGTTCTGTCATTGGACAAGCGTGCTCCCGAATACACCTCGGATTAAATAAATCCCTTCGCTAAGATGAAAAGCCGTCATAGAGTAGATTTGATTCGAAATAATGCTTCTATAATCGCTACTACTTTAAATAGTCGACAATCAAATGATCGCTCTATTAACTGTACGAATTAATTATCAATTAGTGACGAGCAAGAGATTAGATTAATTACCGATATGAAACTCGGATTATTATGATTAATTTCACGTTATAAGAAACATCGTGTTGGAAAACTTGGCTATTTAAAAATCGAAGCATGATAGGGGCTAACGGTAAATTTGTGTTCTAATTTTCTTATTCAACTTACATTTAAAATTTTTCATAAAACAACATCAATTGTAACAGTTTTGATTCAAACTTTTGAATAGAGAATACCACGAACATTATAGGTTATAGAAATTTAAAATGATTGTATAATTTTAATACACTCCGCTCTCAGAACATAAACCATCTCTTTCCCCGTGGTTGGTTCATCAGTCGACCAACAAATTAGTCGGTGTCACTATAATAATATACAATAAGGAACGTAGCTCAGCAGGCCGAGCCGTCGCATAAATCCCTCAACAGCGACGAGTAATGTTTTGTATGGAGATTTCTTTCGACGGAACCACCAGTTGCCGTGTAGTGGCCTCTATCTAGTCGTAAATTAATACTTGAAATTGATAAACGCTTGCTTCTTAATGTTAGAGCTTCAGACATATCTATGTTCTGTGTTAATTGTATAGTTCGAAACTAGAAAATACTAAGCATAAATTAGAAACTAGATAAATTTACCTATTCAAATGTTTAACTATGAAAATAATTAATTATTTGCTTAAATTATCCTGATATAAATACTTTTACGTAATCAATTATAGCATCGGTAGATTTTAAACAACTAGTAAACGTAGAATTATATATTAGTTTAAATTTGGAATTAAAAAATTCTTATTACTGAAATATATAGTGTGTAAACGCCTAATATGATATCATCTCCTATTCTCAGGCTATTATGTGACATTTGCATTCTTAACTTCGAGGTCTTTATACCTCGTTGTTAATAACAACGCTGTCTTAGTACGGCATTATGCATTATTCGCTGATACAATTGCTTTTTCAACCCTGTTACAATTTCACCGCGAGTGGTATTTAAAACAATACCATTGAAAGGATACGACAAAGCAAGGGCACTAAATCAAAGTTCGCCAAAGTCGCCAAATGTTGCAAAATTTTTGCACACAATGTACAAGGTCGCATTGTGACTTCGAAGTCTATTGTATTTACTTTCTTTGCACCAATTAATCTACTGATCGACATGAAGTTTTCTATTATACTTTTACTTTTTTCAAAGAAAGTCATAATGAGTCTGGCATATTTGCATGGGCCGGACCCACCACGGACAGGTAATGTCTGGTAATCGGTCGATTTGTCTTATTGTCAGAGACGTCGTTTGTTTGTGTTCGGTGACCGCGACTGTGCTCGAGATAAAAGTAATAAATTACACGAAACGGAAGGTGTTTTTAATGCTCGCCGCCAGAGGTGTGGCACGCTACATTAGGAGACGCACTCTAAGCAATGCGGATCAACCAGGTACCGATATGAAGTTATATTTCTAATAATACAAGCATTGAAATCCTAGTTGCGACGTATATTCTGTAGCATTATTTGATATAACATCTTAGGAACGCATTCTTATTGTCATATTACAATTAATTTAATATAAAATCAGTTTTTAAAATTTACTTTTAATTCTTTACTGTATGGGAAAATTTATATTTGACGCAACGCCAATATCTAACTGAACCCTATACTAAATTATATATTAAGTGACCTCTGTAAACTTGCTCAACCAGATTTATTTTAAAATTAATATTCAATTAGCTTTCCGCACATGATGTTGCTGGGCGTGCGTATTATTAACTATAATTTATGGCATCATTTGTTGGACGATTTTTTAAATTATTGCTCGTTTTAAACGTTTCATGGTAATTGTGATGGCAAGCGAAAAGATTGCTTTGATTGGTACATGGCTCTCATATTGCCTTTTCTTTTTGTAAATTTAACAACGTTAGAACTTTTAAATCACTCTCAAATATACATCAACGACAACAAAATACGTATATTTTTATTAATAACATTAAGTATTCTAGTAAAAGTCTCGTTATAATCAATTCGGCCGTTTCTAACATTAGCCCAAATAAGTAGACAGATGGTCAAACATTTTAAAGTCTTATTTTAAGTATCGTATATTCTATCCTATGCATTTTGAAAAATTTCTCATAAATTTTGTACGAGACTGTCTCTTCAATTTCATTTATTAGTATAAAGTCGATGAAGCTTTGTTGCTACTTAAAATTCAGATTGAGCGGATTTTTTTATATTAGACATGTACCAATGTTAAGAAAAAGTAGTGCTTTATTTTTTTCGGTATTTGTGAAAACAAATAGTTTTAATTATTTCCCCATTCTCAGTATGCTACCTTGGACATTCTCACCGGTTTAACCACTTCCAGATACATTAAGCTATTTGTCTTACTGATAAACATCTTCAAATAGGTACGTGGCATATATTAAAAACAATAAATTAATTATTATTATCTATTTTCTTACATTTCATTACGTGAAGACGAGAAAAACTGCAGTTTAGTATAATACCAAGAAACGTGTTGTAACATTAATTTTATTAATACTTTTGTGGCTTTATAGTCAAGACTGGGATCCATTTAAACCTGAATTTTTGCTATGATTCTTACATTCCCAGTAATGTAATATATTATACCAAGAGCCGATTCAATAAAATTTCCACCAAGAATTTTTCTAGGTTAAATATATTCTGCTAGACTAAACTACATCTTATCTATACAATCTTTTTAAAATCCCTCTAAAATCATATACTAGAATAGCGAAAGTATAGAGATCGGAATTGTTAATAGTAATACCTGTTGATAATATTAGACTGTTTAAGATACAACATAGAATTAATATCAAATATAATTAATAAATCACGCCACAAGATTTATCTTGATATTTAGATCAGTTTAAAAGTGGTTTGCATATAAATTTGAATAATTATCTATTACTGTTATGATTTTATTGCCTTATTAATAAGAAATTTCCATACACATTATAATTTAAATTTCTATTTCTCGGCGTTTAAATTAAATCGGATATCTTTGGCAAGAGTAAATACTTTACACCTACTTATCAATTTTATCAAAAATCAATCTGTTTTTAACAGTACCTGCTTAGGTACCACTTAGTATAAAGAAATATGTAAAATAGTAACCTTTATTCTTGTTTATTTATCTGCAACGCATCTGCGTATATCCACAACACCTGTTAACACCTGCTTTAAAAACCGCTCAAATAAATTAAATTAAGAGACAATTATACATTGCATATACTCGTATAATAGATCATAAATGAACTATGCCTTTTTAAGAAAAATTTTAGCTTAGATACGCTTCTGTTTTAGCATTAGTAGTTATAGTTTAAATTGAGAAAATCTATACTAATATTATAAAGCTAAAGAGTTTGTTTGTTGGTTTGAATGCGCTAATCTTAGTAACCGATTTGAAAAATTCTTTTAATTTTGGATAGCATATATATCGAGGAAGGCTATAGGCGATATTATATTTTCAAAAAGAACATTTCAGAAAGATTATTTTCAGAATGATCCTTACTAAAGGTCCAATAATGTAACCCAAGGTGTAAAAATCAAACCAACGCGAACGAAGCATCTAGTATAAAATAAGCTTTAAATTACAGGAACATTCATACAATAATACAAATAAATATATCCAATAATCCTTTAATAAAAGCAACGAATTAATTTGAATATATATAACGCCTGAATTTTGATCACTGGGCGATGACAAGCAGGAACTAATTACTCTGTAGTAGTGTACTATGTGCGGTGCGGTACAATAGAACAAACAGTATACTATTTTAGATTAAGACGACAGTCGCATAGAAATAGATGATCAAAAAGTTCTAATAAGAATTTATCAACGGCGCCGTCTGCTCCCGCGCATAGATTTATTGCGTGTTATGTAAATGTGTACAAGATATTAGCGTCCTTAATAATTCTATGTCGCGGTTAGTCGAGAGATATTCTGTATTAATGTACAGCCTTTGGCCACGCGGGAACCAATCGTGCAATCTTTGACTGCCCTTTTATGTACCGTTCCGATAAGAGCGAACTCTTAACCGGTGTTTATAGTTAAATTTATGTTTGGTTAAATGTTATGAAATTGTGGACGAAGTTTTAGTTTGTTGGTGCAGTACTTACGTTGCATAAAAGGACTTCCATTCACGCTTTTAAGACGGGCATGTTATATTAGAATATATTATGAGGATACTTTGTTATTTCTGACGTACAGAGTAAAAACAATTTAGATATGCCGTCCGCGTCTCGTAGAACCGTAGCAAAGCTTTACACAACATAAATTTTTCTTTCAGTTTCAGTCTATGAATTTCCGTATAAAAAATCTTCAAGTTTTCAAACACGTTTAATGAAACAACAATCATTTTTTAACAGAATACAAGATATTTGTTCTCGAATACAACAAATTGTGGAAGCGAATTTATGACAGATATTAAATATAATTTTTTATGTAGGAATCTATTTTACAAAAACTTTCAATAAACTACATAATGGCTTTTAAAATACTCGTAACAAACTGGACAGTTATCGACGATTATAATTTTCGTCTTTTATCAAGTAACACTTCATCAAAATAGTGGGTAATTTCTTAAAATTCAAAGCGTTATTTGTGTCACAGTGGAAGGCATTGCGCCAAAATGTAAGTCGTTGCGGCTACGTCGTGACATTTGATGTAACTAAACACGAAAGCTGGTTGGCTGATGACATAATTTAAAACACGCATGCTCTGTGTTAAGAGGATGTTGTCAGTATCTATAGAATAGTAAGATGAAATGATTAATTGATATGACTCACAGTCTATCATTGCTCGTACAGAAATTTTGAGAATTTTGATAGTATACGTCGTATTTAAAACCGCACTAAGTGCCTTTAAACATGTTTTGAAGCAGGAAGCCCTACAGAAACTAAACTTTAACATATTTTAACTTGATACATAAACTAGCAAATTAAATAAATCACAAAAATATTTTTACTTATCGCGGTCATCGCTTAATGTATTAACTCTCCAGAGACTAACTCTCAAGATTCCATCTCGACGAAAAAGAAATAAACTAACTGAAAGTAATTCAAAAGTTTTGTAAAGAAGCACCGCGGGACAGTTTAACACATTACCGCGATAGTCTGCGAGATACTGGCCTAAAAAAATAAAAGGTTGCTGGAATAAAACGGAATCACGAAGCAGAGGTATCTTAAGTAGACTCGTGATAGGCAAGCGACATGGGAAAATAATTACCCTTTAACTGGCAATAAAATTAACGCGAAAAACACTTTTGAAATCCTGTTTTATTTATTTACTGTACTTATGAGTAGCTACTACCTGATGTCTGCCTTCTAAGGCATTTAACAAACGCAGGTTTGAGGACATTGTTTATTTGTAATCTTACCTTTTAAGAGAGATAGTCAAGTCAAGTATGCTATGATAAGCGGTGTGTAAGATCGTTGCTTTAAAAGGTTTTGATAGTTGGTGTATGATGGAGATAGAATACATCAATATTAAATAAAATCTAAATCAAAAGCGTGAATATGTTCGTGTATATATGAGAAAATTAATGGAAATCGATTCCAAACGAGCAAGGAAAACCTTGAAACATGTAACTTTCCGACTATAAACCTTCGATATTTTATTGCAAAGCAATGCGGATGACGTCCATCAAAAGCCTAAACACTAGCTTAAAATTCAAAACACTAGTCTAGATCTGAATTCAAAAAATTGACCGCTACTCATGATTTATGTGTTTGTATTGAATATTGTAGGATGACCTGTTTGGCGATGCACCGAGCGACTACTTATAATGGCAGATGTATACGTACATACACACCAGTTTTAACTCCATGGCAACCGAAGTTCTTTATTATTTTCGATGTATCTTAATATATTTTCATCAGTTTCATAAAAAGTCGATTCACTCTTGGAAATCGACTAGATCTTCAAACAAAAATAACCAAATAAAACTACTAGCAATTATTATTTATGAGCAAGTGTGAAAAAATCAATGATATAATTCATTGATTTAAATATACAAGTTATTTATAATTAAATTTTAAGTGATTTTTAATTAATTTTGTGTTGAAATTTAACATCAAGCACTCTATATTATCTCTCTTAAATATACGTATTTATGCTTATCTGTAAGTGCATTACCAATTACAGAAATTTATGCTTCATTTGCCTTTTAAGGAGTCGCAATAAAATTCCCAATCCCTTAACAAGACTCATGGCAAGGCTTCTTCGTTTCTTTGTGGAAAACAGCATTTTGATTCAGAAATATATATTTAAACACTTAATAGATATTCGATTACTTAGATTAAGATCACTGATTATCTTAAACGATTTATTACTATCCAAGATTAAAAAACACTACAAATTTTTCCTCATATCAACTTACATTTTCTTTAATATTCATCTGCAATTTTGACATTCTAAAATATTTATAATTTTATTTTTGTTATAACGGCTCTCATTAAGTTTATCTATTCTATAATCATGCATATAGGCGATGGCTGTAAAAATACACATGACACTTTTATTACATATACATATTTCGTTCTCATCTAGATATCATTAGTCATGTTCTTTGATGTTTTATCACTAAACATTTTTATGTTGGCATATATAAAGATCCCATTTTATTTCGTATGTACCTTTGCTGATAGAAAGATATGTTCGATGAAAAATATTTTGAATAGCTCTACATTATGTGATCTTTTAAATATAAAGTATATATATTAAGTCTACAATTTATTTTATATATTGTTAATATTATACATAGTGTTTTCGTCTGCGTATTCTTGAGAAAAGACTACGACTCCTGGTTCTTTATAGGTTTTTAGTCGCTGCAAAAGTTAGCTTATGGCCATCCCTATTATCTAAATAAACATTTTTTTTTATTATTATAATAATTATTCAACAATTAAGAGATGAAAGCGGAAGAAACAAGTAGCATATTTTACATATAAATTATTAGTATGTAATAATTCTTTTACTGAAAAACGTGTTTATAATTTTAATTATTTTTTTGCAAAAATTAACTTGTAACTATTATAATAAATATTACTCGTTGATTTAAGTATTTTAAACGTTTTTCTTTTAAAGAAAAGTACTCGCTATTTTCAAAATTTTGGTTTAAGGAAATCTAATAAAATATGCATGCAAAACCAAGATCATCTCGAGGCACTACTTTAGTTTTCAAATTTTTAGACTCATCCATAGGTAATACGACGTCATTCATTTAAAATTCGACCATGCAATATGTCTAGACCCAGACGGAATATAAATGGTCTGTGACCTAGAATTACCTATGTTAGAAAAATAACGTCTCGTTCTTAGGCTCATGTATAACAGAAATTGTTTTTAAAAAGAAATAAGATATATTTTCTTGTTTTTGTGAATCTGCTTCAAAATTTGTATAATTTGTCAATTGAGTTTAAAGCGAGGTTATCAAGAAATGAATTTTAGTACCTACCGGTATATACATAAGTGTTGATGTCGAATACATATATTATCTAAATACAATTTTTAAACTCCCCTTAAATAAATATAACAATTTAAAACTCCTATTGCTATCTCAACTTTCCGATGGTTTTTGAGATATCTAAAAAAGAGATTTGTGAAAACTCCATTTTCCTTTTGATTGATTCTTTGTTTTTATTAGATCCATTTGCAACGAACAAATAATTAAATTAATTTTTGGACTGCTTTTAATCATATTATCTAAATAAAACATTTTATGTATTTATGTATGGATATTATATCTATACTAAATTAATATCATGTACGTGATGTAATAAACACAAACTACTTTTTTTAAACATTAATTAGCCAGTTTCAAAAACTAGACTTATCGCTCAAGATTTTCTTTTTTGACATTATAATAATCAACATTGATAACAGACTGTTATCGTGCGTTATAAATGCGAATTTTTTTAATTTTCCCTGACCATACAATTAATTAGCCAAACAATGAATTGAAAATTAAAGTAATTTGCAATTTTTCTTATAACAACATCGTATATTGATTTTAATTCATCTTTAAGGAGAAAAATAGTAGTAAAAAAGCCTAACATGGATCAATAGTCACTTAATAATTCAGTGACACTTGATGTATTACAGAATTATGTATTAACCGCCGGTTGTCTCCGATGATATATGGAATATACCTGTTCTCAAGTTTCCCTCTACATTCATCTGCACCTCCTAATGATATTTAATTCAAATTGATTATTGATGTAAGCGTTTCATTAAAATCACCATAATCCTGAATACGAATTGAAATTCATACAGCCTCGTATTGTGTGCGTTCGTATCGTCTCTTTACAAGGATTATGTTAAAATAATGCTTCGATTCAGTTGTTTGTGCATCGTCCCGTCACTAACATTTCAATCATAAAGTTTTTGTTGCCGCTTCACTCCTACCATCCACTCGGGGGACATCGAATATTTATAGTTTTTAAACATCTTTATCGACGCGAGATTGACATGTTGGACAGTAGAAGGGACGATATTGAAACGCTTATTCTACTGTATTTATTTCAAATGTTTATTTCAATAATTATAATGAATGAATTATTATAATTTGGAATGGGCAGACGTAAATAGTATCATCGACACATTGAAATTGAATCGAATTGTTCCGTATCCTAGGACTTGCGAATGTTGCAGCATTTTTCAGCCGTGTTCTTGTGGCTAAACGTTTTTCCTGCATAGTCCAAAATTTAAATAGGAATTACGCCATTTGAACACCTAACAATCCATACAACCTTTTACCTACGAAGGTACAAGCTACAAGCACTACAAGCTAAAAAGCTCTAAAATCTTGAGTCTTAAAGGCTTTTATAGTTAAATTTTCTTAGAACACTTTCGTCAGTATTCAATAAAATATTGAGAACATTCCTGAAATATTAATAATATGTACAATTTTAGTCATCTTTCATCAATTCATAGACGTTGCTCATGACTAACAATCGAGTAGGGTTAATTGACGAAAATTTGGCGAACGATTAATTAAAGCGGTGGTTAAAGAAATGTAACAAATGATTCGGTTTAATTTGGAAGACAGGTCGCATATCGATCACGGGTGGACTGGCATTCGTCCAACACTGGAAAGCTCGTCGGTGGGCTGCGCCGCAGACACGCCGTGACAGCTGCGGCATGCAACCCACGACGTCCACGATTCACACTTCATACTTCTTACTCCCTCTATGTGTTCCTCAACTTGTTTCAACCTCCAAACATCAAACGACAAATACTTTATATCTTTTTAAATAAAATTGCTTATTAACAAAGACAATCTAAAGCGATGTTCGGGAACTTAAGATCATTGAAATAAAAACAGATAAATTTCTTAACTACATCTCTTCTCTCGTTTAAGAAGGAAATGTCTAAGAACAAGACACTATGTATCTTATGATAACATAAACGATGGATAACAGATAACCTTAACTAACAATCGTTCTAAAGATCTTACTTTATATCGGTGCTCACTAAATAAACGTAAGATTCAATACTAATAAATTTTAATTTATTATAAATTGTGCAGTGCTTTATAAGCTCATAACAGAAATCTTGTTCAGAATCGTGCGCGTTGCCGCAAGCTGTACATCACAATCGAGCAAGCGTGCCACGAACTCGATCAAGACAACTATTCATAGCCGCTAAAACGGACATTCAGCCCTTAATACCAACGTATCTAATATTCCGATCGAAATAATTCATAATGTATGTTATGATATGTATTTGATGTATTGATAATTTGCTTTTCAGGTACCGTGAACGCTAACGGAGAAACAAAACGACAGAGGACATCATACACGCGATACCAGACGCTGGAACTGGAAAAGGAGTTCCACTTCAACCGGTACCTGACGAGGAGACGGCGAATTGAGATCGCGCATGCGCTCTGTCTCACCGAGAGGCAGATCAAGATCTGGTTCCAGAACCGACGCATGAAGTGGAAGAAGGAACATAAAATGGCCTCAATGAACATCGTACCGTACCATATGAATCCGTATGGTCATCCGTACCAGTTCGACCTTCACCCGAGTCAATTCGCGCATTTGTCAGCATAGGATCAGTGGAATTTTTCGAATAGTGGATAACTGATTTACTAAATTTTCCAGTCGACCGATCTTTACCGGGGTTGCATGTAGCATCGCTGAGAAAGGCTGATGCTATAGCAACTAGACTGAATCAGTTATTCGCTGCTCGAAAAATTTATTAGTGTCAGTGACATTGAATGAACAAGTTTAGTGATAATTCAAGAATTAAAGAAGAGTAAAAATATATTTAGTTTCTTTCCATCACTACAAATGTAAAATGCCCGATAGAGTCTACGAGAAGATATAACACCAAATATGTTTTGAAAATTAAGAATTAAATAATTTCCGGGATTGATTACGATTTTAAACAGATGAATGTCTTCACTGACAGAATATGGTTTTGGTTGTCGAATTACATAAGTTATTAATTAAAAAAATAATTACCTAGTCACAAATTAATTGCTCGGTCTGCATAATGTTTTAAGACTTAAGATAAAAAAAATGTTACAAATTTTAGAGATAGTTTAAAATCATGATGGCTATGTCTAAATTAAATTTAATTAAGTAAAAATTTCCTTCGAATCATTTCAATACTAATACAATAATAGGCGTGTACAGATTAGCCATCGCTTTAATGACAAATTCGGAATTGTACAGGGAAATAAAAATTCGAAATCTCAGAAAATGTTATAATAACTTCTAAAGATTTACTTTTATTAGGTAGATGATTTTGTATGTGCTTAGACATACCGAATTCTTATGCTTTGTAACGTTCAAAATCGATTCGGTATTTCAAACACAACAAACTGTTATCACGTTTTGGCGTCTTCAAGACTCACAGCTACATATTCCTGAAATATTAAGCAAGGGCTTGTAAGAGCGCTGTGAACTTTGTAAGCTCAGATAAATTATGAATTTGTGAATACTTAGTGTATAATTAATCTATATATTGTAAATAGTATTAGCATTATGTAGGTATTTTGAAAAATTTAATATATTCAATGTAGTACCTACGTTTAAAGAACTATTTTATGTTCCTGTCTCTAGTGTAAATAACGAATACATGTAAATTAAGATTCTTAATACAAACAAATAGTTTAATGTCATTACTTAGTTATGTATAGGAATAATAATACAATAGTTTAATTAATGTAAACTATAAATATGTCTACCAACGATACCTACCTATTAATTAATTATTTCATGTGACATTTAGATTAAAACTTAATCGTGGTTTCTGAAGTGATAATTTATTATTATGTTAGACTGAACTTGCTTACAATTTTTTATTTATAAGGTCTCGGTTCCATTCAAATAGTAAGCCGCGTATTCTGCCATTGGATACTTACGATCTTCAATATCATACTAAAGCAAAGATATGGTAGAGAACTACAAACCATGGATCCATTTTATAAGTTCCACCTGACTCGATGGATTCCTACTTCGGTCTAATTTAAATCCTAATTTGGTATTTTTGACTAATATTTGGTTATTAATCATTAACTTCGGCAATTATGAAGATTATAATAGAGCGAATCAAGGAAATTATGAAAGTAATTCAGACGCATTTTCTATCTATTATCAAATCAGAAACCCATAACTGTTATATTTGTAGAATGTACTTAATATAGAAATAAAAACAATTCTTCCCTGATTTTATGTTAGCTACGGTTAATTTTACTTTCTTATATGATTTTTGTTATATCTCATTAGAAATGTCGTAGTCAACTGTGATATTTTGTTAAATTTATTCATAAGAAATATCATACAACTTTCTTTTAAGAATTCATTATTACGTTTCCAAATTAAGAGATGCAAATCTAATATTAACATTCACTCCATAACATCAAAATTTTATAAAATAAGATGATATATCACGTATTCTATTCAATAATAATTACCGTAACATATTTTTCCTAATATTCTACTATTATTTGGACTTTCGTATATTTTTCAAATATTGAAAGGACAGAAATAGTTAATTTATTTCCGGTTTCACGTATCTAATTCATTGTTGGTTCATTTATTGTTTGTAAATATATATTAAGCAAATTAGAATAAAACACGTTTACCTTTATGTTGTAAAACAATTTTCAAATGTAATGACATTGTAAAGTATGAACAGACATGAAAATCTATTTGCCTTGTCTATTTTCCTGTGCAATAGGAAGTTGCCTATTTTCCATTTTTTTTAATATTGTAAAAATTGTTTATTTACTTGTGTTATTTTTTTGTAATTAATAAATTTGTAAGTATCTATCGTTCATTCCAATTTAAATGAAATCTCTACGTATGCTACATGATCATTTAAATTATTGTATTGTATTGTATGAATAAAGTGTAATAAATTTTGAAAAATTGGTGAAAATGATAAAAATAAATTATGCAGATAATCATTGCCTTTTGATCTATTAAAAATAATCAATTAGGAAATAGCATAATATACCTAATAATTTTCTTTAAGTCCTTACGACTCTTCTAAATCATGAACGTACAAAAGAAAGTAAAAATTCCCAAATTAAGTCTTGTAAGTATGAATTTTCTAACACAGTGTTACCAATTTTAAAATGCGAAATCAATGAAGCATGCCTTTGCAATCGTTTTCTAACTATAAAACAATTTGAATTGTTCATATCGTATGCTGCAACCGCCAGCTTGACGCCGTTGGATTTGATGCTCGTATTGAGTGATGATAAATGAACGGCTCCAATGACATGACAGGCGAAGCCGGGGGCGCCAGGGTACCACGTGCCAACAAAGGAGTTGGAAATGTGAAGGTTGCTTTAGTTTGTAGGTCGCGAGTGCGTATCGGAGGCTGATTCTATCAATCATCCCGACGGAATATTACGTTTTGTGAACGTTTCGTTTCCGAAAATATGCATAAATTGTATTTTCAGTATATCGTTGTAACAAGAAATAAATATTTTAAACAGACCTATCCTAAAATTGCTAAGATCAGATGATCTTATGTATTACCTGTTCTAATTAGACTTGTTGTGTGTACTCTATATTTCTATCAGAATTCGGCGGCTATGGATTAGAAAACATATTTACAATAAAATAAGCGGATATTTGTAGAAAAATTACAAGGTAAATTTAGGTATTCAAAAATATTGGAATAATGGAGTTAAAAGAAAATGTATACCTTCGTATATTGTCTTTAACTTCACTAAGCACTTATCCCAAATAGGAAGGCATCCAAGAGCCAGTCTTGCGATGGATATCAAACTCAGTTACAATGACTAATATTATTAATGTTGCCCTGTCCATCCGATTGTGGGCTCAGATCGCGAGATAGCTTACATTAAGGTGTGTTTGTGGTCGCAAATCATTTTTCATCCGTTGTGTCTCACGGGCCGTGTATGACATTGTTTTGACGACGATAAGATTAGTGGTATTTGAAAAATGCTCGCTCCAAGATATTAGTTGTTGATTTAATAAATAACATTAGTCTTTTAGCTGAGGTATACAAGTTTCTAGTAGACGATGCATTTGATTAATGATTCGATACTTAATATATTTTTTTAATGGACTGTGAATTGCCAGTTGACTGGTTCAATAAAGGAGTAGTAATGTATATCACACATTCATATACGGCATAACATTTATTATAGCTCTTTAAATGTAATTATTTAGTAATAATTATTAAAATTTTACATATTCCTATCGAATAGTTAAAGTCACTAGTTACCGATAATTTAAATTCGCATCATTCAACTTTACTTGTCAAAATCTGAAACAGGAATTACTAGAAACTAACTAGAATCTGGAACTATATAAATCATTCAACCAGACAGAATGACAAACAGACAAAAATCGAAAATATAAAATTCTCGTGTCACAATTTTAGTTACGATACTTCTCTGAAATGGCCGATTCGATTTTAATTACATTTTTAGGTATATTCGGTAGGTCTGAGAAAAGGTAATCTATTTTTTATATCCTTAAATGATAAAGGCACTCTAAACTTTTATTTTTCGACAAAACTTTTTATTTTTTATGATCCAAAATACCTACAACCCTCCAAACACCTATTCTCTTTCAATCATATGGCAAAACGTTTGCGAGGACAGTAGTATTAAATACAATTATTATTTATTTTTTTTAGGAGACGTCGCGTTTTTAGCCAGGTAAAACTAACCGGATATTGAATACAATTATTTTTTAAGTGTTCATTTATTTTTGTTAGCAGTGCCATCTATATTTTGTAGCATGAACTACAAACTCTTAAATTTTTTTTAAACAATAGTATCAGATGTAACTGCTCTTATCAAGTTATAATGATTTTCAATATTTTTCACAGATGGCATTATAATAAGTTAAAATTATCAGTTGAGAATGTTATTGTATGAATCAAAATAATTTAATTGGTGTAATTAAATTAACGATCTGCATTAAATAAAAAAGGTGGCCCCTAATATTAAAATATTAGGGCACATTATCAAATTAATTTCACTCTTTATATTTCGTGTATCCGACATATAGATGGCGGAATAATCGCACGGGTTCGTAGGTAAAACAGGTTTATAGAATTTTCGGAGATATCGAGTGAGCTTTGAAAGCTCCAGTACTTGCGCCGAGAAGGGACGCATCGAGACGGTATTTTCTAGTTTTTCGCATCTTCAGATTCTGACAATTTTCAAGACAAAGGGACTTCACTTGGGTAAGATTTTTTTTCTATACCAATCCTTTTTCATAAAGAAAATTTTATACGGAGAAATGAATTAGAAGCTCTTTGTACAAAAGTAAATGGTTGATCTAATCTACAGCTTAATCTACTACACTCTACGTCATTCAATCATTTAAAGGTATTAAAGGAGAATTTTTAAATTAAATAAATGAACTACTAATTAACGTTTCATTTTTTTAATCTATTTCATTCAAAATATTTTTTTATATTATACTAAAGAACATACTAAATATTCTGAATGTGGTAAAATTTGAACACATTCTGACACAATTTTGTGAATAAGTATATTTTACTTAATTATGTAAAGTAAAGGAAGTAATTATGTATTTAATTGTTTTAATTGGGAATAAATATTAATTCACTCTTTGTGTCTGCTATCATACCATAGGATATGCTACTAATTTACTAATACCAAAAACTAAAACGAGTCTGCGTTAAGTATTTAATTTAAAAAAGAAAATGCAAATTGTAGGCAAAATTTAAAATGTAATTTTTTAAAAAATATACATTGTGTCCAATATTTTTTAAAATATATTTTACGCTATTCAACGAGGTGTTACAGATATTTTATAATCCATTTATACATAAGTAAATAATGCGCTTAAGCTATAAAAATATTTCCGAGTAAAACCAATTGTGCTAAACAGCCGCCGTCGTAATCCATAATACAAAAACTGTTGACGTGAAATTTATACCTGGCTTCCATGAATGGCGTTATTTTTGTTCAAAGCCTGTCCGAAAAAAGAGAAGCGATAAAATATGGCCGCCGCGCCGCAAAGCTACGTCGCTGATGCGCCTGTGCTGCTTTAGGACTTGCGCATTTTGAATTCGCTGATACTAACGGTTTTCGATGTCGTTCGAGTTAGTTTCGAGATATTGATTATTTTTTAGATTTAAAATTTAATACCAAACATTAAATGACTGTGACATTTATCATTATTTTTTTAAAACGTTAATGTTTCGCTATGATTTTTCGTCTTCGCATAATCTCGAACTAAAAATCTTCGTTCGAGGTACCATAGTTGGATTATTTGCGCAACTTCTTGTCAAAAGGTGCGCGGAATCTGTCACTAACATATTTTTAGAAAACTATAAATAACGACATTGCACATATGGGTATTAGTAATATTTATCAAATCCCGTATCTCTCGAAGTATTTAGCTTTTTTGGGTCCGTTTTAGATAAATAAACTATTATTTTGAGAAACATATTTTTGACTAAAAATCAATAACCACAGCGGCGCGCGCATCCACTTGTCAGAAGATGCGCAGAATAATATGACATTTCACTATCTTGTCAATTGTGACTTAAAAAGAATTAAATTTTAGTGTAACTACATTTGATTGATTTAATGTATTTTATAATTTAATTTATTTTCATTACCTTTTATTTTTTAGACAACCTTTGCTCTAACAAGTATTTCGAATATTAGTTTTTTTTTTTATACAAAAGTATGAAATGTCACGTTTTCTATAAGGTCAAGTAAAATATCTTACATCATTAACACAAATTATTATTCGTAACCCGACTAATAAAAATTATTACAATATTTTAAGTTTAACCTATAGGTTAAACTGTCTATGCATACACCACAATCTATAAGCCAATGCATACACCACCAAAAACGCTGAGATGATAAAAAAATGTTTTTGTTAAAATTTATTCACAGTTTTATAACTAATAAGTTTTAAAACTGTATTTATTATAAAAATTAAGAAGTCTACATTCCATATATTTGAAGCAAAAAGAAAAGAACTGAATTGTCCGTTTGCAACAGTTGAATTCGAAGAATTGTGTGTTGTATTCGAAGGGGAGCAGATTAAATTGAAATTCCTTTTTTAAATTCACCAATAGGGGGAAGGGTGGCGCGGGATTGGCCCGGTTCACTCGAGTTAAATAATTCTTGATTTAAACTGATTGACGGGGCCCTGCGTTTTATGGACTGCTTAATCCATTTTTATTTCGATAGCTATTTAAACTGATCGTTGTACAAATAGTCTTATATTATACCGAATATCCATTATAGTATACGTGTATCTAATAAAAACACTATATTCGTTTCTAAATATGATAACTATAAAATAATAAAAGTATAAAAAGTCGCGTCTATCACGAAACAAAATTTCATGTATTCAATAGAACTATATTTTGAAATGATTTTAAACTTTAAAATGTTTTGTGTATAAGAAAATTTTGCATGTGTGACCATGAATAGGTGCTTGCTAAAAACAACTCTGAAACTTCTTATAACATCTTGGATATTTCTTTTATGCTTTAAATTAGCCGTTTCATTAGCTTTGATTTTATAAACGTAGTACATTTACTTGATGAGCAAATCGTAAGTTACTTTGTATAACATTAGCTATTCACAATCGAAAATCTTCTTAAAATCGGTCCAACAGTTTTACAGATTAGTCAAAACAAAAAGACAGACATACCCGCTTTTATAAATATTGATCCTGTTATAAGTACCATATATACATATACATGAATTTAGATACATCTGTTATTTTAGATACTAAGAAAAGACACTTCAATTTTATTTAGATGCATAGAGATACAAATCTAACGTTATATAAAATATGTATAGTTTTTTCGGTTTTAAAACCTTATTTACATTTAAGTTAAATTTCAAAAGCTAATCACGGTTTATATATAATACACCACGAACCACGTTAAATATTGTTAAGTTCATTCGTCGTATGGTGAACTGGCTTCGAAATTACGTCACTTGCGCCATAAGGCCGGTCAGCACTCCACCGTAACGGTTTCACTGTCAATTGGCACTTTAAAACTTGTAATATTTACGTAATATCGAACGTCATAATATTTGTTTAAGTGTTTGACAAAAACTATCATTGCACGAAACATGGTTATGTAGTTGACATTAAATGAAAAGAGAAAGCTTTTGTTTTACTTTGTTTGTCTATACAGTATAGTTATATATATAAAAAATAAGGGTCTATTTATAATATCGAAATACTAATTTAATCTTAATATATATGAAATTTCGAGTATCTACGGTATTAACATAAAGCCGAAAAACAATTTATATATTTTTTTGTCTATCTGTTTCTTTCGTTAAATATCTGAAACGGCTCGACTGATTTGAACGGAATTTTCACTGTCAGATAGCACCGTTAAACTAGCAGATAGTCGTAAACATTTATTTTGAAAAAATAATTAGGGTTTGTACAAATCCGTTAAAACTTTTGAAATTCTGTATGTAATTTTTAAGATTAGTTTTGATGTTGTTAGGTGTCTTTGGAAGTGCATTAGTCATTTATTATAAAATAAAAACGCTTTTAGCTAATTTTGTAAATATCGGTTATCCTATCCAATCTTATACAACGTGTCTATCTTGTAATAAGTTCCTCTATTTTTAAAGAGACCAAAAGTTTCCAGTCCCTGTATATTCCCCACACATTGTTGTATGTATACTGATAATTCATTTGTCCTAATATAAATGATAAATTATTTATATTAATTAATTATATAAAAAGTCACAATTTCATTGTGAAAATTGAATTTCTCTATTTAAAATTATATAAATATATTATATTACATTCAATACATATTATAAAATGTTTCGGTTTAGACTGGGCTCTAGAAAAACGTAAAGACTGAAACAGACGCAGAAATGTGACTATCGATATATCTTATAGGACAAGGGAACTTACCTTTTCAATAACAGTTTGAAAAAGTCGAAGTTCGCACGGAACAAGTAATATTTATATTTTGTTAAAAATTACTTATTTAAAACTGAAGTTGAAGTTACCATTACATTAACGGGTCTATCAATCCGTTAACCGACCCTAATATCATAATCGGTATTGAAAAATTATTGGTATTTTATAAATGTTGAAAATAATCATGTTATAAGTAAGCTATTCATTTTTAAAATAAGTGATATCTAATGGAAAAAGAATTAACACTATATTTTCCGGTTACTAACGACAAAATTTAAAAATTCCATATATTTATTAACAGTCTTATATAATAAGTATTGAATGAAGCGTAAAATTACGCATTTCATTTATATATTTTTAAGTAGATATTTGTTTTATAATAATTAACATAGGTTCGTTCGGTAAAAACAAGTACGACTGCCACCCTCAAAATATAACTTGACAATATTATTATTATCTCCATCCCGAGTGTGGGGGTAGGTAATGTATAGAAGGGGTGGGCGGAAGGCGCTGCAAGGCGCCTGTCGGGAGTCGCTCTTCGTAGTTCGTACTGCGCAGTTACTCCACGCCTCTTTATTCCGGTAAGTCGTTCTATATTTGATTTTACACTTTGTTCTAAATTAATAGGACAATTTCACAGCTCATAGTAACTTGATATTTTTGTGTTTACCACACATAATTAAATATGCGATTGTCCTTATCCTTATTAAGTATAAAGATTATCTATCAGTAGATACCTACATAAATTCATCATATAGAAGAAAAATCAAGTTATTTTGGATTTAGATTTTTTCATTAGTTTTCTTAAATTCCGTTTTAATTGGTATTTTAGTATTTTATTTTACATGAGCGTATTCTAGTTACAAGATCAATTTTAAACCATGTTATGTAACCGTGTATGTACAATGATAAATTGCTGGCAATCATAAAGAATTTAGTAGATACGGTCGCGAGATAATCACGGCCTTCGATATTTATAGTTTTTCAAACTTTACAGTGTACAAAACTGTTACGCATATTTTATGCTTGCCTACACCATAGATACCTCGCACCGACCTGCTTAAAGAATAGGAAGTATTGTTACAACGTGACTGGTTTTATAATTTTACGATGCTTACAACTTATCGAACAATGCATCTTTACGAGGCTGTAGTTTTATTCCATGGTATTAAAGAATTTAATTCGATTGAAGCTATTTTATAGCCTTAGAAAGAATCTAATTATAATTTGGCCTGATTTTCTGTATTTAGTTGAATTACGTTTTTCTGGTAGGTTTAGCAGGTTTAGCTATAACTTGAAGTTTCTCTCTGTATTGAAATTGTTTTAATGTATGGTATAATAAATAATTAGTCATTAACACAAATTGATGACGTTAACATTTTGTAAATCATCTTGGGATATAACAAAATTTAGGCCAACGTCATACCTACGACTTTGAAGTTTACATTACGTTAAGTGATACGTTTGTTAGTGAACTGCTGCGCTGGCGACCTATTTTATGTTACTTTAAGCATGTGTAAATTTTTAGACATTCCAAAACCCACATTACTCCACTACATAGTTTAGTGGAAAAAAACATAAAATATTAAAATATCTTAAATCCCGTTAGAATTAAACCTGGCAACATCTGACATAAGGCAATATACTCATTGCTAAACTAACAATTTTTTCCAATTCTCTATTACCTATGTGATTATATAATATTATTTAGAACAATTGACCCTCATATGGTTGAAACAATTTGAATGTCAACTAAATTAAATGAAGATCCTTGTACCAGATACAATCAATTCATATGTGGAACATTTTCCATCCGAGCATTTGTATGCAATAGTTAATCTTGTCACTCTTTAAGGCAAGAGTATAGGTAAATACGACAACATATTTATCGTTAAAATATTTATAATATGTCGGTCTATTAAGTTCTGTCCTATAGCACAGCTAAAATGGTAAACTCAACGAAATCAATGCTTTAATTGGATACAAAATCTGTTATTCAATGATAAATGCGGCGCTTGCTTGTCAGTTTGAAAGGAATTAGTATTTGTTTTAAATATACTTGAATTGCAATTCTGAGAAGATTGAATCGATCTGAAGATATAAGATCTCATTTGAAGATATTAGGTATATTTGGTATAGGCGGAAAGGTCATTAAATATAGAAAATATTCGACTTTGAAATAAGAATTAAGGGATCGACAACCTAGCGTTGAAACAATGGGCTACGTAGTTATAATGTAGTCTATCGACGTCTGACGTAAAAACGTATACGAACAGTCCGGATAGATATAAGAGCACAGGTTTGGCACTTCAGCTCATTACGTCAATTTCATACGTATTTCGAATGATCTAAGATGTCGCGCACACGTGTCACGTCTTGGCAACTATACCACGCAAATGTATCTCTAACGGCATGGAAGGGTCTCTTTTCTTATAAACGACAAATAATGTTTTAAACATCTCAATTTCAGAAAAGACGTCAAGTATACATTTATACATAAATGTTGCATTATATTTATTAACATGCAAAGTCATATAATACTAAAATAACTCTAACTACTAAAATAAAATAAAATATTATATGTTAAGAATCAGACTAAATATTTTAATGGCATATAAAGGCGACAGGTTTCCTAAGATAAAGTTTAAATTCCATATCACAAATGTTTTACCCTCGGTTTAAATTAATGATTGTGTTTTTTAGACAAGGCACAATTACTAATAAAAACTATCAACGGATACGAAAGCCTTTTTAATTAAGCCTTATATACTTACTTATGGTACTATACACCTAGAAGAAAAGAGAAAGAAACAAGCGGAAGTTGTAAAAGAATAGAATCACACCCTTC
>JAOSYY010000010.1:2364879-2380316 GCA_025727935.1 Hebomoia glaucippe
CACTGACGTGTGTCTTGTTTTAGCGCTCGTTAACACTTTTCTAATTTAAATTGATAGCCGGTCGTTAATAGTTCAAAAATTTTCCCGAATAAATAACACATTTCATTCAATCACATTATCATCAAAATTAAATGAGATGAAAAAAATATAATTGAATCTACGTAACAATAAATCTGGATTTAATTTTATATACAAGGATATTTCAAAAGATATAACAAACCTGATGGTTTATCAGACTTTGCGTAAAGGCAAGAAGTTTATAACTCGCGTGACAAACTTGTATCAGAATTAATGTATTTTATTACTTGGCAAAGTTATATCCATTGTCATTAAACTTTCAAAGTTCGTAAACAGGCCTTTATATAAATAATTCATCTTTGGTTCGCGTGTCTTCAGTATTTCATCCCTCTTGAGTTAACGAGGTGGAGATGTAACTTTATTTTTGCATAAAAATACCTAAGTCTATCTTATCTTACATGATACCTAAATATCGTACATGCGATATTTGTAACACAAGATTTTTAACTAACTTTTAATAAAATTTCAACGACATTTGACTTATTATACAGGTAACCTTCGATTGTTTTTAACATAAGCCGAATTTAACAATTAATAATTATCATCTTATTCATGTTAATACGCAATGGATACAAGTTTTATACGATGGAGAAATGTATATTGTAAATGTTATCAAATAATTTTCTAGCTCCCCAAAACCTCCGCTTCTTCACGGAGTATTTTTTAACTTTTTTCATTAAAACTTTATAAAAGAGAGCCGTAATTCACTCTTGAGATAATCCCAGCTATCTAAGTTAAATATATCGTTATCAGCTACCTGTTAAATAGATGACAAACAATATGGAGGCCTAATCTCATTTGATATGATATTATAGTGCATGCAAACATAGATACGGCAGCTTCCGTTACCTTAATCTGTTATCTCAGACCTACCTTGCGAGTGAAGCAAATGTAAGCCTCAATTGGGTTAAGATGATAATCTCTTCTATAAAATATTTCAATACTAGCTTCTGCCAGCGGATTCGCTCATTACTACATATTGGTTACATTATTGGACTTTTAGTAAGAATCCCTAATTATATATAATTTTTCAAATCGGACCAGCGATTCCTGAGATTAGCGCGTTCAAACAAACAGACTCTTCAGCGTTATAATATTAGTATACTTAGATGTTAGATGTTACATCTATAGGACTTTTTTTACATAGAATAGGTATTTGAAAAGATTAGGTAAGCGTTTTATCTTTGTTTAGCATTGATGCATTAATTCTAAGCATATGGGTAGTTATGATTTTGATTTGATTCAACTCGATAAAGTAAAACATATAACCATAATATATAATACGCACAATATGTTAATAATGAAAAGCTCTGGAGAAATCTACGCCCTAAAAATTTAAGTCTTCAATGGAATCTAAGAGGTAAAATTTTATCTCCCCCTGCATTCATAAGGATTTTCCTTTAAAAGCAGATTGATAGTAGACATGTGATATGTAACAATAATGCATCGACTTACATAATCAGGTTTGTCTAAAAATAAACTTTAATAAACGTCAAGAAGAATTTAATGATTTTCATGTCAATGACCCTAGTCTAATATCTGTTATTTAAATCTTGTCCTATTAATAATATTCACATCATAATTTTCTACAATAAAGATATTTTAGTAAGTAACAATCGACAGCTTGAATTAAAATTGAAGCTCAGACAAGCAAAGAATTTTAACCGAACCCAACATAACGTAGTTTCAAGCATCTAACTGCCAACATCAATTCCTAAAAAGTAAAGGCCAGACGAAAGGCAACTTCGAAAGGGCTCCAGAGCAATGTGGCAAAAATGTCGTTCAATTTATTCCCAAATTTTATTCCCGACTGGTCCCTTTTTGTTGCCATCTGCTCAGCGAGCCGACCCGATAGTCCAGACAGCTCCACCCTAAAAACCGTTTAGATGAGGCTTGTATTTCGTTCACTCCCATGCCTACTGCGCTATCTCTGTCTTTGTCTAAGCACGGGAGTAACCAGGACCTGTCGCCTGTCTCGTTTTTGCACATGCGCGTTGATAATTCTATCCTTTTTGGCTCGTAGTAATTCGTGTATTTCCGCTTCCCACACGAGTGGCAGCCATGTTTGGCGGGACTGACAAGTCAACGCCAGTTTGGCGCGTATCTAGCAGGAAGAACGAGGTCAGTTTCCATTACTGGAACCTTTCAATATTCATAAATTAATCTATCAATGCCCTGTGTGTCGATGGTTTTAAACAAACATTAATAAATTATGTTGAAAATTTTCAGGTGCTGAAAACTTCCGATGCACATGAACGGGATGATCGGCAATTTTCCTGTGTAAGTAGTAATATACATATATATATTAATAGTATAATAGTTCTAAGATACGTTTTATTAATTATAATGAACATTTTCGGTTAACGTAAGCAGGAATTTTAGTTCAACTTTTTTATTTTAAGTCCGGCTACTTTCAATTTGATTGTGTAGTTATAAATCTTTAATTTATGACAGGGATAAATAAATCCTCGCCAACCATATGAAATAACTCTATAAACCAAAAACTGATGCTTCGAAACCTGTTCATTGCTAACAAAGCTTCACTTGGTATAATTACTCATTTCTGTATTCTCAGTAATGAAAATTCTGGTATATATTAGCAAATAACTTTCTATTCCTCGACCTACACAAATGTTGCATTTAAATCAAATTTTTGTTTATTATTTTTCATCCTTGTATTTTAATTTATTAAATATTTATTAGTACTTCAGATTTCAATTTAAAAATAGAATTCTCGTAAACTTCGTATTATTGTTGTAATATGTAGGTATAAATTTATATGGAGGTACAGCTATTATGTTTATTTTAAATATTCACAGTTGATACGCTTTTCAAACGTCTTTACTTCTAGCAAAACGTTGATTATAATCCTTATTCAAATGCATAATTCTTTTGTTCGCCAACATTTACGTCTTTGAAATCAGTAGGCAATCTGACTAGCGCTATTGTCTCGTGAGTATACTAGAAATGCAAATGACATCGAACCAGTCGTATGTACACATAAATCACATTTAATATAATTCTAATTTACTAGCAATGACCCGAGTTCATGGTTTCTCGGTTTGTTATGAAACATGGTAAATTTTAAATTTAGAAACAAATTTTTAACACCAGTAATATAAAGTGTTCTACATGGAATTATACCATGTGACTCATGTATTAGTTTGAGAGCACTCTTACTCACTCAGTCTAATAAAAATTATAAACGAGCCCATTAACAGGTCCAGTTTCATCAGACGCTATTACTTATAATTTCCTAATATCGTATTCCGTTTCGTGGTTGGCACATTCGTATCATCTCCCGTGTAAACAGGCAACAATTATGCAGAGCGAACTAACAAAACGTGTAAATGGGGCAATTACCGCTGCCTATGTAGGCTGCCGTACAATTAGTGGCTTGCTAATGGCTTTCATCACCAATAGTTTCATGCTACACGCCGTGTGGGAGCCACATCAGATCGAGATCGTCTCTCGTTGTGATCACATCAGTTTTCTGTTTTCGATATTATCGTTCTTTAATATCGTTTGATTTTAAATTTGGCTGCGTTCAAATAGTTACTTTGAGTTTTTATTACTGAGTTTTCGGATTTTATTAGGTGAGTCGAAGCTTTACTATTCTTTTACCAGTATTTTATCGTACGTTAATTACATAATATTTTAATATGTTTAAGTATAATTATACTTTCGTTTTAAATACGAATAAGTTTGAATGGCTTTTGAATTCGGATTTAAGTATATTTGGAATTTCTGAAGATAAAATTTACGTTTAAAAAAGATAAGTACATTTATTCAGTTTCGTGATCTATTTAAAATTTGATTTTGAAGCTAGTCAGCTAAGTAGCAATCGACATGTTCAACAGCTGTTAAAATCACCCAGTTTTAATTGATCTTTGAAAATACGGCTTTGTTATAACATTATTTCATAAAAGGGTGGGTCAAGTTATCCTGGATATATAAAGTGGGGGTCTGAGCCATTCATTCTGTAGGGCGGGGGCGGTGCTCATTGCCTATGTCCGGAGTTCGCATGCGCGTCCTATGACCCAGTTGTGAGCGACGCCGATCGTGTACCGGCCTCGTTCCAACCTTGGCGAATCATAGAATCCGCGGCTCGCGCAGACTTAGTGACGCGCACCGGCGGCGACAAACTACGATAAAAATTGTTTAAATATCAATATAATTTTCCGTTATAATTAATAGCGGCTTATATTAATCAATTTATACATATTAAGTGCGTTTTCTATATTTTTCTCGGATATATTGGTAGGTATCTTTGATCTTACTTATTAAATAATTGATAATATCGATTAAATATCTTGTGTAAAACCAAGTTTAAAGCGGAATTAATAAAAATTTTAATGATTTTCCTTAATCTTTATATATGTTTAATAAGAAATGAAAAAAAAATGGTTTTATTTCTACTTTAAAATCTGAAAATTCCATTCGATATTATGAGTCACAGTGATGCAATACCTGTGAAATATTATCAGGTATTTGCATGTGCGTTGTGGAATATTAATTAGCGTATGCCTACTAAAATACATTCTTTGCGCGCTAGCATGGTGCTCTTCCGGTCTTCATAAACCTAACGTACGTTATACACGTGAGACTTAAAATGCAAGTGCATTTTATCAATAGATATATTTGAAATCATAGTAATATTGGCTGTTATATATTTTTAATTCTATTAAAGATTTAGAAATAAGAAGACCCCAAAAGTAATTGTTTATTAAAAAGACTTATGAAGTACATTCAATCTGGTATAAAATAATATTACGAATAAATATGTAAAAATATTTAAAAAGTAAATAAGATGTATGTTATTCCCATATATTATGTTATCGACAAAACATTCCGAATAGTGACATCACTTTAATTCTGATTGGCGTGTGTTATGACGTTCTTTAAATTAGCACAAGTAATGAATCATTCATAAAATAGAACAATGTTTTAAAATTAGTTTTTTTTTAGTTTCAGATGTGTCCGGTCGTTTTAGAAGTGGCTGCTGCTCAGAACTCTTAGAGAAGTTTTTTATAACTATTTATTTAATATTTATTATAGCTTAGGAATATATGTTGAATGTTTATTAGTTTCTTGTACGACTGTATGTTTAGTTCTGTTACATGTTTTCACATAAGTAACTTTCTATCTAGTTTTTTGTAAAATTAATTGTATACTTAATTTGTATATTACATATTTTTATGAATGTATTATACTATAAAAATCACATTTAAAATGCTTTTATTACGTTATTGCAAGATTCTTATGAGTAATAGGTAATTTTAAAAAGACATAACAACACCAAATAATTAGTATCAGTTCACGTAACATGTATAGTAGACCATACATTTCACGTGTAAAACGTTAAATATTGAGATGTGGCCGCAGTTTTCAAAAAATTAAGCCAAAGAATACTTAAAGTCTTAATTTTTTGATTATTTCCTTTTCAACTTTAGAATCCAGACTTCATGTTTCAAATCATATAAAATCTAAAATCTTATAATTACTTAAAAATATATTGATGTTTATGATTATATTTACTCATATAATTGGAAGCGGAAAATAACACAGTCGGATTTGTTATAGTGTCCTCCTTTCGCAGGTAATTTCAACATATAAGGAAGAAACGTTGGTGCCCTCCGGCATCAATATTAGTGCCCTACATCTACCCTGTAGATCCGAATTTGTTTGAAGTGAGGCGACAAATTCGGTTCTAGAGAGGTTTGTGTGGTGCATGCACTGCAACCTTCAAGACAATCAGAAGACGATGATATAGAAAATTAATTATCTACATTACATTACAATTATATTACATTAAAAACAAATATTTTAATCCAAGTATGATATTTTATTGTATAGATTGACTAAACCTATATCTTTGCCAATTGTAAGAAAACGTTGTTTTCGTGAGCTCCTAATCTAATAATAATATAATAATCTACTATATATATTAGATACATATTAAGTTATTCTTATATCATTTTTCCACTGTGTGTAAATTATTTCTTTATTAATTCAAGTTGTTCTACTAGCACGAGTTGAATACCCTAAAAATACATATATAGAAAATCATCAGTAAACAAATGTAATTTCCTTTTATTGTACATAATTGGTGATTTCCATGTTTTTAAACAGTTTCCATATACATTCTCACTTGAATCTCTAAAGAATGTTGACTAACCTATGTTTGTTTTAAGAAATACATATCGTAATTATAAGCGCTTTAAAATTTTATACTTTTTCAATGTTTTTATTAGTATGTGGTACTTTTACGGAGTGATCACTATCTACAAGAGCTAAACTTAGCGTGAGCTTTAGGTACATGGATGACATTTGACATGTCATATTTTTTATTTTTAATATCTTCTTTATCTGTAATTGGAACTTTTGGAAATAAAATGAATAATCTAAACAAACATGAATTGTTTTAATCCTTTCCTTACATTTGCAGTAATTACCCATGGATACAATTACAGGTCTCAACAAATTAATTAATAATTTAAAAAAAACTTATCTTTGAGAATTAGCCCATAAAATCAGAAGAATAAAAGAAAGTTAGAGGTATACCTATGTCTGGCTGTGACACGAACGTAGCTGATTTAAATATTAGACCTAAACTTAGTCAAGGATATATTTTGGAAACTGCACGGAAAATTTAATATTAAAAATCGTAGTTTCTTTACAAAATAATTATTAAAATGTTTACTTGTATACAACAAACAAAATAAAAATATTTATCTATACCTCTTTCTAATCGCCAAGTAGCTAGAGCATATACTCCTTTTCCATGTATGAATTGAAAATGATATGAAGTCTTAGATTGTATAGTTACCATTTATTGAAACATGAAGTGCAATATTTGTTTTATGGTAAGTGGTATATTAATTTTATACTTATATAACACGCATTATATGGAATATATAAGATCTATTTATGCTGCTTTCATGAAGCTTCAGATAACATTAGGCCTTAATATTTTCTCGTATCTTATACGCGTATTTGTTGAAATACATAAAATTTCAACGTCTATGATACCTAATACTTTATATATACTGCAAAGTAAATGACGCAAAAGTCTTACTAGATCTGTGACGTACATTTTCATATATTTAATCTGTAACTAATAGTTTTTTTATTACTCTTGCCATTCAACACTAGGTGGCGATAGTTAGCACTTAATGTCACGTTTGTTGGATAAATGAATATTTCTAATATACTCACCAAGAGATAGCGCTACTATTTTTAATGACGATTGATTTTCATTTCCTAACTGAAGTTTAAACGAATTTGCAGATTTTCTAAATATATTAAGATGTTTTATTTATTTCTACTTTAATCTAAAAAACAGTAGTAATTTAAAAATAAAATTTAAAATTATATTCTATACAAATTTCCCATTCTGTACGTATAGTCTAATCATATTTTTCATTTTCAAGCAGTTCTTTTCCTTAAAAGTATAAAATTATACTATTAAGAATATCATAGAAACATACATGCTCAACTTTATTATACTAATTATACTAATAATAGATAACAGTTTTTTGTTATTTTCAATTATAGTGAGCTAATATTATTTTCACAAACTTATCATTTTCATATCGAAGAAGCGAGTACCAGGAATACATAAGGAGCGAAGAAGATTAATGATTAGTGCAGGCCGGTTGACAAGCGCGGCCGTGTTTGACAAGCGCAGGTGCGCTATTTTCATAATTGGCCCGACCCGATGTACGCGCCCTTTCAGCTTTCAGGAACCTTTCTAACTATATTCTATACTAAAATCAAGGCTTTACTTGTTACGTTCTTTAAGGCATTTCCTAAATATCAGGTAGATATATAGTATTGCAACTGGAAGCTAAGAATTATATATCGATTGATAAATAATATTTGCGGCATTGAGTCTGTACGCAAAATATACAGCTTACTATTACATAATATAGACAGTGACATTAAAAATAGTAATTTGCAATCTTTGTTTATTTAATAGAATAACAATAAAATATGATTTCTCTAAATATTCCCTATAATATATTTTATTAATTAACAAAATAAAATACTTTGGCATTGATTGAATGGTCCCAATAGATTAATGTGTTTGGAATTGTTGTTTAAGATAGCTGGTGTAAATAGAGACGTACAATCCTTATACAGAATAAGAGTTCAAGCTTAGTAATACGCAAAATTATTTTTAAATACGTATTCATTTACCTCAGCCAAGGCTTGAGAACAAGTTTACCGGTTAATCTATGTCATACTAATACAATAACAACATAAAAAGGATTAAGTTGAGCAATAATCATGTATAGTGGAAAGTTCTAAGAAAAGTCCGAGATTGTTAAACTAAGTCTATCTTTTAACAGCTCGGGGATGAACACGCAGTAGTCTCGTAAGTGATTATGAAATTTGCATATTGACTTTTGTGACGCATATGAAGTTACGCGGGCCAGCTAATATTAAAATAAAGTGGGCTAATTAACTATTATTGATGAGATTTTCCTTATTACGAAGAAGCATAGCCACACAGTGCAATGTCACAATAAACAATATTATTATCACCATTAATAAATATGCATATAAATGGTAATGTATGTCGTAAAAGTTATTACATACTGCTGATCTGTTTTCTTGGAATTACCGAAATGAAACAGTGTATACGACGGACTTGAAAGTAGTATGGAGTTATAAATGTTACGTAGGGACATGTAAATCTCACCTTTCTAAGTAATGAGTACTATTAATCATACACACTGGCGACCTTCTTCTTCTTACATAAGCACTCCTTGACATCCCAGGATCTGCTGCATGTGTGCCAAAACTAACGACCTGTGATGCTAAAGAAAAACATCGTAACTATTCTCACAGCGTTCGATATGTTTCCATTATATAATTTCTAAATATTTCTTAGTAACCAAGTAAGGGAAATAAATTTAATGTTAATGACATAAATTCAAAGTTATTTTAGACGAATATTAAAAAATGATAAAGTAACTAAAATAACGTGCGATTAAAATTTTTTATATATCAAAAAAGTAATATGATTTATCAAAATGGTACTCTAAACCTTTAGATAAATCATATAAAATTATTAATTTATGGATACGCTATTATTTTACAGATGACTGAGTTATTAATTTTTATTTTCTATAGACTTAAAGTATAGGGAAACACTAAACTTACAAGCAAATTTGTAATGTATATAAATATCGAATGACAAATATCGAACGATAGCGAACATAGATACCGTTCAAAAATTGTGTAACTGAGCCAACTGTATTGCAAGCAGGAAGGGCCACGTCAAAAATTACTATTATACCCCAAGCACATAATTAATGAACTGCTTATTCAAATACTTTAAAAACTATTATTCATACCGTTTACGTTTCAAAAGCTCCGACGATTTCTATAGAAGGGCTTCTTTAGAGTATTAATTAAAATTTTTACCCAATGCGATTTTTAAATGTTTCTTGTGTGAGGCGTAACATATTTTAAATCGAACATTTTTTTGTTATCTGAACTAGTCCTATATTAATTATGTATAAGGTTTTCGATATGGACAAAATCGAAGATTTTAATGTGAAAACAACGCCTATTGTCAGACTTTAATAACAAGATCCTGCTAAATAATATATGCTATAATTTACAATATTTTATTTGTTAGTGATATCGTTTTTTTCGAATTACGCTTCGAGTATAGCAAGAACATAGATTTTCTTAATGAAATATGTACAATTAATACATGGTTAAGGAGTTTTTGTATAAATGTTAAGAGTATCCTGTTGGTTTGCTTTGTTATTGACATTTACATCTCACGAGACCTTTAAAACAACTAAAACTTAAATCAGATGGAAACTAATAAAAGACATTATGTATGTCTAGTTTTCTATATAAAAGGAAAGATAATAACTTGAACTACGATATTGTTCCAAGGGGTCCGCCTTGAAACTTATAATAATGCAGTTGCCATATCGAAATCCCATTGCAACATTGCACAGCGAACTTTTAATCAAGTCCGGGAGAAACGATTTACTATGACCATAGAGCTATGAATATGTTAGACAAGATTGATACAGTAATTTAATTGTGTAATATCATTAACTTTTTAAAGTGGTACCTCTTTAGCATCATATTTACAGTCTAAGACGTAGTTATACAATAAAATTCTTTTGAACATTTAAAGTTTTTGTAAATTTTCTGCACTTTCCAGTACTAAGGTGCTATTTTCACATATGTAAACGTTATTATATCGAATTTAAGACGTTTCTTTTGATTAAAATTGTACATAAATTGTTTATGGAGAATTAATGAAATATGTACAATGTCTCATAGTCTCAAAAAATAGGAAAGCATATCCATATATATAGTTACGTATATGCGTAAAAGGATGATGCCACTGACGTCATATCTTTCGTAAAGGTATTATGAGGTCTATGGCTATCATCCGCAGTCGTCGGCCGGCGCCCACCGCGGGCAGCTCACCATTAATCACTATATTTCGCTGCACAGTACTCTTATATCCTACGCTTATAGGGATTACGTACTGTTCTTGTACGTCCCCATATCTTGGACTTAAATTCAAGCAATTACAAAGGAGTGAACTAAAATGATGACAACTTATCCTAGAATGTTGTTCCAACCTAAATGTGACAACAACTATTTATATTAAAATTAAACTCCCATTTTAAATCTATAAGATGGTTTGTACGTAAATCCTATCTCGTCAAATTTAATTTAATGTCGAAGCATTAAACTGATGTCATTTCTGCACTAGAGATAGAAAATACAATATTTTGTGATAGCAATATTTTTAATTATTCAGTATATTCTAAAAAAAATTGCGATGACATACAATAACGACTATTAGTAATTCTTGAGCACGCTTAATATCGCCGCCGGCCGAGTGACGTATTTTATTTAACGAATTATTGACCGTAATCAAAATTTTCCTATTACATTGAAGCATGACTTACATACTTCACTGTATATAAAAAATATTATTAATCCTACAAAAATACTATCTTCATTTCGTCTAATCCACCCTACAGCATTTCACATTGTAATTTATGTCTATACCATAGCATAGCATTAATGGGTATGCCTTTTTGTATTAGACACTTTAATCAAACAACCTTCGAAGTACAGGATAAACAGTAATATTTATTTCATCTATATTACTTTGAAATCATTTTGTTATTCAAAATTTGGATTCAGCAAGAAATAAAACAAATCCAGAATTCAATAAATATTGCCAGCTTTTCCAGCATGCTTTTTGTTGGCATAGATCACAAGCACGTATTTTTTACTTTTGAAGACATCCTAGATGCTAGAAAAATGTTACATTTCTTTTTGCCCTACAAAATATTATAACTCCTAAAAAATCAAATACGAAAAACAACTTTTTTACAGTTTAGACAAAACATTTCGTATAGTTTTTGAAACTAAATGTCTGTGAAGCGACTTCAACAACTATACCTAACTGAGCGCTAAATATTATATATCGATAAAGTTTAAAAAATAGCGCCGAATTGGTCACTTTTTACGTTTTTTAAATGTTTAATACAATATTTTATTTTACCATAGCCCGTACTTCAAAGCTTACGCTGAGTCATGATCGGTCGGGAATTAACATCGAACAGTAGCTAACGGTTGTATGGAGCCATATGGAGTTCAATTACAAAGCACGATAGACATCGTCAATCTAATCTAGCTGTTTTCAAAGCCTAGGCTATTTTCTATGTATCAAGCATACTTTGGTACGCAATTTTCAGTCACTTCAAAGTTATTATATTCTAAAGCTGTGCCCGCGACTTAGTCCGCGCGGAATATTTGCTTTATTATTATTTATATTAATAAAAAAGATACTAAAATAAAAGTAATCTAAATTACCGTCAAATTCAGAGATTAGCTGGAACAAACGGACAGACATACAAGGTATTAAAAAAATGTTATCTTGATGTATGTAGGTATCGTGTACTTATATGCGTATAGTAAAAGGCGGTTATTTTAATATTAAATACGGACACTTCAATTTTAATTATCTGCATTCATAGATTATTGCGAGGTTGGCGCAATTTTTCCAAATAATTGATAAATCTTAAATTTATTACATTGGAAACTACGTCTATTGTGACTGATTTAGGTTTTTTCTTTTTGAGTGTTTTAGCCATACTAACAGGTTATTTTACTAATAGATAAATCAGGAGCACGTAATGTCTAACAATATATGGCAAAACTAACAAATACTTTATATTTATATGTTTTGAGTAATCGCAGATACTACCAAACAAAGCTAAAATCTTAAGTCCTTAAAAAGTAATACATCAAAAATAATTGCTAATACAGATTTTATAACAATAATTAATTAATAATTAATAATTGCTAAGACTTTCTTTATGTTTCTAAGATAATTCAAGATTCTAGAGTAATTATGGAGAAAGAAATACATACCGTGCTTTGCTGCTTATTAATTTCAGAAGCTTTTTCTTTGTAGAACGAGACTATCGAAAAAAATAAGAACCATTTAGGGAATGAGATTAGCTTCTGCATCTTGTTTGTTGCAAAACTATTGTCGTAGTTTTGTAATTGTCTAACAAAAGAAATTGATTTATGACACGAACAACAATTAACCCTTTTGCGAATACTACCGTTTTTAACTGATACAATTTTGGTGGGTTTTGTATAATTTATGGGGTGTATTGGTGGTCTTTGGTAGCCATTTTGGCAAGTCATGAGTCTTTGTAGGTCAGTTATTGAAACTCCACTTTTGATATTGTGCGCGCATTCTACGCTCAAGAATCCTCAAACTTATAAATATTTTTCCTTATAATATTTACTTACTAGTATATTCTGCAAGAAAATTGATGCTCATATTCCCTACATATTTTACCTAACAATAAAATAAATTGGGTTTAACCGAATAAATAATTTCTATTTGAATAACAAAAAGTTAAATTAATATATGTGTATAGATTGTATTTTTTAAAGGTATTTGTTAGTTACAACATTATTTTATTAAGGCCAGAGTTAGATGAAGGTTAGAGTTATTTAAACATAAAATAAATAATAATTCCAAGCGAGTACACTTCCAACGAAAATGGCAAAAAAGTTTGAGCATCGCGTCCATCAAAACTCCTGGCATTTTCGACAATAGCCACTAATGATCGTCTTAGCATTCAAATCACCCACGCACGCCTTTTGTCTCCAAAAACTCCAAGTTTTTCGTCCGCAAAGCTATTTTTCAAGCAGCACGATACAAGAGACTGAATACGAAACGTACGCAAATGATTGAAGGATGTAGGTCAACGGGTTGCCTCTTGAATGAGCCGTACACACCTACGTAATGAGCGTAATCAACTTGTTGGTGTAACACGATTATAAACCAAGTTTTTTAAACGTTAAGAACTAAACTAGCGTAACATAATTTGCACATGTATTGCATACACTGTTTATGTGTAATTGTTGCGAAATGAATAAGTTTTTTCTAAAGGATATAAAGGAACTAGTTTTCAAGCTTGTTTAAATAAACGTCATCGGATACTCGTAGTAAGAAATATATTAGTGTAGTTACTAGCTAAGAAGACATAGCTTAGCCGATAAATGTTTTTAAATATATCAAATTCACAGAATATTACACTTTGCAACGATTCGCTGTCGTAAATGAATTCCATAACAGTGTATCCTCATTACCTGGCAACTCATCTCTATGCAATCTTATATCTAACCCAAATATACCAACTCAAAAACGGTTTTAGTATAAAATGATAATCCAACTACACACAAAGTATGTAGTGATGAGGAATGTATTTATAATACGTATTATTTTAAACATGAGTCCAACATTCAAAATTTAACTTCTCCACAGGCGAACGTAGCGTCTTCGTTTTAGGACTAGCCAGATATGTCCTGCCTACAGATTGAATTTTTAGATCTCTCTTCATAAAACTTATTATACAAGGAAGATTGCTGTAGTGTTATTTATAAACATAACTATATCAATCACACTTAGATATGTCCAATATTGAATAAATCATTCTGTACTATTTGTGAAAACAGATCCTCTAGAAAGGAAGGTACCTACCTACTTAAAACAGCAAAATATCTTTTATACGTAGGCATTTACAGCGCACAATGTACATAGTTCAAGACATGTGACACAAGGATCTATTAATCAAATACCCAAGCCACGTCAGCTTTCGTAGAGGCATAAATATAATTAGAATTACGAAACTCTGCTTTATTTTGCCTCATTAACTTTTTATAACACACTAAAAATATTTTTCTTTGTTTATTTTTAAACGATACGTCTAATAATAAACATTATTATATATATCGTTATTATTATTATTTTTAATGTTATTTTTGCAATATACTTATGTGTTTAATGTTTTGATTTTACGTCTTTACAAACAAAACCGAGATTTATTTCACTTTAGGCACAGATTCACTAATATTTTCTATGCATAGGTACCTACTTAAGCTTATTTACAAAGCTTTGTAAACCAACAAAGTTATCCGTATCAAAAATCGTTATGTAAGTAGGGATATATATGTACAATCTACTTAAGGTAAATGTTTACTGACTCGTGCACTCGTACGCTTATTCACGAGAAAAGGTGTAACTGTGAAGATAAGTTATTCGTATAAAAACGATACGTCTTAGACCTGATGGCCAAAACTTTCTCTAACCTAGTAATGTATTAACAAACCATTCTAAAATCGTAAATCAATAATCACCAACTAATGTAATGTCACTTGGTAAATGCGCGCAGATTAAAACCCCTTATCAACAATCTTTAATCCAATTAACGGCTCCCACTCTGAACAAGCCTTCCTGAATAAAACAGGAGTATACAACCAACATAAAATTAGCCTGGCTGCACTAACTAATTATTACCTGTAAAGGGTCTTTGAAAGTGGTCAGTCGTGTGATCAGAGGGTGTGGAAATGACCATTCCAACTTAAAACCCTGGCTTAATGGACTATGGCGCTCTCGGGGAAAATCTAACAATTAATTAATGCCTTGACCCCAAGGGCAGACTTCGTCCATTACTACCTGGACAGTGTTAAAAGTTTCTGAGTTAAACTAAGTTTTCATTTAAGCTTTTATTAGTTTCATGGACTGACTTCATTATTTTATTAATAAACTTTACATTACTTTATAATTATACATTTTTTACTGACAACCTTATAATTTGAATAGAGTGTTTTCAATATAATGTTAACTACAACCTAATGGAGTCACCAAATTTGAAGATTAAAAATAATAGAAAAGAAATTTCGAAAACGATTAAGAAAAAAACAAAATAAGACTATTATAAAAAAGTTTAGTAATTAATATTAACTAAGGATTTGGAGTAATTATACGTAAG
>JAOSYY010000010.1:2404770-2417621 GCA_025727935.1 Hebomoia glaucippe
CTGTCTTTTCATAATCGAGGTAATAAATAAATAGGTAAATAGTAATGTGTTTGTAATGATAAAAATAAATTCACGCCGTTTCTTAAATCGCCATTGGAAACTTAATAAAACTACAGTTTTATTCTTATGGACTATGGACACTTTTTGTTCAACGCGGCATGCGAAATAAAAATGTATATTTTTTTCATACCATTCCTGTGTATGTAAACTAAGTACAATAGTATTTAGCACTGGTGAGCAGTTCCAAGCTCGGGTAAAAACTTTAAAAATAAAATTCATACGCTTGAAAAATGCTCAGAACGTTTGACTTTGACTTTAGTTAATTCTAATTTTAAAATGGCCTCACATCATATCAAACCAAAACTAGTAGTTCTATTTCAGGTATCAATCTATAGATAACTAACAAAAAAGTCTAACTTAAAAAACCTCTTTTTACATTTTGTCTCATGTTTTTCTTAGACCATTCAATAAAATATATTAAGCATCTCTTAACCAGAACCATCACAAGCCAAGAAGAACCAGTATTAACACTTATCACGTATCTTCGTCGCAATATTAAGCATGTAGAATGTTCTCAACACACTATTATTTTAATAGAGCACAATGAATTAGCGTTCTTCGTAGAGATTAGAAGGATCTATAAGTAATAACTTGAAGGTACTAAGTGGAACTTTTTTTACTAATTACACGAAAGTAATTTATAATATGACACGTATTATATGTATCTATAATATAACTAAACTCTACTTAGGTACTTAAATACAATAAATACGAATGCGGATAGAAAAAACTTTTAAAATTTTTCGTAATTTTCTTAAAAGAACATAATTAAAATAAAAACAACAAACACTACGAAAGCTGCCACACAACATTTCATTTAAAATAACTCAAAAGTTGATGCGTCTATTTTACTAAGTATAAACAAGCATATGTTACAACTACTAGAATAAATCATACTTACAAGCGCCAGCAACATGAATCTTCTTCATCCACGGATAAATCACTCGATCGGTATTATCTGAACATATCGACGAGTCATCGTCTTCCATGGGCGGACTATCCAAGAGCAACCTTTCATCATCCAGCTCGGACACCGGTGAGGACTCGCGCCCTAGCGCTTGGAGTTTTCTGCCAGCTGGGGCCGCTTCTTCTATATGTCTCTCAAGCCTCAATCCCAGCTCAGCTAGACCGGGTGCAGGTTCACTGTGAGGAATGTAGCCGTGGTCAGCATCTGACGGATGGGATGGCTCAGGCGGCCGCGGTGGTGGTGCAACCGGTGGATGTTGTGGTATCGGATGATAGTAGCCTCCATAACCATACCCCGTCCCGATCTGTACCGGATACTGGTGCTGATAACCATATTGTAGCTGATGCTGATAGTATTCTCCTGGAGGTATGTAATCCGCTTGGCTATACTCTTCCGAGGGTGGAAACTTCGGGTCGGGCTGCGGCTGATATCCCCCGTTCATGAGGAAGGAGCTCATGGTGGGCGGGTTCGCATCACATTACACGCCCGTTAATATGGCCGCCATATACGCATATTTCCCTTTTCTCCTGTAAATAGTGTATATGTCACTAGCCGTTGTATAATATTAACGCTTTAGGTACTTCAATCGTTAAAACGAATGCTAATAATATAAGAAATTTTGCATGTAGATTGTCTGAATTTATACCATTTCAAATATATAAATTAAATCTTAGTAATATGTGCATTAAAATGTTTATTATTATTTATACATTTTCCCCCCATGAAAAATATACAATTTTATCTTTATTTGAAATGAAATGTATGTATTTATATATAAATACTTAAAGTATATCTTTATAGCATCATCTCAAAGTACTCTACGTATTATACGTATCTCTACATACGTACACAGAACCACAATGAGTACAAAGAATTATTATAAAATCGTTAAAATTACATTACGGCACCATTATAATATTCACTTACAATTAAATAAGTTCACAATTTAATAAAAATCACTGGCACTGAAGTTTTAAACAGTTCACAGTATCAGTACAGAAAATAATCGCAAAGTCATTTGATTTATCACTTTTTGATAATAAACAATGGTATCTGGTCCGCGCACTCTCGCCACATTTTGAGACAATATACACTGCCCGACACGCCAGCGCACTCTGTCACTTTAAGGACCTCTATACATGTCCATCAATTTTTACATACCACCTTCCATTTTTAAGGCGGAGCTGTATTTCTACTGTAGCATGAAATATAAAAACAATCAAATATAAGCTTTATTTCCATCCGATAAAGTTCAATAAAACCACGTCTTGTACCCTAAGCAATAAGCCGGTGTAGCATCCTTCCCCCTTCAACATATCACAAACCAACTTGCGTGAATGTGACGGAACGCTCCACGCGACTTTCGCAACCAATGGCATAAATATATAGCTATCTCTTTTTTAATGCTAACTTTTGAGCTTAAGAAAACGGGATAGAGATTATTATAGAAGCTTAGCGCGTAGATTAAGAAGCTGCCTAATAATAATATGGAACGAACACGGGTCTCAGTTCGTTGCGACATGGCGCGGTGTTTTAAATATTTAATATGCAATTTCCTTTATTTTATAACAGGCTGCGTTATTTTTAATGGGTGGCAAGTGAGTTATAATTTGGTTAAAATTAATAGTTTTGTAGAACGTAATATTAACTAGTAATCGCACGGTTAATTTTCATTGTGATGAATCCCTATTATTCACGCCAATTATGTAGGTAGTTAGTTGTACATAGATCATGGGCACGTTGCTAATGTAATTAATACTATTTAGTCTTTAGTAGGCGAGTTTAATTTTAATTACCTGTAGCGATTTTTGATTTAAAAATATCCTTATAAACATTTAAAAACATCCTTATAAAATTGATTGCGTATATATTATAATATGTATTTATATTTACTTAAAAACCTATTTAGCCAACTTATTATTAATTGCTTGGTTTTCTACTCATAACTTTTGAAGGTTTTCTCTTATTTCTAAATGCTTCCAAAATGTAAATTTAGGCTATAATCAAAGTTCGAAGCGAAATAAAACTCTTTATTTTTAAATATTTTTAAAATCTCTTCGATCAAATTATTTCAGATTTTTGTTCAACACAGTTAATTGCATTGCCATATTATATGAAATATTGAAGTCAAAGAATTTTTAGAGATATCAAATCAACTCCTTTAAGTCCTGTTTAAAAAATGATAAGAATATTCTTAGTGACTGAAGCTAAAATAGTTTAATATAGTCTATAGAATAGAAGTCTTGTATATGACGGCTTTCTAAAAGTAGTATTATTTTACGATGCTTCAGAACCTTGTTGAAAAGTTAATTTTGTCAGCGAATTCCTAACAGGTGAATTAAAACACATTCTCTATAACGCAACTGACTCCATAGACATAAACAAAGCATTCACAGCTTAAGTATGTAAGCCACTAATACAACAGTAAGTCCGTCAAGGGAGCCGGCAAATAAACAAAAATGTCCGAGCATGTTATTGAATTAGGCGATCACAATGCTTGTATCAAGGAGTAATAGTGCTGACTCAGTGGCTTCCAACGAGCGCAACAAAAGGTGGGAACACCCGTTCAATAGCTGTTTGATCAATAGCTATAGACGGTTTCTTCTAAGATCTGATCTTGGTTTAGTCAGAGAAAATTGTATTCATGGTATTTGGTATAGATTGAAAATTGGTTTAATTAAATGAAGCGATGTAGTTGATTGTAATTTTCACTCAATGTCTCAGTCTAAGTACTTTGATACATCTTACGACATTAAGTTATCAGCTAACAATATTTACATATGTTAATGTTTTTATTATAACATATGAAATGTCGCACTTTCCTCTATAGACAATTAACGACGTGTGAGACCTAATTTATGTTCATATAACACAAAATTCTTAAATACTAGCCTTGTCAACTTAATCTAAGGAGGTTTTATGTTATAAGATTCCTACAGTTCTATATAGATCTATACGGTCCTAACCTGACCATCTCGATGCCTAGCATTCCACAGCCGCCAGGTTTGTTAAGGTACTTCTTGCCACGCACAACCACTCTGTGGAATCAGCGTTTGATTTTCAAGAAAATAGCGTACTACTTCCTCGAAAATCGGTAACACGTCTCCAAGAGCTCTGATCTTGCTGACGTCTATGGCTGACGGTGATCATTTACCACCAAGTGAACTGAATGCTCATTTGAGCCTCTATAATATAAAAAATTGATACACCATACCATAACTGAAAATACATTATACTCTATGTACCAATATAAAATCATCATTATATTGATTAAAGGATTCGAGAATTCAGCCAAGCTATTGTGAAGGAAGACAAGAACATCATATCAAACTTCAAGCCTGTCCTACAGTAAATATCATTAATGAGCATTGTCCGCCTTCGATGTAACCGACTGATTTATTAATTAAGCCAGTTAAAATATCTCAACCGTTACATCACTAAGCAATAATTTTGTATGAGTATTAGTATTTGTTCAAAATACATAATTAAAACTTCTTTTCACATATACCTTGGAGTTTTCTCTCATTGATTAGCTTAGACGAAATAAAATCACCATTATCTGTAAGATGCTTATACTTACTGTAAGTAATTAGTGGCTTTTGCTTTTCAGTAGTATAAAGATGTCTCTGAAAGTTCCGCAGTTTATACAATGCTCCATTGCCATGTTTTTTCGAAGCGCTAACTGGCTGTCAGCTCCTTCTATCTAGCGCAAACTTAATCCAAGTTTAATGAACAATACGACAGACCCTTAATCAAACTTTGTATTTTCTAGCACCTGCCTCAAATAAAATTCGCCTTTAAATCTATATACTTTACTGTTCATTGTCATTCAACTTTACACCGGTTAATAAGTTGTGTCTCAATACAGCAAGTACGCTGAAGAAAAACCTATTTAGCTGACTTTGATCATGTTATTTGTTTCTTGTTTTGTTTTTGAATAAAGTTTCAATTAAACTCACTTAGGAGTTTTAGCGGACCAATTTATACTTGCAAAAGTATAAGCTATTTAAGCTTAGAAAAATAATGAAAATATGATATCGTTGTATAATAAAAGACTCGGGAGTGGATTTAAATAAATTAATTTATAAATATTGAGTATAAGTTATATTCGTTTGCTAAGACTTTTAAAATATTCTTCATGAGTCATGTCGTCCATAAGACTCATTAAGCTTACGCGCGTTAAACCTCCTTGGTGTTTGACTTAATAATCAATTATACTTATTATATTATCTAGTTTATAAAGAGGTTGATTAAGGCTATGTTTAAGAAATCAAATAAATTCAGGTTTTATATTTTCATATTGTAACTAAATTAGGTTTTAATAAAAATAAATTCAAATATAAAGTTTCAAAATTCTACCTGATTTTGCTCACTTATTAAATAAGAAAGGATATAACAGCATATATAAAAATTGTATTTGTTCTTTAACTTTCTAATTATGTTAAGTAGGTATTTCGTGAATCCTATTTGGGGGCAGAAAAAATCGATTTATCTAAATCGTTTGGCAGGGATCGCATAGCCAATTTTCTGTAATGGCGGGTTGCATTCGCTATCTTTGTTGGAACGCCGACGTTTTTTTGTTTCGCCCCTCCCAGCTGAGGCAGGGTTTGGCAAGGAATTCTTAGGGTTCATGTGCACTACTTTTTATCTACAGTTTCTTTCTATAGTTTTATGTATATAATACGTTATATAAAAAACATGTCTCAATACAGTTGTATTAAAAATATATAATCAAAGTCTTAAGAGTCTTGTAGTAGCTAAAATAGCAAACAGCTTACCTAATGTGCATGGCTGAAGTAGATCTTACCTATAAGTAATCTTAAAGAAGAGTAATATTTGAATATGGATATACACACATTATGTAAATATAATAAAAACATCGCATCCTATTACGATTATTGCAATTAATTACATAGAGGCACGTGAGTGAGAAGAACTGGGCATGAAGCTTAAATTTAAACATCTAACTTAATAAATCAAAATAATATGTAAAACGCAATTTATCATTAATAAGCCATAAAAACTTTATTAATGTAATAAAAGACGGTTGAATTTTAAAGCTTTGGCATTATATGTATTACTTATTAACGTTAAGTTTATATTTAAGATGAGTGTCAAAACCACACGTAAGTTCTTGACGTGGGATCCATAGCGTGTCTTGAATACAATTTCTGAAAGCATATTTGAATAGTAACTTTGTTTTGAGATAAACAGTTATTAAGTTACGTATATGTTAAATTACATGCATATTTTGTATACCATAAGAAGGCAAACGAGCATACAGTTCAGTCTCTTAGACACCTCCTAGACGTCTAAGAGAAACGTTGTCTTAACCATATGGTATTGTAATATTACAATTATTACTGAAATGACGTTCTGATTCAGGTCTTATTTATACTATTATTTCGAGTATTTGGAAATTCGTTGACTGAAGTCGAAACGCTAATCGCACTTTACGATAATCTATCCCGTACATATGTTGTATACGTAACACGTAAATAAAAAAAAATCTTTAAATGTATGTTATTTCAATAGGAATAAACTAGGTTTAATTTATATCTGTGAATTCATTTCTATCATTACTTGTAAGGTTAGGGGCTCCTAATATCAAGTACGAAGAAATATTGCAAAAGCTAATAATCCCATATTTGCCATTTCATACATACGCATGTCGTACCAAAACGTCAAATGTTAAAGCTTTGAGGGGAAATGTTTGGTATTCTTCGTCTGCATTTGATCAACGACCTTAGATTTATACCTATCCCATGCAATATTGAACTCTATTAATAAAATAATAAGGGTGATTTATGTATGACATGAAGATCGTCAATAAGGTTGTTTACAGATGAGTGAATAGAAGTTTCATTAATCAGAAAGCAGTCGCGACAGTGCAGCAGTACTCAGCCGCGGTACAATTTTTTTCCTCTTGCGCCCTTCTGCTGTTATTGGACTGGATTTCCTGGGATTCCAAGAAACTGGGTGGTCTCAATCAATAGAAAGTTTTATTTGATAACTCTATTGATAGAGCCTTAAGACTATGACTTGAATCCCAAATGATTGTTAGCTATTTTTTGTGTGAGGATAAAAATGTACACTTGTATTAGAATTTCTGATAATTCTATTGTATAAAATGTTATTTATATATTATTATTAAATATTTTTGTTGTCATTATTATTCTTTATTGATAAATATCTTTATTATAATTTCTCAATGGCATTTATTATTCATCAGAATTTTTATTTGTTAAATAACAGGTAAGTTTGTTATAGAATTTAACCATTATTTCTGATATAAATATCTTGTTTGACAATTACATTATTTTTATTTAATAATATGAACGTTAAACATAATAGAACAGAGAAGATATTAGTTAGTTAACATGTATGCCATTTTTAACTATAATCATAGAGTTAGTTTTACGTAAATATTTTCAATCATTTATTCCCATACTAAAACCTTAAAGTATATAACAAGTCTACTCCGAAAATATTTACAATTTCAAAGTCGATATCTCCCCTGACCAAATTTACATTTTAATGCATAATTTATCCAACATGTCGGCATAGTAGGGATATCGTAGTCTAAATATCACCCTTATCTACACCCCTCAGTCACTCTTTGCACTCCATCCTGCGAATAATCCCTTTGGGAACAAACACTGTTGTTCCCTTCTTTTACTTTTGTTAACGCTCGCTGAATCGAAATGAAAACTATATGTGGTGATGTAGTATACATCTACTATGTATTCTTTGTTTGAATAAATAATACGAGTACAGAGTGCTATAAAAAACTGTTTAATAACACGTTTTAGGTACAATCTATAGATAAATGATTGTTATGAGATAAGCGCTATAAATATTAAGTACTATTCGTTAATAGTGCTAACAATATTATAAAATACCGTATCTTAATTTAATTAATATCTTTTTTTAATTTTCACTTTTTCTGTTATATATTAATACGATTAGCAAATCTTTTTCTGTGAATATTATTAGCATATGCAAATGAGTGAGATTTAGTATAGGTTCTTTATATAGAAAAGATTTGCTGGAAAGATACTCATTGAAATCTAATAATTAATAAGTTAAATAAGATAATCATGGTATATAACTTGTAAATTTTAATTGTAATTAAATAACGCGACTGAAACATCAAGTAGAGACGTACTTTTCACATATCAATATACCTTCTCGTATTAAACAAAATGAAAACATCACAATGCCAAAGTGATCGTGTCTTCATACTAGCTCGATTTTTCGCCCAATCAATCTTATACTGACTGTTACATTACACTTAAATCAACTCCAATTTCACGCATCTATATCAGCTCACTTTCTAACTGCCACCAGTATTACAGACTGATCGATCGCCTGGAAAATTGTACCGAATCACCGTAAATATTTTGACACGACCCGAATATCGTATTACGAAACAATAACACGAACTGACGAACTCAATGTGCCAAGTTTGAACGATCGCTCCCAAAGGATTCTAAACAGTAGCCTTACAAAAACCTCATCAGAACACTATTGCCTACGTACGAGAATAAATCGAAAATACCCTTATAAAGTTGTTGGTTGGGCAAATTAAATAGTGCGGTGAGCACAATGAAATTGATTGTCATCGTTGCAACAGTGATTAAGCATAAAAAGCAAAAGTGGGTTTAAATTAATGCTTTTTATTTGTTACCAAGCTTCGTAATAGATAATTATTGTTATGCTTTTCTCTATATCTTTGTAATTATATTATACATTTTGAAATGCACGGACTGCAGTAAGACAATTCCTTCTCGATTTTTGTCTTTAATTTCTGAATGCTGAAAATTACGTAAAATCTGTTGCCCAATGTCGCTTAAATAATAACCTTATGTGGCTAATGCGTCATCAATTGAGCTGTGATCTTCATATTTGACTGCTGAACTTGTTTATAAAAAAAACAGAATACCAACAAAAAATAACAACTAAAAATAATATTTTGAATGTACTCAGAGATGTAAATTTTATTCAATTAACATTTCTTATGATAGTGCCCTAGATTGCTATAACGTTATAGTCGACTTAAAATTTTTGTGTACAATAATTATGCTATATGTATTTCAACAGAGGCAGGAACTGCATCAGTGGAAAGCATCGCAAAAAGCGCTCTGCAACACGTCACACAATGAGTAATGATGTGGTGAAAGCGGCGAGGATTCTGAAAAATACCGCTTCGTCGCATCCGCAACGATTGAGAATCACTAAAATAATTGAGATTGCGATATACTACTGGTTCTGTACTGATATTTTTGCATATAAATGTAACATTCTTAAAACTCATTAGATACTGTTGCAATAGTAAAACAACAAAAAGATAACTGAGACTCTTCAGCCTGTCGAGAAGTGCCATTTATTTAAACATTTTTTTTCAATGGTTCTCACATATTTTTCATTATGATGTGTTTTCGTTAGTTAACCTGTGGATAAGTTAATATGTAGATCTGAAAAATAAAAAAAATGTATTATTTTCCACTTGTACTTGGCAGGTACAATCGTTTAAGAAATTATAACATAATTCTTTAGACAACTAATTTATTTACGAATAATCTTCTGGTATACATCTATTTCTATATTATTAAAAAGGTAGTTTTCTATATTTTTAAATATATGAATAAAAAACTCAAAGCGAATTGTAAAGAATGTTTATCAGCTGTGCATGTACAATTTCAGTGCGACGTAAAGCGAAACTGGCGAACAAAGAGCGTAGATACCTATACCGATCCTTTGCTGAGAAAAATAGTAGAAAATCCATTAATAACTGTCGCCACGGCTCCTTGTTAAATGCATACAATACTTGAAGCTTTTTTAAAAGACTCACAATAGCAACTTGGCTAAATTAAAAGTTTTTCGATATCTCCGTACGCGACACTGCACGGAACTAGAAGACGAATAATTATTGTACGCTGCTTGTACTGTTCGCAGACTACAATTTGATAATCAATTTTCCTTAATACATTTTATATATTTCTAATTATTTTCACAGATTATGTGATCAAAAAAACAGTAGATCACTACATACATCATTGTAGTTTTTTAGGGAAGGAAATTGTATAATAAGTTTTATTTACACAATACCTACGTAGCCTATAGTGACTCATATATCTATAGATCGATATATCTTCTACAGTATTGCATCATTGGAAGTTGATGAATCAATTATTATCACCTTTAAAATGATGGATGTGTAAGACACAATTCATGAGTTTTATTCAACGCTAGTAATTATTAATTATAGATCTTCGTATGTACTACAAAAGTGGCTTGCTATAATTTCCGTTTGGAACAATTCTTTCACCCTTAAACTTTATATAACTCAACTGGCCCACTCGAGGAGTAGACAAGTACTTTTTTTGGTGAAAATAATTCCATAAAATCACATTAAAACGATTGAGACCATTCACCATTGGGTATACCATAGTACCAGCCTGAGAGCTCGGAGATGCAATATACATGTGCAGGATATATTTGCAGTTATTTCGATAGTTTCAAAGTTGGTTGCAAATAAATATTTTTATTTATTAGAAAATATGTATAAATAAGTATAGTTAAATTTTGTTGCTGACTATACAAAATGTGTCAAGCAGCTTGGATTTGTAAAGACGCGTAAAGTTGAAAAAATCAAAATTAATGATATCAGTGGCAAACAGTGGGGCATATGCGGATACGTAAATACATAATAGTGGAAATATTTTAGCTTATCTCTAATGTTTCATATAATGTATCTGCTCATACTTCCGGTTTTGTTTTATATAATATTAAAGAAAAAATGCAAATTGAACAACTCGAAATAAATCAAAATTAGGCTGGTACATTTGGTAATTTTGGAACAATACATTTTTCGTCCAATTCGACCATTACATTAAAACGAGAGATTAACAAAATAGCATGGGTTCCTTATATTGTCTGAACTAGTTATTATTTATATAGGTTGGCGCGTTTTGACACTTCAAAGTTAATTATACGCTTACAAGATTTGAAAATAAGCAATGGTTGTATTAGAATTAAAGTTTGGAATCCTGATTGGTTATTGAAATGTTACCTACTTAACGCTTTTAACCGGGCGATTTTCAATTTGATCTTCCTTAGCTCTACGTTTTATAATAAGATGGAAACAAAGTTTGAATTTCAAGTTGATTGACTTATCGTAACATCAGTTGGAAGTTTACGCGGGGGCGCTCATTCCCAATCATCGGACGATAGCATCTTCTGACGCAGCCAGTGACGTGATCTCCCGTCAATGTTTTGACGAGGATACAAAATTAGTTTATGTGATATGACCGAATGTTATCTATAGCAATTCATTTGTTTCAAATTGTAATAAGAAAATCTCCGTATCTATTAATGAAATATTGGATATTATGTTTAGTCGAATTGAGTAAATATAATATCCTTTATTTAAAATTGACTTTAATTGAGTTTAAATACTTAATGCACTGAAATTGAAGTAGGATTAACAGTAACGAGATCATTAAGTTCTTGATGAACTTAATTTAATACATTGTAGTTCAGTAATAGTCTGCCATCATTTTTGGCTACGAATATTCCTAAGCTAAGATCTAGTTAAATTCTGATCCACATTATTATGGATCATAATTCGATGTGTTCTTCGATGTCTATATTATGCCAGTATCTGTTAATTTTGTTCACCGAAATTTAATTGAAAGTTCTCGACGCAAAGCCCTGCATATCGATTTCTAAATTGTAATAACTCAGATATAAAGTGGTTCCAAGTAATCAAGACGAGACCCCGTGACCCGTTTTAAAAGTTTTATGTGAAGGCGATCGGGACTGGAACGAGGGGAGTGATAAATGAAGAACATCAATCAGATGAATTTAAATGTTGCGAATTTTCACCCGTATCGAGAAGTTATCGTTAAAGGGGCTCTAATGATAAAACGATAGAATAGTGAAAGGGTCGGCTCATAATAAGTTTCTTAATTACTCATTTACATCTTTTTATACGTTTACTTTGTGTTCGTATATTTTAAAACTACATAATAGTATGTGATTAAAATTAACTGCTCCCTATATTTCTGAATTTACTAAGAAATAAGTCATTTTTGTACTTAATTTTATCAATTGTATTTAATAAATAAACAGAATAGATTTACAGATAGGCCGGCACCGCATTTCCAAGACACTTAGTCTTGATAACGATCATGGGCGACTGTAATCACTTGCCCCCAAATAAAACAATATTAATCATTAATTTTTAAGTGCTTAATAGAAATACTTATTAGATATATCTGTCCTAGTATATACTTATACTATAAACTTGGAAGTATGAGTCGATACTTGGTTTCTTTCTAAGGAACAATGTATTTAGACAAAAGTTGGTAAACAGATAGATTAGATTAAAGCATAGGGTATGTTTTATTTCAAATATAGACCTAATTTAATATCAACGTGAACGAAGTCGCCGGCAACAGCTAGTCCTTCATAACTTGACTACAAAGTAATATAAATCAAGTTTTAAATCACTTTAAGTTATTTAAAACAGAGATTATATATCATAATTGAGTAGAATCTGGTTTACTCTTGATTTTGAGCAGGAGATGCATTAATAGTATTCTTATCTTGCTCGATGATCGGTAACCAGCTACTGTAAACTGTTTTAAGGTGTCCTAAGTCTTTTTAGAATTTGTATAGAGCGGATATTACATTATTATATCAATATAAAGATGTTCAGTATTGTTTTTATTTAGCTTCAATGAAATTTAAGGTTGGCAAAGCATATCTAAGTCGGTGTTTCTGTAACATTTTCCTTTATATAAGCCTTTTTGACACT
>JAOSYY010000010.1:2435664-2459519 GCA_025727935.1 Hebomoia glaucippe
GCGTCTCTAGCGGCTCCTCCTCATAATCATTGTCCAGTTACTGGTGTTAAATATAAGAAACCACATTGTATAGCTTTTCAGCACCAATAAAAAAATAAATAAATAAATTCAATATATTTTAAATGAATTTGATATATTGTATTGTATAGTGTGCAATTTGTTTAGTTAATTAGCGATTATTAAAATAAATATTATTCGTAACCCTTGGCTATGCCAGCTGTAGAATCATAGCATGAAAATGTCGGGAAGTAATAATTTTTATAATATTTACAACACAATTTAAAAGGGGATAAAAAATTACTAATATCACTACGGTAATTTTTTTCCGAATTAAGCTCAATTAATAAAAAAGGTGATGGATGTCCAAAAACTTAATGGAATATTTTAGTTTTATCATAATTCTTTCTCTCTTATTAAAGGCACAGTGACTATTCTATGAATTTACAAAGAATAGAAACATGTAAAAATTTATAAAAAATTGCTTTAACTAAATCTCTGTTATACCTATGGCAGCTCTTTTCCAGACGCCTGAATTTTAAGAGACTCTGTAATGAGGTTAGGGACTTACACTGCGCTTATAATGCCTAATTACTTCCACATCTATTCTTTATTCTGTAATGTCTCCAAGCTCCTAATAATGTATCCAAGTTGGTGATTAGGGCAAGTTATGTCCGTTAGGAGAATGCATTTATTATTTACTCCATGAAATATAGGGTCAAGACATTCATTAGTCCTTAATTAAGTTAAAACATAAGATATGTTTATGACTGGAACCAATCTTTAATACCTATATTAAAGATTTGGTTTATTTGTACTTTTCAACCATCATCATGGGGAAATTGTCTGCAATTTAACTAAATATTAACCTTTTCGAAAATATCTTCATGTAGATAATATAATTTGTCACGTTTTAATAAGCCGAGTTGAAAGTTATATAATTAAATTATACTCAACATATCAAAATGGGTACCTACCTAGCGGTATCATTAACAGCCATCGAAATATGTTAGAACATTCAGAATTTGTTTAAAACATTACCGAATATTTTTATATGAATATAAATAAAAATGTATTAGGATTAATATTTATGACCGTTTATTATATCCAATGCAATTTACTAGTCGCAGAGTTTATGGAGATGCTGTACAGACCGTTAAAAGCGGGGCGCGAGGACTGAATTTAATTGAGAATTTACGATGTCATTAAATTGATGCAGAAATAGTGCACAACGCAAGTGTATAGACAGAGCGTTAACCAACAATATAATTTTTTGTTTTCCAATTCTGAATTTCATCGCTGTTTCAGAGGTGAGTAGCGTGTAGCGAACAGAATATTATAATTAGATAATAGTAAATACTTGATAACTCAACTTATTGAATGTTTTTCTATTCAAAGACAGGATGAAATTTATATTTACTAATATCATCAAGATGAAGAGTTTGTTTGTTTGAACGCGCTAATCTCAGGAGCCGCTGGTCGGATTTGAAAAATTCTTTCAGTGTTGTTGACATTTATCGAGGAAGGGTTATATTATATTTTCAAAAAAAAATAGGGATAAAGGTCCAATAATGTATCCCAAGGTGCAAAAATCTAAATAAACTCGAGCGAAGCCGCTGGCAGAAGTTAATTATAGAGAAAATGTAAAAAATATAATTTTTATATTCTGATACGATGGAAAATTAACTGTAGGTTTGTACTCAAAACGTTTAGAAGTTGCATTTCTATACACAATTCAAAACATCATTTTCACATAACATTGTAATATACCGCCACCTGCGTCGAACACGGTTATTATTGGCGGTTAAAGACCCGTTTATATTCTGCGAACGGTACTGTGTCTATAAATCAGTGCGATAATAATTATACGGCAGCCATTTGTAGTTATAGCATGAACGGAGGTGTGATACAGCAAGCCGACAATAGTTTGCAATTTCATTGGATTATAGTTGGATACCATCTACAATCTACATTCATTGAGATATGGATAATTGGAACACAGTATGTGTTTCCTAGGAGATTCAAATATAGAACAATATAGCATTTGAAAGGAAATACGACTTCGCATTCAATATGAATGTCATAATATTACTTGAAATAATAATATATAGGTCAATGGCGCAATATTGTATGCATAATGATATCATATGGATGAGGCATCACGTATCACTGTTCTTGTCTGTCGATAAAAGCAGATTAACATAGTTATATTAATTTCAATTTATTCTCGAAAATTCTTTTAAAAGCTAGCAATACATTTCAAATTGGATCTGCTTAGTTTTAGAATATTTGTATATTCATATTTATACAATATATATTTAATGATATGATCGGAATATGAAACTCTGAAGGTTTTGCACCATGCTGAAAAAAACAAAAAAATCCATGTTCATACTTGACATACAGTATATAAATAAATTCATTTTCTATCGTATTTTCTTAATATTACATATGTAATTTGTAAAAAAAATAATTAATTTACAAAAAAAAAAATTATATAATTTCATATGATTACAGCCATATTTAAATAATAAAAATAGAGGATATCAAATGTGCCCCTGACGCGTTTTATCACATAATCCAAAATTCAAGGATTTTATGCAGACGTCATTCAACACGCAACCGAATATCAAAACGATCTGAGTTGAAACCCTTTCTCGAAAAGATTACATGTATCATAGATAGAGCCGTATTTATGTGTGGCCATAAGACAAACGATTCTTTATATAAGACCGCTTCGTGAGATAATATTTATGTCGTTTTCAAAAAGCACCCTCCAAAATCTGGGCTCTCTGCTTAGCTCTAAGGTATTTAAAGTTATTGCGTTGTCGTACTAGATGAAAATAATACAAATTACAGGTCTTGGGGTGAATATTAACTTATGTATAAACCAAAAATCACCTATAAAACAATTTGTTTTTCACATAGAAATAAAATGGATGTTATCATTATGTACAAATTACATAATTATTAATAACTAAATTTCATCATAATGTAAATAATAATATATATGTGTTATGATTATTTTTTCAGGACGGAATATTATTAAAAATACTGATTCGCTTTTTTTGTTGCTCCAATATCTCGGATATCGGGATATTCATATAAATAACATCGTGATCGAGTTGAACAAAGATTGTTCTTGAATATTATTCTTATCTAACGTTACATGTGTCAGCAACTATAATTTAAATACATCACTAGTTCTAACGTTTAATTGTTTAAGGAAGAGCACTTATACATACATACATACAAACACTCCTCTTTTCCGTAGGGGTACGTAGGTTTGTACATCTAAGTATTCTACATCATAGTATTGCTTACTACTTTATTCTTAAGAACTATTTTATTGTTAAATTTGAAACAAGGAACAGAATTATATCGTAATTATAGGCATGGAGTGGCTAAATATTTATCGGAAAAAGACAGGAAAATCTCACCCCGAAGCGTCACTAGGAAATAAAAACCTCTGGCATTAACGAAAATTTAAAACCATAAAAAGACAGTCACGTATGATTAATAACAATAATTCAGTGAGAATACAAATAGCGACACGATTGATATGGATAGATGTTTGCAAGTTACATAGTATAGAAATACAAGCAAGTGAATAACTGTCACCGTATGTATTTCATCCGAAAGGTTCTCTCCGAGCACACCCTTTTATCGCAACCCATTCGACCCTCGCAAAACTTTCCCAAAAATCATCACTCCTATCCCTAATACTGTTAACCTCTTCAGATGAAATAATGCAAATAGAAAAGAATAAAGACCATATTGAGTGCGAAAAAAATGTAGGTCATGTTTCAATTTCCTAGTTCTCCGTATTATTTGGTTCAAAAGATGCCTTCGTAAGAATATTTTTATTTTTACTAGAAGTTTTCATGTGTAAATACAATTTAGAGTTATACCATTCTAAAGTTTTTCCAAACATCGCGCAATTTAACTCGATCCATATTTCACGTATTCCAACGAGATAAATAAGTTTGGACTACTGCCTAACGAATTTGAACACAAACTGTATTTGTCACTCGCATAAATTCTGTCCTAAATAACTGAATCCAGACGCCCCTCCACAGATTCTATACAGATTTATAATATTGGAATTTCGAAGATGACAATCGAATTATCATATTTCGTAATAACGCCATGTTGTTTTAGGCAAACAACTTATTTTATCGGAGCGTCAAATGTTAAACAAAATAGGAAATTCTTGGCAATATCAAGCCACGATCCATGTCTGAAAATATGTTACGCGAATTATTCAGTTTTTGCTTCCTCCGGAGATCATCGTTTGCTTCATGTTAAATAACGTAACCAGGACATTTGAGGTCCTTTAAATTGACCTTTATATCTATTAAAAGAAGGTTCACAAAGACTTAATAGGAATATGTTAAATAAGCAGTTCTGTTACATTTTTTTATTTTTACACCCACGTCGGGATTTGCGAGGTTTTGTGTTTGCCCCAGTCACATTGACGGAACAGAAACGTTTTTTTCGAAACTGTTTAACGTAAGAAATGTCTCAACATTATAAGTTACACGCACGCAAATATACGTATATTATATACGAGTTTACGTATTTTATGTGTTAGAGTCTCATAACATATTTTATTCAACTGTAAATGGGCTTTCTAAATTAAATATATACTAGTTGTAAAAACATAGTAAACTTATTGTATGAGAATGAAGCCAGGGCTTCTGGATTCAGGATTTATTTACAATATACTAAGTGCAATAAATGTAAGTCTAAGAAACATTATACGTCACAAAGAGTGCATAAATTTTTAGGGAACAATAAAATTTTACAACAAAGACAGTAACAGTAAAAACGATAAAAATTGCAAAGATGAGTAGCTTAGCTTGGCTATAAATTGACCCTTGTAGACTACCTTTAGATTTGGACCCGTATAACTTTCCGATTACAAGTGACCCGCAAATCGTTATTGTACAGAGCATTAACGAAGATTTAAATGAAAGCTAACCTAATACTCGTGATATTACGAGTATTATAGATAATTTTGTTCCGAACAAATAGTTGCATTTTACAATATTTTAAATCTTTCAAAATTTATATTTTATAAAGTCTTAATTTCCACATGAAATCTAGTTAGAACTTTATAATAACAATTCATGATTTATTCTACTAGCCAGTTTAAAAATAAAATTCAATGTAAATTTTAAATGAAACTTAATTTAAAAGAGGTATAGTGAAAGACATTATCAACTTTCTCTTAGATCGTTTTATCAGTTTTTAATGTCATTCAGTAACAAGAGAACAAAACAATAACCTAGTTTTCAGGTTATTTCTCTCTTGAATTGAGAACCTAATTCTTCTTATCAGTGAACCGCAGATTCATAGAGCCTGTTATCTACGGTCGGGACACTCCATACATTACAGACTATTCAGATTTATAGCAAACTTTAGCAATATGTAATACTAGAAATTACTTGCCTCATATAGATTTCATTCAGCGACAACTACTGCTTCTGATGAACCCCTGGAATAATCCAAATGATAATACTATAATATCAACATTATAAAAGCAATTAATTACTCCTCTACCACCATAAATCCAACGATATAACGGAGCAATACTTACAGCAAATCGCTAATCTCTTTGCAAACATGTCTGTTTCAAAATGTTTCAAATTCTAAAGTGTATAAAAGATAGAGAAAATTTGCAACGAAAATCTGTACAGTTATACGACGTATTGTTATTGCGTCGCGACATTGCGATGGAGTGAGACAACGATATACAACACTGTAGTGCGAAAGAGAAAGACTCACCTCTGGTAGTTCACATTATTGATCTTTTACCCGCCATTTGAGCCTGTGCCATTTTCGCTTTGGGCGTCACATGTACGCCAGGGCATAGCTGAAAAAAAAATGCTTACATTCAGCCGTCATTTTAAATTTAATAACAACGTTCAACAAAGGAACTCTAAGGCGGATGTGCCAACGAAGACGCATTTTATGGTAAACGAATGGTGTAAAAATATGACATATTTAATCCTTATTCTGTGAGTTGTTTACTTAAGAAAAAGAGAATTTTTCTTTCGGTAAACATTTATATGTACCGATATCATTAGCTTCAGGCTAAAATGATCTTTTAAGAATTAATTTGATTTGAAAGCTTTAAACAATATGTTCGACTTATATTGTTATTTAGAATAATTTATACATACCATATAAAACATAACAATAAAATTTAATTCATTTTTTGTTTTCAATAACTTTTCCGTATTGGATGGCAATAAAAAAGAATGTCCATAATAAATTCCTACGCAATATAACGCTACGATGTTTTACACGTAGACAGCAATTACGCTTCCAGACTCCCAGAGCTATGGAAACTTTTCCATTTTGATATATTACGAATATTAAATAAATATTTTCCAAAATTCATTTGTGTAGGATACGAGCTATGTTTACTCTGTTATAATTAAACACATCTGATGAAAATATGAGAAGATTAAGCTCGTTTGTACGCTTGTGTTTCCGCTTACAGAGTAAAATACGAGGGAAATAAGCGGATATTTAATTAGATCTAGTTGAATTTTAAAGTCAACAAAAACGGTAATGTTTTAAAAAGATTTAAATGAAAATATTATGACATTAAAAACTCGATCACTTAATCATAACCATCTTCAAATTTATAAGATTAATTAATTATTATTATATAAAGTATGAAAATTATTATACATCAAATCAAAATGCAAGATATAAATAACCATACGTCTAAATTATCAGACCATTATACCATTCGTTAAATGTGAATAATCACCTCTTGTTTTATTTTCCCCACCAGATTACTGTCTCTGGCATAAAAAATAAATTATCCCGTCTATAATTGGACGGTAAATTTTATAGGGATCATAAAATTACCATGAAACAGTGCAAATTGCTTTCCAAATCAACATTTCGGGATTTTTCTTATTGCATTGTACTTCACAAAGTTCACTTGTGATTAAAAATTAATGTAATGAAAACTTAACATTAAATTTTAATCTAATTGAAACGTATGTATAATAAATGAATCAGAACCATCATTCACAGCGTCATAAGCCTCTAGGCTTTTCGCATCATTTTAGAGATTTATAAATACTATATTAAGATCTATATTAAAATGCATGTACCAATAAATTTTTAAAATGAAGGAAAGTCATATACAAACGTTTAACACCTATAAATACTCGTATACACATCACACCTGTTACAAAAGCTGAGTTGGCTTGGGTCAACAATAAATGCCTTCAAAACAAAAGTCAGTACGAGGATCGTTTCTTGTCAAGTTGGCATGAGTTCAAGTGTAGTGCTAACGTAAGCGTTCCGTACATCTGTCCTCTCTGAACGCTCCGGCGTTTTAATAAAACTTGTTACGTACGTGGGACGTGCTAATATAGATAGCTCACGTGATGGTATAACGAGATTAATATCTTCGTTTCAATATTACTTTGCTAGCGGATCATACATAGATCTTCGTCAAGTTACAGAGCTTTTAACGTGATTTGATTAATTAAACCTTTTTGCATACGACTAGGTGCAAATGTCTGTTTCGCCCGAATTGATTTTATGTACACATTGTGATGAAGGTATTAAAAAAGAGTAGACTGTGTGATCAAAGTAAAAAACTCGTCAAATTCTGTCTAGCGGTTTTGGAGATCATCCGGAATGGAGGAATAAAAAAATAAATATTATGTTTCCCTTCTTACTTATACACTTATCAAATTAATATGGATATAGAAAAAAATATTTTGATAATATAATATACAAAATATAAAAATGTTGAATTTTCTATTTATATTTTATATGTATAGGCAATTGCCAATATTATATTTAATTTTTTTTACAATAAATTGAGAAATATTTTACACCAAGATATTGCGGTCAAAGGTTTAGATATTTTTTAAAACGTCAAAAATTGGCTGATTACATTATGATGTTTAAATAAAATAAAAAATCGCAAAATCTTAATGCCTATAAGTATATATATATCCATGTAATATTAGATTATGTATCTATAATAAAGTCGGCTTAAATTATTTCTGTTTGTTTTAAATAAACAGAACCAAAACCAAAAGAATTATTCAATTTTAAAATCATGTTGATGAAAATAACTAAAGCTAAAGCTATAGAATATCAAATTTACTGATAAACAATTTTATGGAAGACAGCGGTGCGTTCTTGTTCAAAAAAATTAAGATTAAAATTTTGAAACTTCATACAAAACCCCGAGTTGCATCGCATATAAGAAACTCCAATAATGTAATAGCAAGCAGCCACCGACCAAGGCAGTTTCCCCAAACTTTTGCTGTAGAATCTGGCACCAAACTATGAACGGACAACTTAACACCGTCTGTAAATTTGCAAGAACGAAATTAATTCTGTTGCCAACAATTTCCGTAGCGATTTATATTTCTCACTTTTAGCAATAATTCTGTTTCATTTTAATTTATTGCATACATTTTGTTTAAAATTAATAAAGAACTTCTTCGCATAATTATATAAACAGTATTTATATCTTCTCAATCATTATTCTGAATTTCGTCATTTATGTATATAATACTTTTTAATATTATATACATAGGATTAGATTTAACATGTAAAATCTCAGTGTAGGTAAGAAGTCTACACATAATATTAAATATATTTTTATGTTATCATAATCTATTTTATCTAAAGAGTGGATTTTACTTTAATGTATCATTTGGATGGTATTCTGTTAAATTCATAGAACCTTTCCATAGATGGCGACAAATATATTATAGAAGAATTTAGTTCAGTAACGCCATCTTGTAAAAACACTCCGGACTTGCCTACTGAAACGAAGGTTGTTTTTCAACATGCATAAAATTTCTACTAATACGAAGACAAGTCAGCTAATGAAATAGTATAAAATAAGATGTCGTTTACATCCATCGAATAGGAAAGTTTATTTACCTATCAATACTTACAAAATATGACACTAATATAACGATAACATGCATGTACTTACTTGGTATTTTTTTATCTTATTTGCACTACACAAAGAAACATTTAATTCGAACATTATCACAGACTAAATTGTTTAGCAAGTTTTGATCCAACATATTCGAATTATTATATTGAAATGGAATTGTTAACTAGTAAATTGATTTCAGAAAAACCAGAGCCTCCAGTCACAACCAACAACAGACTGTTGACAGTGCAGAGTGCAGACGATCTTCTCAACGTTTGAATCATTTCTCTTTGGCGGGAACAGATGCACAAGTCTTGCATCTCGCTCACTCATGCAGGTTTCATATATAGCCATCTCACAGGTGTCGATTAAACTAAAACCATTACTGTGAGAACAAAAAAGGGTCCCCTTTGAGTAAATCGTAATATATCATCGCCCTGACATTATAGGCCTGGGGTATTTAAAGCTATAGTCTACTTTTGTCACAGAACTGTTAAATTTATAGTATAACGGTTCCAATCTTTAACCGAATGTACAAAAAACAGAAATACAAACAAAAAGTTTGCAAATTTTGACAAATAACACGTATAGCAATCAAACACAAACAATAGTATCTCAGCATTGTAAATAGAATAAAATTTAAAAAATGCAATTCTTTTATTTTCTTATCTTTAACTTTACCATTAGGTTAAGCTCCTATTCCGATTTTGTATACGTTTTTCATTAGTATCTACTGAAACCTTACCACACTTTAATGTACCAAAATATATATTTAAAAAATATATATATTTTAAATATTTCCTATGAACAAATAATAATCAATTTCGAATTTTATTTAATTCGATATGTATGTTTGGCTATGAGATAAGAAAAACTCACGGATTTTCAATACAAACAGTTTTGGAAAAGACATATTTTGATACATATACATACATATTGAATTAAACTTATTTTTTCGACATTGTAAAGCAACGATAGTCTTGTTTTATTTTTGCAAACTATAAAAGGATACAAGCCAGCCTAGATGTATCGTAAAATTAATCCGTGCGAGATTCGGAACCGCACGAATCCAGTCATTAATCAAAACATAACAAAGAAGTAATTGAGCAGCTGACTGCGACTTTAATATATCTGAATGAGAATTTTAATAACAAAAAATTTGGCAAGGATCTATTCAAGCTTATACTAAAAAATCCATTAATACTTGACCTACCTCTAAAATACCTTATAAAAGTGTCAACTTTTTTAAAGACTATATATTTTGTAATACTCAGGCGAACGAGTGTACCTAGTTTCTATAACATATTTCGTTATGAAGATTCCCTAAAAAATACCTATAACTTCTGTAAGTATATTAAGAACCGACCTTATCGAAGGGGTGTCGTGGCTATAATCTTTTCGTATCATACCTAACAGACTTGTGGTTAAACAAAATTTTATAAGATAGTTTATCTTAACGACATTGGTATCTGTGCAGGTAGGTAAGTAGATGGTAGGCAGGTGATATACACAGCCTAAAAATTTCTTTTTAACATCAAGACTGACCGTTTTTGATGAAAAACTACTACAACAAATAAAAAAGATGAATCAATTTGATAAATATACAAATACATATATTAATTTAAGTAACGACATAGTCTTGGAGAGGCGTTGCGGGCCTTATGTTATTATTTTATTTATCTCTCATATATTTTAATTCTAAATTAGGTTTATTATAAAAGTAAATACAATTATTTTATTAATTTTTACTTCATTATTTATATTATTATATTATTTTAGTATAATTTTTTGTGGAACGAATAAAAGTCTAAAGATTATTGTAATTATATTGGTTATTCAAACTTTTGTTTTATTCCGTTATCAGCGACGAGTATTTTAGCTACCGAAATGCATTTAAAACAATTATCTAGTGTCCCTTTACTATCAGAGTACGGTATGTCCGTCTTATCGTCGGCACACAAAGAACTCAACTACGTCAAAATGTGGCACACAGGCGAACAAAGTCATTACCAAATTAACGACATTCAGGTGAAGAAAAAAAGCATTTAGTAAACAAATCTTTAACAGTGCGGTCGCATTATTGCTTAGTGATTGTGTATCAGTGACCCGTACTTAGAATAAATTTCAAATCCTCTACTTGAAATTGATTCATGTGTCACAGTGAACTAAACATAAACAATGTCTACAACAACTTCACCACCACCGAGTGTACATTCAGAAGATGATTCCAATGAATCCGTATCTTCAGAATACTCATCCGAAATCACACCTAAAATCAGCTCTATTGAAAACAAACCTACAGAATATATGACTCAAAGCAATTTCTACAAAATTACGTCACACGGAGTTGAAGACATTCTTGCAGACGGCTCTGGGTTTAACCTTCATGATAATACGTTTCAATTGTGTAAAACTGAAGCCATTTCTACTATACCACATGCTTTAGTTCAAGATTATAACTCTCGTGATTCTACTGCTTTTAGTATCCATGACATTCTTGGACTCCAGCAGTCTTACAGTTCGACGAACCAAGAAGATATCCAAAGATATGAATATCAAATACCACAATACGACAATATAAGTAACAGTTCTAACAATAATTACGCATCAGGTACTGAAGATGTCATTTCGGATGAATACGCACACAAAAGTGAAAGTATGTTCACCTCCCATATTCAAATGGAGGAGCATGTCGCTTATAGAAATTATTCGAATGAAACTTTGCGATGTCACCAACGAAACGAATTAAGTAATGATGTTGTAAAAGATCCTGAAGACGAACCTAATGACCCGAACGAGTCTAGTTTTCCAAGTCAGGTAATTATTATACAAACCGATTTGACCCGTAGCACCGTAGATATAGAGGCCATTTACCTATTGTGATTACTAAATACTATCTACTATCTGAATGAACGTCACTTCTTAGTGTGATTTACCACAAAACAACCGGATCTTAATGATAATTTAATATTTAATAAATTGTGTTAATTAAGAATTTGGAACACAATAATTCATTGTCATCTGAAACACAGCCTTATTTAGTCGTTTATATAACTAAAACAGTTTCTTTTATTTTCAGAATTCGGCATGGTGTAGTAAACCCGTGTTAAATAACTCATCTATTAGTGTAACATCATCCTTAGCAAACGGTATGTACGATATTCTTTGTAAAATTGTATATAGTTTAAATACTTTTAAATTCAAAGTGATATTAACTGTTATATTCATTTTAGAAAATATGACGTCAGATCCATATCAAAAAGGATTTACAAAGAGAGCAAGAACGGCATATACAAGTGCACAATTAGTAGAGCTTGAAAATGAGTTCCATCAAAATCGTTACCTGTGTAGACCTCGCCGAATTGAATTAGCTAACTACTTACAACTGTCTGAAAGACAAATTAAAATATGGTTTCAAAACAGGAGAATGAAATATAAAAAAGATAATAAACACAATAAGCCGTCGTCATCAGTGGACGACAGTAATCCATCTACAAGTTCTAAAGAAATGTCACCGAGTCATCAAGATCATAAAATGAGCCATGGAAGAAGCTGTGGTGGACATGAAAGACATAGACGATTAATTACAGAAGGACATGCAAGTCAACATAAAATTTATATCACTCCCAACGCAACGATTACAAATCCTCCAGAGTATTCAAATTTGAACTCGTTAAAATCTGTGATAAAAAGTTCTCAAAGTGCAATGGATTTGCCTTCGTATACACCAAACTTAACTTACTCAACTTATTACACAACGAACACCGGCAGAGCCTCTTACTCGCCAATGGCCGAAGTTTATCGGTACAATGGCGATGAATCATTGCAACCAAATTCGAATACTTTATCTACGTTGCCATCGGACAGCTATGTACCTAACGGAGTCAATATCAAGTTAGGAGATGATATGTCACGTTATCCTAGCAGTGCCTCTTACTACAGTTCTTTATCTACAGGCGTATTAATGCCTTCAACTAGTTCGGACTTATATGGCTATTCTTCAAGTATTCCACCAATATCGACACAGGCGTACGAAGATAATTTACAAAGTAGGTCGTCGAATATTTCTCTAAACCAAGATGCATATTTTTCATACCTCCCCACATCTGACACGTCCGGTCCAAATACGTCGTCAACGAGTGCTAAGTTTTCCTCATCATACATATCATTATAATTTTTCTCTATTGTTATTGAAATTTATTTTATGCTTAAATCCAAAAATATTAAGGTTATATAGCTTAGCTTAGTAGTGATGTATTATATTAGTATATAGACCTGGTTTACTTAATAATTTGTTTAGTATTTTAGTTTTAGTTGTTTGAGTTTTTTATTAAATACATAATAAAATGATTTATGATACAAAATTAACATATAATTTTATTTAACGTTCTTAAATTTTAACGTATCTAATGGGGATTGTTTTGTTCGTAAAATGAAATAGTTTCAATTATAAATTTTACATTTGTTTATTTGATAAAGATAAATAGTAACACATTTTTTAAATTTACTTACTTAAAATTACAACTATCACACTAAAATAAATATTCATCTGAGACACTTGAAGGTGAAATCGGCTCATACATTATTAGTTTCTTTTGACTACAATGATCTACAGGTATTGAATCTATTACAATAAGATCTGCCTTCCTTAGACTATCAGAATTTGAATTTAATAAAGTTTTAGCTTCCCGAGACAGATAATCATCAATAACACTAACCAGTTCAGTTAAAATATGATTATCAAGCATCACATTACCTAACTGGTCTGTCCTTTCATTTATTAATGATTCAATGTAAACTAAACGTTCCGAATTTGAATCACACATGTCAATTGATAATGGCGAATCTGGTAAATCTGATTTTTCTCTCTTCTCTGACATACGCCGTCTGTTTTGAAACCATACTTTGATAACTCTTTCGCTTACGTGTATTCTTTGTGCTAATTTCAGTCTTTCTTCGCGACAAATGTAGGGTCTTGTTTTAAAGATTTTTTCCATAGCAACAATTTGTTCTGTTGTAAACATTGTGCGCTTACGTTTCTTCTTTACAATTGTTTTCTTGATTTGATTGCAATTCGTATCTGTAAATAAATTGATATTATTAATGTCATGATTCAGATATACACAAAATAGTGAAACGTAACTAATTTTATAAAAATATTTACGTGTCGAATTAAGGTCCTGAACTTTCTTGGCAAATACTTCGTTATTTAAATGATTCCAATTATTACAGCTAGTTATATTGGACTCCCGGGATTGGTCAGGCTCTGGAGTAATCTGCAAAATACCACAAGAACTTACTGAGAAGTCGCAACTATAGTATTATTAAACATCATAAAATATACCAAATATATATTATATAAGAGATATTAAATTACTTTTATTTCTTGTAAACATGTACTAAATAGTTGAATTATGTGTAAAATACTTTAGACACGATTTAAAATTAATAAGACGCTTAATTAAAGCCCCCCTTTTCATAATATTATGGTGAACTGTACTTTTTTACTACTTATAGATATGTTACATAATTTTAATTATATGTGTATTTTTTTGATATCTAATAAAAAGTGGACCTATACTTTAATGCTCCATCATTCAAATTATCTTTCACAAATTAAGAATTAAAAAAAAATCACTAGTTCTACAATTTTGACGTCTTTTTTAGTTAAGCATATTATTACCTGCTCAATGCTGTCTTCACTCTCAAAATAGCTTATCGAGTCCAATCTTTCATTGCAGCCATGCGTTTCGTTAGACTGATTACCAGGGGATGAAAACATATAATCCTGAAAAATATGAAGTTATAATTAATGGTAATGTAACTTTGACCACAGGGTGTGAATTCTAAAATCTCTTAGACATTAAATATCATACTTTTTTGTATACTCTAATAAAAAAAAGATATTTTTTATGCTATTAAAATTAAGGCTCCCCGAACATATATTAAAAGTTTTCTGTGTCCTGAACATAGGAAATTTCGCGCAGTGGCAGATCTAACAACCTTAACTTGACAATCGAAGTCGACATCTGACAAATATTATTTTATTATCCATCGGAAATTTAAACTCATTTATAAATCAATTTTGAATATTTACTCGTCCGAATTAGTTATACTATATATTAAAGGTAATCACAATGCAAAATCACTATACGGTGAAAGAGATTTTAGGCTAAACCAATATTATCATTAGTTAAGTTTATATTAAAATTACAAATTAAAAAGCTAGATACTCACATCATTATTGTCTGGATTAAAATTTTCATAAAAACTCTGGATGTCACAAATAGGACTGCGTGGAATTGATAAAGAAACCTAGAAGAAGAAAAAAAGAATGAGAATAAAATGTATTTATATGTATTTTTATAAAATTCTTTTAAATGGATTACTACAATTTACCATATTTTTCTTACTGGTATTTGCGTTAACTATACATGACTCAAAATATAAACTAGACATCTTTATCTTTATTTAACCCTTTCACTGTGGCACATTAACTGAGACTAACTAATAAAGATAAAAGCTAAAATTTATATACTTACACAATTTTAGATGTCATTAGTTCATCCCTAAAAATAAGCGATCTCATTGGCCAATTTATCCCTCATTAGCGCATAATACCTGCCCTTAATTAGTTTGTTTATAATTTTTGAAAATTATTTACAACAACAAAAACACCTCAAATAATAATTATTATTAAAAACTTGTAAGCATTAGTGGCACTATTTTTATAAAGTGACACATGATTTAGTGTTGTATTCACAAAAAAAAATAAATATATATCCACAGTAATACATGTACTGTATTAAAAAGGCTTAAAATATAAACATATTATTTCGTAGAGAAATATGAAGAAATAATATAATTTAACTAAATAACTTACACTAATGAAAGAAATCTATGAATAATAAAAGATATAAAAAAGAGGGTAGGCAGTAATTTCATAGACAAATCATAGCACGATCGCGAATTTTCAACGTCCGAATTCCACGTATTCAGTTTAGCTGGTGAAGGGCAGTGTGTGACACTTTTTTAATAATTTTAATATTCAATACTCTTAAAACATGTTCAGTAACGTTTTAATGACTTCGTTAACGTCTTTAAAAGACATGAATGAGGTAATATTGATATTAATTTTAATATTTCACGTGTTTTATTTTAATATATATTGCTTTATAAGATTCTTAAACATGACTTTTAAGGTCAATTTGATTCGAAGTTGAGTTTATTTACTTAATTTTAACATTAATAGGCTGGAACAAACTATAATTAAACAGATCATATATTTTTTCTTTGTAGTTTACTTCTTGGGAGAATCGACCTTTCTCGACAACGTGGCCAGAACCAAATCAACACACAAAAAAAGGTAAATATGGTAATTTTATTTATAGCACATTAAAAATACGTAAAATGTATTAATAGAAAGTTTCATTGATTTATATTTAAATTTATTGAACCTTGATTAAATTCCAATCTTAAAACGTCGATTGATATTTTTCTAAGATATAATTAACCTTATAGAGTAAAGTATCGCTGTTCCCTTTGTATCGACGCAATATATATTATTCCGTTAGATATCACGTAAGAATAGAAAAAACAGTAGCTGTAGATAACATCTTAACTTATTATGAGTGTAATTTAAACGGAACAATAATGTTATTAGTAACGGTGTATTTAGTTTTACTTGTAGTTACATTCAATAATTAAGTAGGAAATATGTACGTTATATTGTTCTCATCATGTATACTTTGAAGATTACGCACCTTTCTCCCTGTAAAGCCCAGGAAATGTCAGAAAATATATAACATTTTAAACGAAAATATCACATTCTTTCAGATACTTTAATCACAAAAATTACGAAGAAGAAGAATAAACGCAATCGCACTGCCTATACGACGGATCAGCTACGTGTACTGGAAAATACATACAATCAAACAAAGTACGTAGATGCAGAACGTCGCAAGGAGCTCGCAAAGCAGTTTAGCATTGATGAGAAATGTATTAAAGTATGGTTCCAAAACAGAAGAATGAAGGAAAAGAAGGAATCTTCTGAATCGAGCTGTGATTCTTCAAGTGAAAGTTCTGCCCTTGAACCGGTAACTCCTCCGCCAAGTCAGACGTTCAAAGACACGGTAAAATTAGAAATAGAAAGAAATTATTCTCATGAAGTGCAATATCACAACAATCAAGGTTATATCCTTCCTGAACAGCAAAGACAGTACGATAATGCTGCGTGCCAATTCTATAACAATTTCAACCCTACATACAACAGTTGTAATAATTATGTACCTAGTTTTTACTTTCAAAATGATACAAATGTGTATCCAACTCAATATTATCCAACTCAATCTTCAGAATATCATCAAACCGATCAATTCACTACTGAAAGCTACAGTCATTATGCATATAATGAATGGAATGCAAACAGTTTTGATATAAACGACTTTCAAACATAAATAAGAGCAGAAACTTTTTTTTATATTTATATTTTATTAGTTGACAGTGTTAAAATACTCCATGTATTTTAGATATACTTTTTTATTTTTAAGAAATCCAATGAAGTGTAAATAGATATTAGTTCACAATTAAATTATGTAATGTTATGTAATTTGTTAAAAAAATATTTCTTTTTCTGGATATGATTTTTCAAAAAAATATTCTATACTGTTATTTTTTATATTTATATTCTGGAACAAATATTTTATGTCTGTTATACTAAACTTTTCTATTTCCTTTATTTCTATTGTTATAGCTGTAATTTTTATAGAATCAATCTTAATATTAAACATTATTAATAAGATAGCAAATAGGACATAAAGAGTACAAAGGGCCTAAATAGTAGAGGTCTATAACAAAACTGGGGAGGGGGGGACTTTAAATAAACCAACATTATTTTTGTTATAATGCTACAGTGAATTATTTATTATTTAGAATTGTAAGATAACGAATATTATAATTTTACGTTCTTCTTATGAATATTTTTGTATAAGATTATTTATAAAATTAAAATGAATAGGTTTTATTTCAAGTTTGTACTATTATTATACATTAGCTTATAATTAGATAACAAAACTTGTATCATTTTCTATTAAAATAAATAAATTATTAAAATTATAGTTTTATTTTCTATTACAAATGAGGAGTTGTGTATGGAATAGTAAAAATAGGGAGGTATTGTCCTGAACTTTGATTTGGCACCACTTGTGGTACAAATTGTAAATGGCAATCACAGTTACAGTTACTTTTACGAAAAGTCTGTGGACTTATTACAGCATATGGCCCAGGATGATATTGCGTAGATAATGTTGATTTAGCTGGTAAGATATGACCCATGTTTGACGGATTCCACAAAACGTTTCCGGGGGCAAACGATGGTGCATAACAATTAGGTACATATACGGGCATACAGTTAGCATCCTTGTTAATATCTGCGTTATTCCTTAACTCATTAATTTTTGTAGTTTTGGAATTTCTAGACAAGTCTTCAGGTAAATCTTGTCGTTGTAAATGAACTACGTCCTGTTTACTTTCGCCTTCAAGAACTACTTTACCTTCATTCTTGAAAAATCGTACATTTTTAACCTGACACTTTTCAGGGACTTTACACAAACCATCACGGTCTAAGTCACTTGAGGAACTCTTAGCAGTTGACAATCGATTTTCAAGACTGTCGGTAGTTGTTGTTATTTCCTGTTCTCTAAGATCTATTGCAACATAGTTGACTGCTTCATTACCAGAAATGCTAGTTTTAACATCTTTTGAAATTTCACAATATTGTGAGTTATCATTAGCCACGTTTAATGATGTTGTGGTATGAAATTGATCATTAGTCGATTTCAAATTATGCACATTATTTAATTGATTGTTAGTAATATTCATGGAACTAGTGTTATTTCTATCTTCGACGATGTTTACGTCTTTTTTTTCTTTCATCCGTCGATTTTGAAACCAAATTTTTATAGCTCTCTCGGGAAGATTTAAAACTTTTGCTAATTCTTGCCGATTGACATTTCCAATGTAAGGGAACCTTTTAAATTCATTTTCTAAATAATTTATTTGCTCAGTTGTAAATGAACTACGAAACCTTCTAGATTTTTTAGGATTCCTGTTTATGTAATTTTGAGTAGATGTAACCTGAAAACAAAGAAAAATATGAAATTGACGTTATAAAAGTTTAAATACTACGGCAAAAGTACATATAATTGCTTGAGAACTTTTTAAAACTTAAAATAACTCCTCAAGGAATATAATTGTAGCAGAATTGGTATGTACCTAAAAATTTTGAAACACTATATCAGATAAAAAAATAAGCGTATTAACAGACATTGAATTATCGACAAATAAGATATTTCTCAAAATAAAGTTTATTATTTAATTATTATATTTTATAAGAATCCTTTTTTATAATTTTCGAAGTATTATAAATAATCATTATTTTTATTAGTAGACACTTTTAAACTTACCAGTCTCTGCATATCCGTGTTACTAACGCTCCCAGCACTTTTATTACAATAATTCAAATCTAACCTCATAATAGTAGGGACTACTTTATATGAACTATTCTGCATTTTTCTATCGCCGCTAAGACACTCATAAGAATACTGAAGATTTAAAAATAATTATGCTTTATAAATACGAACTGTTTCGAAAACATTATTTAATTGCTTATAAATTATTTGATCATGTCATTATTACTTTACTAATTAATATACAAGTCACTAATAGATATCAAATATTATTAGTTAGGTACTTATTCTTAATCACAGACCTAACTCAGCTTACATTATCAGGATATCTAAGTATTACGGGGTTATTATATAATTATTTTTTTCACGTATATTTCGACAGAATCGGCTTCTGTATACGAGTATGTCTCACAAACTTGCCATGTGTTTCTAAAATTGAGCAGAGGTACTGGACATATACTGTACATATTTATAATATTGTTCCCCCTACAAATAATATAAGGTCAATTTGTGTTGGTTACGATACGGGAAACACGTTCGTCATTTATTTAAAGTATGTTTCATATAATTTAATCATCCTTTCAATGCAATGAAAGTGAGATGATATTGAGAACATGATATTATTAAATTTGATTAAGCAACGATTCCTTTTTACAAAATACCTACTTAGCTCTATTCTAAGATTCCCTCATCATATAAAAAAGTACGTAAATATTTAATATGGGTGGGTATGCTTGTTCTATTTCACCGTTATCGCAAATATTAATATGATTTAACTTTCATTATGGCTTAATACAATACACTAGATTTCTTCAAAACAAAATATTACTTTTAAATATTTTAGCATATTAGGCTTCTACTGTTCCAAAATTGAATATCAAATTATTCCACTTATCGCTATTATACAACGATTTAATAGTCGCCTGTACTCTGTACAAAATAAGTTAGGAAGACATAAGTTTACATAATTACATTGTGATATTGACTCTGCACTATAAAAAAAAATGGAATGCATTAAGAATTAAGCTGTTGCTACTGTTGTACGTTGAACTACCGCAATTAATATATATGTCACGGTAAGAGTGAATAATTGAAGATTATTAATAGTTATCTATTATTATTAATAATTACTGAAAATCGAGGTTAAAGTGATACATTAATCACATTTGTCGGTTTTTATTAATAATTTAACCCTAGTAGTGACAAATGTAATAAGTGGCCAAGAGTTGCGGGGCGGGGCGTTGTGTGCGATTGTTGTTGCTGACGTAAAAATTTTGTGAATTTTTGTGTTTGAGTACCGTTTCTGTATTAAAATGGAAGACCTTCTTATTATGAAAACTAGATTTAATGAGAAATGCGTTGAAATAAGGTTAGGTTAGGTTAGGTTAGTTATCGTTTATTCACGTTTACCAAAACATGTGTTTATTATTAATAATTTTGTAAAAATATTAATAATTTACAATTAATCAGATTTACCGTAACATATACATATAGGTATTATATAGAGCTCAATATTGTGTGCGAATTCTTAATAGAGTCCTCACGAACGTGATGCGTGGTCGAATGTTCTATTTCAACGTTAAAAGCCAAAAAAACTTATTTTAAAGATGAGGAATGTTAGAGGTTGTCCTCTAACTTATAAGAAAAGAACAAGTTGCGCCGATCCCATCTAGGGGGACAAGGACAAGGAAGATCATGATGAAAATTTGGCTAGTGTCTATTGTAAGCTAATATCTAGAATCTATTAAAATAATATAAATGATAATCTGAAGAAGGTGCTTAAAATACTGCAGCTGTAATATTTGTAACTATGTGTAACCTTGTGTTAATTTATTTATACGTCAGCATAGATGCAAGCAAGGAATTGAGGGTAAAGGTTCCAAAAATATCCATGCTAAATAAAAAATAGTTAATAATAAATAGTATGAATCCGCAAAATCTCAGGTATCTGCACATATTTTTTCTATTAACGCATAATTCTTACATGAAAATACCTAAATAATATAAAACTTCCAAAGTCGCAGCATACAGCAACTAAGTTTATGTTATAAAATATACAATTAAGTACGTTAAATACCTGAATAATTATAGCCTTTTCAATTTAGATTATAATTGTAGAGAATAAAAAACTGCTATTCTTATCTAGAATTATTTATTTATATATTCTTTTCATCACATTTTAATTAAATTATTAAGTAAAATCTAATATGGCGAGAAAACATTCCTATTTTTATGTATATCCAATGATATATTTTACAAATTACTAATGTTATAATTATAAGTGTGGTAACTCTTGTATTTTAAGTAATTTATACTAACATTTTTATTCGTAGAAACGTACTGCATACATAATTATTGTAACTTTAAAAAAAAAGATTGATCTAGAAATATATATATATATATAAAGATTACTAATTAAACTTTATTTAACTAATCAATCATTTCACATTGTATTTATGAATACATAAACTTATTCTTGCAAATCCATAAGTCGGACCCATGATAATTCCCAGGTGTCGCTATTAACACATGCTTTTGGTAATTCGTTAACATCTTTTTCTGACTGTGGCGAAGATTCTTCTTTTAAATCCACGTTATCCTCTATTAACATATCTTCCTGACATTCTAACTGATTTTTATAAAACTCCGGAGCAACATCTTTATCTTGTACTGCAATTGTGTTGGTGAATTGGGATTGTAGTACTGGGTTCATTGTATTCTGAGTTGCTTCTAATATGTTCACGTTAGACGTAAAATAGCCTGGGTATGAATTAACCATAGCGTTATGAACAGGAATGGGCACTGGATTATTTTCTAATGTCGTAATTGGAACTGAATAACGATCCATATACATATTTCCTTGGTTATAAATACCATTAGGTGTAACATTTTGATAAAAGTTATGCTGGGGAATTTGCGGCACGTTCATTTCAGGAGATGACTCTGTAGTGCTGGTTGCTTCAGAGTCCTCCATCCCCTCAGCCCTATCCTTTTTATCTTTCATGCGTCTGTTCTGAAACCAAACTTTAATTGTCTTCTCACTTAGATGCAAAGTCTCAGAAAGTTCGATTCGACGATTGCGATCCAGATATCTGGTTCTTGCATATTCAAGTTCAAGTTCCATCATCTGTTGGGTCGTAAAAGCTGTTCTAACGCGTTTCGGTTTCTTAACTCCACCACTTGATACCTTGTTAGTATTCCAATTGGAACGGGTAAGACTTTGGTAATTGCTGTTTGTGTACACTGACTGCGTATTTCTTGCTGTATTTATGAGATTGTTGTAACTGATATTGGGAGTATTATTAAGATTTCTATTGGGAACATAAAATCCATTACCTACAAGATAATCTCTTCTTTGATACGTCGGGTTCATACATGTATTTGGTGGGATAGAATTAGTTTGCATGTTGAAATAATTTCCGATTCCAGTGTTATTTTGTACATTATAAAGAGCCTCAGTACCATTAAAGGCATTGTTGTCATACTGTTTTTCTACTGACCACTCTACCGCCTGTAATAATTCAAGAAAAAATGTTTTAAATATTTCAAAAAAAGGCAAAAAAAAGGATCATATTTTTATGAGAAATAGAGAAAATATTTACCGTTGTCGTTTGTATGTTTTGTGTACTTGTATCTGGGCTCCACTGTTGGTCACTGCCATCACTAACGTATAAAACTTGATCTGATACGGATTGACTATTCAACGAAGATGATACAGACATTTTTTATAATTTAACGTGTGTCTGTTGTAAAAAACCAAATAAGTATAATTGAAACTCATTAAAGGACCACTTTATATAACCATCCCTACTCTTCATTTATTAATGAATGGTGATTCAAAACAAGGAACATCGAAGAAATTAGGTAATTAAGCTCAGCAGGTATATAAAAATAAATAAAAGTTTTTGGTATATATTTTTTGTTTTTATCTTAATTTACTTAATATTTATTAAATAAAGTTTATTGTTGACTTTGTATTGATGTTATAATAAAAGTGTAGATATTTCAAAATTTAGAGAGCTCTAGAAAGACTTCCAACAATAGTACCTAATGGACGTTACAATCTGTTTTGTTCATTACGCGAATGTCACAAACTGAAATAAATAGCGCGGCATTAGTCCGTTCGTATATTTTATTACCAAATTAGATATAAACTACATTCTAATTAATGTAATTAAAAAATATTATTTTGCTTCAGTTGATCTATACTATATTATAAAGGTGAAGAGTTTGTTTGTTTGTTTGTTTGAACGCGCTAATCTCAGGAACCGCTGGTCTGATTTGAAAAATCATTTCAGTGATGAATAGTCCTTTTATCGAGGAAAGCTAAAGGCGATATTATGTTTTCAAAAAAGTTAGGAATATATCTAATAAATAAAATTCTCGTGTCACGGTGTTCGAACTTGAACTCCTCCGAAACGGCTCGACCGAACCTTATGAAAATTTATATA
>JAOSYY010000010.1:2472883-2508355 GCA_025727935.1 Hebomoia glaucippe
ATTTACCAGGGTAATATCTGAAATAATCGCATAGCTTTGCGAGTTTGCGTAATTGTTTTTCGGAAAAGATTTTCATAAATATTCATGCTGTATTAGCGTGCGGGGCTCAGCTTCGTATCGGCAGCGGCGTCGGTGTCTGTCATTATATCGTCATTTGGTCGCAAAAACAGCCTGCACCTTTATACCGGGGTTTATAAGTACTCAGCGCGCGTCAGACCCTCACATACGCCGAACTTGATTGACGATTAGGCGATTACACACGAGCGTTGAGAACGCGGAAGTTAGACATCGTTGTACTATGACAAACTAAAAACATAATCGATAATGTACAGCTAAATTAAACTTTGAGTCTCACAGATTACAAATTATATTATTTCTCGTATTCACTCTCATATTAATGAAAATATAAAAAGCTTTATTTATAATATAACTTATACTTACTAATCGATCGAGCGAGGTTGGAATTTGAAATTTATTGAAGATAAATTAAATACCTTTGTTTGTTCATACAAATTTATTTAAATCAATGAAACAACGTCAGATCTCGACATATTCAATAAAATCGAAGAAAAACTTTAAATATTTTATCCGCCATTACAATTACCATAATAGAAAAAGTCTTAAATACTCCAAGGAACGCTTTCAAGCATTCTGAATTAATAAAGGAGTCCACGCCTACTCGCAGGGGTAAAAGAAAATTATAATCCTTTTCTTTTAAAATGCAATGAAGTGGTTTAAAATGGTTATGGCAAAAATATTCTTTTGTTATTTTGCAAATCATTAGTGATGTTCAGGAATAGAATACGTTTTTATAGTAAAATCATTTATTTCATTACTCTGTTTGAATGGATACGTGAATATATTTTTTAGGGCAAAACAGATTAGCTACAACGCGAGCGTACTTAATGCAAACCTTTAAAGTTTTATCTCGATGGAATAATGATCAAAGAATGAATAGAGGAGCAATCTATACACATTCATTTATTTTAGACTAAAAGTATTAGAGATAAACATATATAAGAATGTCATTAAGACCATTAAAGAAAATTTACCAACTAAAGAAACACAAATATACTGCTTCGTGTCCCTTGAGGAGACAAGAAATCTTCAAAATATCTAGAATAAAACGTATTCCGTATTTAAGAATTGCTCTCAAAACATTACTGCATTAAAGTTCCTTCAAAATATGAAAGTTATCAAAACTTGAATGCAGGGTGTAAAGTGTCCTCTAGATGAACGGGAAGGCGGGAGTCCGGAAGTGACGTCACCGCTATCAGGCGCTGATTGCTCGTAAACTTGGTGCGCTCCAGATAACAGTTACCATATACTAATAACTATGTGTTGCCAGCTTCTAGCCTTGTTGAAATGTGAATATAAATTAAAAAATTTAAAAATCGTTGTTTACGAAAAATACGATCAAAGGCTTGATTTGAGATGAAAATCAATATGTTACACAGCTTATGTTTTTTAAATTCATTAGTTATTAGTTATTCATTAGTATAACGTAATCCAGGATATGTAGACAAAGCTAAAAAATTCACATTAAACGTCGTAAATTTATTATTTTATTTATAACAAAAGAATATAACGAATGAAATGCAATGCGTCTTTAAGTAAAATATTTATATCGAAATACGCTTCTTTGCACGACATTTAGTTTACTCTGAAAATATATTTTACATATCCCTTATTTTATTTTTAAAATTGATTACGTAAGACATTTATAGAAGATCTAATACTTCATCTCCATTGTTTGATCGGCCGCAGGAAACCGCACTGAGTGATGAGGAGAATTTTAGTAACGTCATCATTGGGACCCAAGCGGGCTTGACATTGTTAGACAAAGCCGTCTTACTATAGACCGAGCCATTATAGTTGGCATTTAGTTGTCACGAATTCCCTAATGTACTAATAGGAAAAGCTGTTGTATGAATTAATTATTGTTAAGATTGTATAACTTCATTACAAAAAAAAAACAGTCAGAAAACATGAGTTCTAAACATCTTTATGAAGTTTCTTAATTCTTTTCAATTATAGTAAAGTGCAAAAAAGTTTTTTTCATACTGTAAAGGTGATTCGACAAAGTTTAATAAACTAATTTAAACTTCAATTTTACATTCCAAATTTAGACATTTTGCGTTCAACCCTTTTACAGCAATAAATATTTTTCCACGTTGAAACGCCAATTTAAACTGAGCGAAGTATACTGTCATCGACTGCAGACAAGGTGTAACGTCATTTATCACGAACTGGGGCGAACACACCTAAATAATAATATTAGATATTCTTACAAACACCATTAGCTTACTATTTTACTTTAATAAATAATTTATACGATAGACGTCGCGTGGTGAACCTAAATATGACATCATTGAACTTTAGTACAAATATTCCTAAGGATTATTACGTACATTAATTTTGTAACATTAAATATTGTCTAATACTCAATGAATTATAGTTAAGAGTGGACTGTTTATAGTATTTAAGTCGATAAAAATAAATAAGATATTTATTTTTTAGAAAGTACACATAATTACAAACTTAAGTCGTATATATTGTAATAAAATGGACAAAAAATATTCAGTGAAGATTTCTATTTTCCCGCCATCTAGTAGTGACATATCATAACAAAATACTAGGTCTGAAGTTATGACTCTGAATAAATTGTTGTAATAAAGATATCATTTAAATTATATAAAATTAATTTAATGACAACATAAACGCTCATATTATCTTATTTTATTTAAAATATCATTACGGTCGGTCGGTTGTTGGCCGATTATTATTTCAGATATTTATCACAAAAGTACTGTATCATTGTTACATAATAAAAGCGAATGACAACGTATTATTCGCCATTCATTTCCCACGAAGGCCGCCAATCTCAGCGGGACTTCGGAAAATTTCACGAAAAGGATCCAAGTACAATTGGATTTTTGGTTAGAAAACCGGAATAACACAAACGGGCATCCTAAAATCTCTGATTTGAATCGTTTCAACGGGGCTTTAGTGTGAATTGGGACTCCGAAGGTATTTTTCGCGTTCTGCTAAGTCACGGTACGGGTGAAAACAGAATGATAAGGAGGGAAGAAAGAAATCACGATATCTGAAATACAGATAGCTATTCAACTATTGAAATATATTCTAGTTAGAAGATTTCATAGTTATTGTTCGCGATATTTGTTATCGGCGCATATATAAGTGACGAAATATTCGATATATATCTACTGAAACTTAAATAATACCAATTAAAAAAACTTTTAAGTTAAGCTTTCGCAAACTGTTTTTGTTATATCCTATCTGAGTCATATATTATTTACATCTGATTTACAATATTCCATTACCACAGTTTAACAACTCGTTCTTGTATTCAAAATTTACACATACATTATTGTATGTTATCTGTGTCGTCGGGCGTACGGGAGGATAAAGCTTTTGTGATTCTCTATGCTTCTTATGAAAACCTTAATGTGAGCAGATTATGCGGATTTCGTCATATTTTTCCTACTATGAATTCTTGCGTCTTTAAAATAGTATGACTCGTTAAATCTGTTAGGAATTTTCAGATGTCACTACAAATTGTATGTGCGATGCAAATATACGCAATGATCATCTAATTATTTCTAAGGAAAAATTAATACTTAAGCCGACTGCATATATTAGATCAATGCATAATACGATTTATAATATCAGGTGGATAATAGTCATGAGGGATACATACATACAAGACATACTAAAACCAGCAATTAAAATATAGATTTATGTTTCGATATGAAGTTTTGGATTTCTATCAATTCACAATCTTATTTGAAATTGCTACTTTGATAATCTAATTAAATCTTGAACTAAGTTATCAAATTCTTATACATATATAACCACTTTCTCAGCTATAGTGCAGTTGTCGATATTTTATGCTGAATATATGACTTTCTCTATTATGAATATGAAAAAAGCCGATCCCGTAGTTCATATGACGATGCAACAAACCAATACCGTTAGTTTATTCCATTATTCAAGCATGTATTACTAATGCCAGCGGTACCACAAAGAGTTAGGCGTGACCCGCGAGGCGTGAGAACGTGCCGGCGCCGCCTCGGGCACCCCCTACCTCCATCCAGAGTTACCACACGTCGAACTCAAAGTTGCTCAGAAAAAGAGTAATTTCCGGAAACTTTGCTACAGCAGGTGTATCCACCACTTAATCCTACTGGATATAGCAACAATTTCAATTGACGTTTGGTTTTATATAGAGCTAAATGATTGCGGCAGTTAGTGTTCAAGATTAAAATATAAAATATTTTCTATAAACTTTTTAATTTGACAGACCCTTTAATGAGTATTTTCATAAATAATGATTATGATTTCCTAATATTTTTAAGGTAAGGATACCTTTTATTTTATTTCCCATTTTGCCATATTGGACGTGTTAGCTAATTGTTTTCACATTCACTAGAATATAGGACACCAAGCCTTATCCAAACATTTTACTTACCATCAATAACTTATGCTTCAATGAAAGTCTCAAAAGTGTCATTATTTTAGGAAAAATATAATCGTCTGGTAACCCTGGCCCCGCCTGACCGCATAGCATGCTACGGGTCACGAACAATACCGACCACCGAGAAATTCTTTCAAGCGTGAAACGTAAATGTATAGTTTTCTAAGATCTCACCGTCTTGGGAAATGCGTAACATCAAGCTATTCAAACTGTTAAAATTAATATAAATGTGCTGTATTCTTGATGTGTTGAGAAAACAGTTACCTAATGCTTTGGTTCTGTTATCGCTTTAAATAACTATTTTTATATGTATTTATTTCTACTTATATTATGCCCCCATCACGGGACAGGAGCATAATATATGTAGGTACTCTTGACCTTAGACCATCTTAAATGGTAACCCCTTTTTTTGTAAATGTATTGAAGCTTTAAGCACAAATAATACTGTTGTTTGTTTACTAATTAATTACCTATAAGTATAAGACTTTTAAAGTCGAATCTAAATACTAACTATCCTATCTTATTCTACTAGTTGCTAATCGAATTAATAAATTAAATTAATTGGAATTAAAGTACGCCTGATTACAAAGTCTTATTTTTTACATTTGAAAGGAAGCCACTTACAAAATACGTATGATACATATATGAATAATTCCTCTCCTACATTTATATAATAATTTTAGTTTACATATCTAGTACAAACTATAAATTATGATTAAGTAATTATAACTAAATCATATTTCTAATAAAAAAAATATTTCCTTATAAGAAAAATCTTATAAGGAGATAAATTTTATTATAAATTATTAGAATTTTAATAATCAACGCTGAGTCAACCAATGCGTATTAGTCACTATAATTAAACCAAGTTCTCAAAACGAAGTGTGAAGAGACCCAAACATCCTAGCACGCTCTATTAAACATATTAGTATCGGTCTTAGACAAATGTATCTCGGCAGTTAGACGTTTTATTACTATCATTTATATATTTTTTTAGCCGCGGGCTTCGGACATGTCAATATTTTGTCACGAATGCCATTTGTGTGGACATGTACTAATGTCGTCATTAATTTGTCTGTAACCAAATTATCGCGGCTTTACTTTGAAGTGGTAACAGTCGGTTGGTACGTGAGTGCGTCAAAACAATGTGTTACCTTCAGCTGTTCACTAAATACAGGTGTTACAAAAAGCTATTGGACGTGTTTAATCTGAGATTTTTAGTTTCTGAAAACTTATTAACATTTTGAGATTAAGTTTTTAAAAATTATCTGAAAATCTAAGTATAAGCACTTAAAAATTGTTGCACTGGAAAGGTTGTTAAAATTATTCAGTGAAAGTTCAGTAAATAGTATTTTATGTTTTAAAAAACTCCTACTTATAAACTACTGTAAAGACCACACACAATTTATTGCGCTATAAACATATCTTTTTACTTAGACTCTTTGAAATAAAAAAAAATAAAATAAATATCGCGGCATACTGTGTCTATGTATCGTGACGATACTAACAATCTCAAAGATAAAAATATATACAGAACACGAAATTTAATTGCGAACGTTAACCACGCCTCTAGTCACGCAAGATCGCGTTTCAAACTACCAAATATTTTTAACCCACTACATAGTGTAGATAAGATTTACTTGAAACAGTATTTGCTTGGGCAAAGTTAATTTTATTGCGTCATAAATAAACCTATATTTATGTTTATATTGTACGCTCTAAATTTTGCGTTTGATATATCAAAAGTATTTGAAACATCAAAAATAATATATTTTATTTACAAATATTAAAAACATGCTTGAAATGTAAATTACGTCAATGGACAGAAAAATATATTTTACAATCATGAAAGAAGTTTTACAAATATTAAGTTTTTACACCTTGAAATGTATAGAACCTGTTAGGCCTGTAAGAAAATTTAATATTTTTGTTATATGTTACATTGAATTGGGAAATAAATAACTATACGTTGTTCGACCTCTATTGGACTCTATTCAACCAATCCCCTGTATCGATTCTAAATATCGATCGGATATAAATTACGTCAGTCCAAATTCACCTGCTATAAATTTCATCCGATTGTGAGATATAATTTTCTTACAGCCAATAGGAAAAAGTTTATTAAAGTGTATTTTTAAAATGTTATAAAAAACGAGACGTACGCTTGCAGCCGCTGGGGGCGGATCGAATGCGCCGAGCTCAATTTCGACCACTTTTTATTCTCAATTTTAAATATTCCGCCGATATTTTATCTTTTCTACACATCTGCCGTAATACAAATTAAAATAACAAGTCGGTTCTGTAAATGAAACGTTAATAATGCATATTCCCTTTATAAATGCTAATATTTTCAACATAATTATGTTACAGTTTCATATCTAAAAGCTTAAGGTAAAATAAGTTACGAGTTGTACTTCTTAATAATCTCTATAATCATAAGAAATATTGAACTTTACTAGGCTTGAACGATAATTGTTTCCCTTTAAGTGTGTGATTTCTAAGTTAATTGCTCTGAGCTTTACCCAGAAGATATAAAATGGCCTGAGGTTATAAAACATTAGACTATAAGAAAATCATACTTTATATTTCTGCTCTCGCTAACTATGAGCATAGAGCTATAATTTTTTAAGAGGAACAGCCAAACAAACGAGTAATAAATAACTATGGTGGTCACAGCAAACTGAAAGGTACGCTAAAATTTAAGAAACGTAAGTGATAAGATGGATGAGCAGTGCTCCAGGCAGTACAACGTAAGTTTAAACGATCGAAGCGCCTCCCAAGAACCATACATAATTTACCAATTAGATCGATAACCGGTCATAACATTACCACTAGGGACGTAAGAATCTAGCGAAGTTCGAGTAAAAACTGATGGTAGAAAATTATAGATAATTGACCGATTACTGTGGCCCCACGGCGGTACGACTGCTCCGTGCCTTTGGACGAAGTAATGTACCGATTGTAAATGGTACCAGACATGTAATAGGATCAATTTCGATTTGGCGATGATTATTTTATTATGTGTAAGAAGTAGGTTTATAATGATGAGTTACAACCCATGATTATAATGTAGGTACACCTACATTGTTGCTTCTTATCAATGAATCGCGAAGAATATTTCTATCGAATCTATTGTATTTCTTATTCTAGGCTCCCCAAGTTTTTTGTACTAGGAAGATAGGTATTCGGTAGAGGTACACTAAGGCAACAATGCGAATTTCTACACTACAAGGATGGGTCATGATCAAGACAACTCAAATACCTCTTTTGTACTAAATATTTGAAAACTAACATATTGACGAATATATTTTTTAAACGCGTTAAATACAGAAAGAATGTAACAAGTGAGTCTTCGATGCAGCTCAAGATATAGTGGGACCAAGTAGGTAATCTGCCCATTGTGATTCTTATTATGAGACTTATTAAAGAGATCTTATGGAAAACTGAACTGACTAGATACTAACTAATAAATAAAAATGTCCTGAAGCTGAAAATGAAGAAGAATACTTAAATAATCTAAAGAATGAAATGTACTAAACAAAAGAGTGAGTAATTCTTGTATGTGTAATGAACACATACTCTAAGCTTCTCGACAAAATAAAGAATGATGTGTCGGAAAGGATTCTCTCTAATATAGTTTAGATAACCTCTTAAGGCTGGCGTTCCCTGAAGGGTCATCCCTTTATTTCTGCAACAATCGCTCGGAAATTGATATTGATGCGGAAAGGGCAGGTTTTCCATAAAAATAGGGTTTATTTGAATAAAGGATGACCGGTCGGGTAGAGGCGTGACGTGTGATAGCCAGTGTACTTTATGAGATTGTCTATAGCATCATCTGCGACCCTGATACACTATTCGAGAAATATTAAACGATGACATAGTCGTTACTTGTACTTTCTTTGAATACTTTAGTTAAAGTTCTAATTTTGTTTTTCTATGTTATAAAACACACTTTTTATGTGTAAAGAAAATTTTGATTTTGGCTTTAATTTTAATCTATTTATAGGTTATAAATAATATATATTATAGAACAATATACACTTTTTACAACTGACTCTTAAATCAAAGAAGAATTTCATTTAACACGTTTTTGTTTAAAGTATTTTACAATCTGTTTATTACAATTATAATAAAAGTATTTTAATTGACAAAAAAAATAAAACATTAAAAGTTCATTTCTTAAAAAGAATACCTACCAGTAAAATACGAGCGTTATTAAATCGATTTCATATACTTTTGTTTTAATGTCATTACGACCAAGCGCGGGGCATGACAAACTTCCGTGAAATGGGGTAAAAATAATTCTGTGTCGGCCTTGCCATGTGCCGGACTGAAGTTTGATTCCCGAGAGGGTCACGATGTAATGTCACGGCTATTATTCGCCAATATATCTTCTGTTGACGTCAATATTTCTACTTTTGTGAGTCCATTACCAACTTTAGAAGTTAGATGATTATTTTATTTAATCCTTTTTTGTTGTAATAATAATTAGTGGTGCTTTTTTAAAGATATTTAAATTTATCTACCCATGGTTTCATTTAGTGAGTACGATTTTTATATGAATACATTTCCTGAAGTTTATTTTTCATTACGTATCTCTTACTTTTTTAAACAGAAACATGCTATGTAATAAAATTATTAATTACAGGGGAATGAGGTTAATAATAACAATATTTACATACATATAAAAAGCGGTAATCACTATTTTATATGTCCACATAAAACAAATAACATATTTTGACGTAGGCACGGCAATAGGTAAGAAATGTTTGCGTGATACGCTCATGTTTGTCAACTTAATTTTAACGTTGGCTGTTTACTGCCTCGCTTATATGTATATGCCAGTAAATATCTCAATTTAGATCCATTTATACCGATCATATCATTATATTATTTTAGTAAAGCACTAAAGATTTTTAAAGAGTCCTCTTAAAGTGACGAATTTTATTTATTTAATATTAATAATAAAATTATTACTAACAACATATTTTTAAAAGAAATTCAACTAAAATTATGAAATAACTTTAGCAAATTTCTAATAAAGTATATTTTGAAAAAATAATGTAGTCTTATAATACCCACCATGTTTCACGTTAATAGGTCATGAAACAATACACTTATGAAAAACGGAACAAAGTATGCCTCTCATATTAGTAAGACCACTTATCTTTAAAAGCTTTAAACAGCCAAAATTAAACCCTAATGCAACTGAATAGAGAATAATTTCTATTTTGATACAACGCGGAGTAAAACCAAAGAATTGACATGTACACCGCAGTTCAATTAGGCTAATGGGATAGGGCTCAAAGGGATTAAATTAATTAGTAAGAAAGTTCCACTCCATTTTGTAATACCGTCTTTGTTTGTCACTGATACGATTTTTCCATAAAAGGGGAGGCTTTAATAATTGGAAAATTCCCATTTGAAAGTCTTAGTGAAACTTTTCATTCCTTTCAAATATATTTATTTCAGGGTTTTAAAATAAAAAGATTATAGTAAAATTTTAGTTGTACATAAAAATAAAATACCTTTAAATATCATTTATGCATCAGTAACATACAAACATTTATTATAAAATAAAAAAAATCAAACACAATTTTTGTTAAAAATACTTTTTTACTTATGTATTTAATGCATAAAGTGGGAAATAGTATTTCCTATTTCAATACAGTGTCATAAAACTCCTCCTGTAATACTGTAAACGAAGCATTAACAGCGCGTAAGCTCGTTACACCTAATTAACGATATTAAAATACGTCGCATAGCCGCAAAGGAGCGTCCCATGCTTTCGCACATTGTTGTAAGCTATAAAACGCAAACGCTACCCTCCATATTTATTCGAATGAGAATTTTAAATTAACTGTGTAAAGCGTCCCCAGTGGAGAATAGCCGTTGGGACGCTGGCCTGAGAGTCGAGGTGTTTAAGTGTATTCCACTTGATACTTATCTATATTGTTCATGCAGTATTGAGATGATTTTCTAAGTTATCGTAACATAATACAGCTTCGTTTTGAACTGCACATTTAAAAAAACATAAACGTTTGTTAATGAAGAATAAAACTAAAATTAAAAGATTTGACATTAAAATAACACTAAAAATTGAAATTATTTATCTACTAATAAAAATCGTAAAAACATCAAAGTCAAAGGAAACGTGTTTAAACTGTTTTTCGTAAAAACATCAAAGTCAAAGGAAACGTGTTTAAATTTACATGCAATTTAGGTTTTGAAAAAGGAAATATCTATCCAATATCAATATAACATAGAGATATCTTATCACGGTGCCAAGCGGAACACACCAAAATGTAATGCTCCGGTCATTATATCGTGTTCTTGTAAACAAGTCGCAGGCACTTGTCGCTGATATATCTTGGTGCGGTCACCGCGCCAGCCCTTTCTGGATGCTTTATTGTTGCTCTTACTTTAATTGAAATTATTATTTATATTGTTATTTGGAATTTCATTGTTTCCAACTACGTCAAATAAATGCTAATAATGTACAGGCGTAGAATGTAGAAATATCTTATTTTTCGTAATTTTGTTGTTGGCATCTCTAAAAATCTAGAAATTATTAACGGTTTATAAGAATATATTTTTTAATTATCTATAACGAAAACATGTATTTGTATTTTATTTTCTTCATTGATTTATCATATCAAATTTTGCTGTAAATAAGTGAAAGACGAACTTTAACTAGAATAAAGATTGAAGTAAGTTGAAAGGTAATATGAAGCTTACTTACTATACTTTGATACTATTGATAGTTTCGAGTTTGTTTGTATTTCTTTTCTCGTGGTTGTGAAAGCAATGATCTATTCTATTGAGTAGCAAGTAATGCAGTTACCCCGCGACTCGCGAGTCGCAAGGGCGCTCTCCTATCAATCATTGAAGGCTTTTTTGAATTTAATAAAATAAAATTTGTATTTTGTCATCGGCGCTCCCTCGCATTTTGTTCAGGGAAGGATTCAGATTGATGAAAAAAACTCTTAAGTCTAGACAAAGATAGATGATTATTTTTGAGAGCACAAGTAAGTTCGAGTCTTTCTTCTTTCTTTATATATTTGCATAATATCTAATTTAATTAGATAATAGATGTTAAGATTTACGTAACGGCTTTCTACATGTGCTAGAGAAGGTACTATTGATTTTTAGAATAGCAATGGGAAAAGGTTTTTTTTCCTTTATATATAATATTACCACATTATATATCTTTACTTCACGGATTTCACGAGTGTAGTTATAATCACATTTTGTTGTGTGAAAATCATTTACATAAGAAAATAAAACAATATTTTAAACGCCGTATTTAACCTCGGAACGATTGAACTTAAAAATCGCCTAATTAGGGGAATACAGAGTAGAGCTCAATGAATGTTTTTTTTTTTTTGGTATACGTATAACTTTTTCATCTATTTATCATAAACAAGACTACAAAAATATAATAAAGTACTAAAATATACCAATCACAATTTTACTGTAAGTGCGGCCCTGTGTAAAGCCAGGAGTTGGCACGACGGCAATGCAGCGCATCTGTCACCGTTCAAGTTCCCTTCCCCGGCGTCTCCCACACCCCACACCTCACAACACCTCACCTTGTAAAAAAGAATGCGATTACACTGAAATAAATAGAAAATGTGCATTTCGAAGTAAATAAGTTGATTGATTCCAAAAAGTTCTGCCTACAGTTTAACTTAAACTAATTATTTAGCGATAGCTAAAGGTACGTACATTTGCTAACAATATTCACGTAAAGCATAATTTTTAATTTAAATTAATATTTATTAGTTTTAGTAAATACTATACAATACGTTTAAGGCGTAAATATTTGATATGTAAAGCGACATCTACGGATTTTTTTTTTAATTGTGTGCATACGGAGTAGTGTTTCTTAATATAACTAAAATTTATATGAAGAAGAACCAAAAACAAAGATGTATATACCTACTTATAATAACAGTTACAACAAAATAAATTAAATAATTAATTCCTCGTTGATAATGATCATTTTTATTCATGATAATTCCTTTCTCAAATGCAGTCCTTGAAAACTTCAATAAAAGCATTCTTAACGTCATAAAGTTAATTTGAATATCATAACAAAGCATACGATCGGTTCGCTCGTACCGCGCTTATTGCAAACCATAGCTTTTAATATAAAAAAGGGTTATTTTCTCAAAATGTAAGGCGCTGCTCCGAAATAATGATTAATGATCGTAAATAAGCGGGTGAGTGCAGCTCAGGCAAAAACGTGAAGTGCATCGGTGCATCGAACTTACTACAATGTGGACTTTTTGGACTGGAGCTGTATAAATATTTGTATTTTGTACCTTTATAAACTTTGGTAATTCCTTAGCTACTGTAAATTTACCTTAAAATTGTTTTGAGCCGGACAATTTGAAATCAACCAATTTACTGAGCGAATTTTCCAATATGTACTTTTCATTCTATTCTCAATACTCACACAACTCATTCTATCAGTATAAAGCATCTTCTAAGGAACTAGACAAAGTCAATAATTGTTCTATAGCTTAATCTAAGTAACGAATTAAATTTTGCGGAATATTAATCAATTTCTATAATTAATTCGAAGGCGATAGGTGCGTCAGCCGCAGACCGGCAGGTGGCAAATCTACAGGAAACAGTCTAATTAGAGCAGCCTTCCGTACACTCGAGATATCCGCGGTATAACAAATTGAACAAATGTACCGTTTATTATTAATCTCCTGTTTATAATACCTCTTTCTTACATAATTGATTCTTGACGAATAGGTAGATATTAACAGTATAATTTTTAAAAATATCTGGGTTCTAATTAATTATTTTTAAGTTACCTTATTTTACCAGCGAATTTTCCGGATATTGTTGAGTTATTATGCCACGAAACTTCAAAAAAGCAACTTTAGAATTGACTAAATATTACATTCAATTTTTTACTGAAGTGGTGTAATAATATATCTGTATAGTGTTCGTTCTCCTTCTTACTTATGGATAGAACTAATACGCAAATATCAAAGCCTTCAAGCCTTATAACTAGCTAAGAATATACAATATTTATAAGATTATCTTTAATTGAGAGATTAGATTTTTGAACAAAATAAGTTTAACTTAATAAGCTTTGCTACAGTTAGTCATTTTAGCCACGGAAAATCCGTTTCGTTTTCCTTTAAGTATAATTTATTAGAGATTATAATTACGTGACTAAATCCTGTGAATTTTTTCTAAAAACTATGGTTTTCCCATTCAAGAAATGTGGGAAATTCGTTATGTAAGAATAAATGTTTTAAATGTTTATAAGTTCATTTTGTTGTTGTTGTTTATCAATATGTAACTTTTGTATGTTAGTACAGGTATTTAGTTACGATACCTCCTATAACTTGGTATCTAGAACCTTATTTAATGATGAAACCAAGATCTAAATTGTACCGTTTTTTTAACTAAACTACCTTGTCATAAAGGCACAGCTTGAAAGTTTTAATATAATTTTCATCTTGTGCTGAGCAATGTATTGCGTAATAGATGACAATAGTATTAATATAATAAAATGACCTCAGCTAACTTTAGATTACCTTATGTAATTCTGTGAAACGGGCAAAAACTATGACCCTGTGGTCACTTACGACGAATTGTGTCAATGTAATTACACACATTTGCCTTGATTCAGCAATCTAGCACAAGGCTTTAAGATTCCTTTAACATAAGTTTAAACTTATTTAGCCACAAAACAAAATGTTTATGATAATCAAGTGTTTTTTGTTTTTAAATAATTTTTGTAAACTTTAATGTATCGTTTATCTGCAAAAATCCAACATATTTTCAATATTTTTACCATTTTTCTGGTTCCATATATAAAAAAGTAATCCTTACTATTGTCGGTCACTAGGAGCGCTGTCACCACACATCTGACGCTAATGAGTCCAACCCTTTGGGACACATATGTCGCCATAACAGACTAAATTATACCTTATCACTTTACAAAACTTTTAAATTTTTTACATCGACGGCATTTTTTATATAGGGGCTTCATAGAAACGGATCTTATAAAAAGGTAAGATTTTATAGTATGAGTTATCACATGACATACTTAAAACATAAAATGTAACGAATTTCAATTATATACCGATAATATACAGGTTGTTTGGGAATGCTCCCGAAAACAAAGACAGGTGTTAGTATTTTGATGAAGGGACGGAATATAATTCGATTCTGGCTAAAAAATATCATATATTTAAAGCGTTTTATTAGCTTTATTTCGCTCTATCATGTTAGTCCAGCTGTTTTGTTATCATGCTTCATTGCTTGTTCTTTTTTTTAGTAAAGTAATGTATTTATTTATGAAACTATCGTTTCATTTAGCTCTACTTACAATAATGCTAATAAAACGAGTTAAAAATGTGTCTTTTTTATTCAGGATTGATTTTTTTCCTTCTCTTTATCAAAAGTGTCATTAATACTATGACGTCTTCGTTTTCGGGAGCAGTCCCCAAACACCCTGTATATCTAAATAAAATGGTTAAAATATCAATTATAAATATTAATGTAATGGTGTAGTTTTAAGAGCTCTTTTTATGTGTACTCCAAAAAGCTACTGCGACGTCAATAATTCCTATAAGAGAACCTTTTTAGCTTTAACACAAAGGAACAATTCAATTATTTTATTAGCTAATGTCGACTGATACAAACAAAGATAATACTAAAAATAGCTACAATACATAACATTTTTTACAAATGTAATTAGCGTCGGAGGCGGTAATTAAAATAATTAAAGCAATTAACAGGCGATACTCTGTAATTACACATAGCGTTACTAACATTACTCATATATGTAATGTTCATTGTTAATGTAACAAAAAGTGTTATGTCCATCCTTCATATTCCATTTCCATAGATATATTCACAGATAATATTCCATTATGTAATTCTCTTTCGGTTTATCTGTGGTAGTATGCTAGAACGGGTTAGTAATAAAATGTATCTTCGATACTATGGCGGTAAATTAAAGATAATAGTTTTCTTCGCTTGACTAGTTTAAGAGACTTTAATAAATTGTTCTAAAATTATAAGACTAACCTTATTTTACTATACTATACATCCAAAATTTCCCTTGTAATTCTTCCACGTTTTATATCACTGAAAGTATCAGAATACCTTAATCTTATAAATATACTTACATAATAGCTTCAGTTTCATTTGGTGAGGGATTTGTTTTAATTTTTTAATTAGTTAATTTTGTAGAAACAAAGATACAATAGACCGGTTAATTCATAGAAACCTATTCTTAATACTATGAAACAGCCCAAGAAAGTAAATAACGATATTAGTCAGTTTCAAATTAAAAAATAACTGAACGTAAGGATATATAGTACACAGGTAGGTACTTATTGCCCATTAAGTGTACATATGTATTACTTTTTTCTGCATCATAAAATTTAAAAATATTTCTCAAATGTACCCAGTTTTTATTAATATCCTCTGCTATTGCTGTGTCATTAAGAGCTACCATAAAAGGCTTTCTAGCATTAATTTAAATACAAATTAGAATAACTAGTAAAAATAAAGCCTGATGATTAAAACGAGCTTTGAATGGCTGATGTTGGTGGATAGCGGCGCGGAATATTTAAATAAGTTTTTAACTTCGTTTAATTATTCCTTTTTCGCTTTGAATATTCATCAACAGAGAATTGGCTTTAATAATAAAAACATATAAATCCAAGAAATTTTTGTTTTATCAAGTAACATAGGTGACCAAGATATTTATTATTAATAATATGACAAGATCTATTAATACACCTTCATTTTTAATAGTTATTAGATCGGCTAATCAATGTTTTAGGACATTTAGCAGAAATCCTAAAATATTAAAAAATATCTTATATATTTATACATACCTAACTTTTGTCTCATCTTTTTCAAAATAGTGTATAAGGAAATACAATTCATTGCCATCTAAGGTTGTTGCTACAGTGTATATTTAACTTTAATCTCTAAATAACTGTGAAAAAATCTGTCATTAACCCTTCCTAAAGAAACATAATCATTTACTACAATTTTTTCATTAAATGCCATATTGTTCTTATTTATAACGTAAATATGTGATTAATGATTTTTCTACATAATTTTTAAAGCAAGCTTTATCGCGAGTTTCAATTATGTGCCACTGTTACACGTTACACGAGTTTATTGTGTACGTATAGTGTTCAAGAAAGAAGTCTCAAAACGCAGGGTAATTAAGACGGCCACCCAGCCAAGCGACCGAGGCCTTGACCGACAGCCCTAATGAGACCCGCGTGAACGCTGAGCTTGAACCTTATCACCACACGTCAATACCGTCTCTAAGGAAGCATTCCAAGGGAATTCGACTGCAATTCAATTGCTCAGTGTGCCTCAATTCTTATTCAACGTTTTTATGATAGTAGAGTCATTCTATTGAAATTTTCACTTGTTACTAAGTGAAACCTTAGCTACGCAAAGATTTAATTATGAAATGTATTTTGTATATATTAATTTTTAAATTGAATTTATAGGCTGAAGTCAAAACGCGCATTTTAGTAGATACTTTACGATATTCCATCTATGAACAAGGGCTCTACTATAAGTAGAGTTGCGTTACTGTTTTTGTGATAGTAGTACTAATACTTATGAATTCATTGTTTATAACACAAATTCCAAAAACAAATCCATCCGCCATATTGTTACAATGCATTTCTCATGCAATGTCCCGTACGCTACAGAAAAATCAAACAAAACAATTGTAGCGATGAGCCGGTTACTAAAGTTTTTTACTTTTATTCAGTCGACAACAACCCGATCAAACGAAGAAGGTACTATGTCGTTACGAAGACTAAACTCAAATCCCACGTACATAAAAGGCTTAACTTTCCCAAAACAGGTTTTCTTTAAAGACATTTTGTTTTTCAATATAAAAGCTTCAACATGAGAGCTCCGCCTACACTTGATTTAAAATTAGAACACTTGCGTGATAAACGCCGGTAACTTGGTGTGATATGGTAAAAAGTTAAACTTTATATGCAGGTGATAGAGCACATTATTGAATAATAGTTTATCTGCAGTAAGGTGGGTCGATTCGTAAACGCCATTGGCCCAATAGCGCAATGTGAAATAAACAAGATATATGAGAGAAAGGGACAGCACTAATCAACGGGTAGAGCATTGCACTTTATAAAACGTAATACGTGATACAAACCACTATCCGATTTTTATTATATTTTTTTAATTTTATAACCTACGTAAAATAAATATAGAATTCTGAAAACTTCTAATACATTCTAAATGGTAAAGCTTCATATGAGATATAACATAGCCTTGTGATGCATGACAAACAAAGAAAGAAGATACACTTTGCTTTCATGATGCTGATTCGAATTTGACAAAAGTACTTGCTATTTTACAATGCGTTATACGACGTATAATTCCTAAGCATAGAGTTCAAATTTGCTTCACAAATACTGAATGTTGTAATTTTATCGAAATAGGTGTTGTATGAAAATGGGCATGGCGGCGAGCGAACAGTGACGATTCGTTTAGTAGACAGTTGACAGTCGACACGCCACACTGACATTCCGATAGTAGGACTGATAACAAATCTATTGATAATTTTTTGTTGACTCTGTGCGTTAAAACATAGTGATTATAAATAAATTTCAAAGGATTATGTGCTGAGTGAAGTGATGTGTTAAGTTCAATGACTAGATTATGTTATGAACTGTTTGCAACTTGTGATTTTCCGTATTTATTAAGTAAGTTCTAAAGTGTATTTAAAACCAAGCATGAAAATACTCAACCATAATTAAGACAAAAAAATAATCCAAATTTAATAACATAGAAAATTCATAGTTTCTTAATTTAAGAATTGTTATAATTGTAAAATTAATTGGGTAATAATATTCATTAATAAGTGTAAAAATAGATTTTTTTATAATTCCTCTAGAAAATAAATCTATATCATTGATAAGAAATAAATCTATAAAAATGATTTTAGGATCGTGCTGAAAGATGCAAATTCTACATTTTTCAAATAATGAATGGAAAATATTTCATCAGAAATTTTCAAATGAATAATTTTCTAATACGTTCACTAACTTTCTCTAAAGAGATGTTCCTTTGTAAACAATACTTAGAAATTAATTTTTATATTATAATGTATATATCTATAGAGGATTGACTCAAGATTGCATCAGAATTATTGTAGAAATTAAAACCATAAAACAAATAGATGCTTCTATGATTCTTCGGCTTACCCATAATTTTCAATTGAAATATTTTAAAATTGATTTATGTCTTATAAGTAGGTCCATTTCGTTTTACTTCAGCATTTCGTGCACGTATAATCAAAAACTTACGCGTATAAATATTTTTTTTTTTTTAAATTGTCTAACATTCCGTGATACATCTCTATATTTTAGTTTAACATAAAACTATATCACATAACCACTCAGGCATTATACTAATAACAAGTAAAACGTGATTATTTCTAAACAATAGATCATATGCCTGGTATTTCGCTGTGTATTAAAATTAATATATTAGATAGAAATCTTAAGTTTAAATTCTTGATAGTGATAGGTCCCGCCTCCCGTTGTTGGGCGGTTTTCGGGCACGCCCATCCGCATACGAAATAGCCTGAGGATGTAACCGTGTACTGCTATATCCTTTAACACACCCCTTGGCAAAGCCTCCGTCTGTTGGGAATAGATCGATTCCATGTATGTGCCTAGCCAGCCTGTAAGTAGCTAGGTAAAAGACGAATACCCAACGTCACATTCATAACAAAAACAAACTTTGAGCTGCGTTTAATCGAGTGAAAAGCATTCGAAAATTATCTACACAGATGTATAGTTGTCACGTAGCATAATAACCTCCATATTGTAATTAATTTTGAAAGAGAACATTTAAATAAAGAACAAACTCATTGCTTAGATTATCTTAGCTACTTTGGACTGTAGCTAACATCCTATCATATCTTAGTCACTACAAGTTAGATAATATTGACAGTACCCAATTTAATATAAAAGGAACTAATGATCGTTATCTCTTTTTTGCCACTTGTAGCACGAACTCATAGCTTACACTGGCTATTTTAGCTAAATTTATATTTATATTTATTTAGCTACTTCATAATTAAATACATGTAATGTATGAATATATACATATGTATGTAATGTAAAATGAATTATTAAGAATGTGAAGTAACAGAAGATATCTATCTACTCTGAATTAGTCTTTTTAATGTTTTATTGCTGTCCATAGACACCTATACCTATGTCTTTTGAAAATAGATCATGTCGTAACTGCAATAGATTATTTTTATATAAATTTGATATTAATATTAGAAAGACTTTAATATTGCATTAAGGTATAATTTTTTAACATAATGAAAAAAATAATAATAACATTTTCTTTTTATTTGAAAAAATGTCTTGTTTTTAAAAAACAATGTGCGTTTGATAATCAAATAGATGAGAAATTATTTTTTACAATCTAATATCAACACTTGTATATATTAAAGTATTTTTTCAACATATGAACGTCCTTGATGATAAAATTTAGAAATATGTCTATAAATCTCTTGAGCATACATATTAGAGATTTTCGCTAACAATTTTACGAGTGGAGTCACCCCGCACGATCCATCACGAATCACGGGGTGCTCTGACGTTTACGAGCAGACTTATGACCTATACCTTCCGCTACATGATCACAACACTTGACGCTTTGTCACATACCCTTAATAGATGTAAAGGATTTATTGGGCTTATACGGGACCTTTCCAAAGTCACAGAGAGCAACAGCAAAACGTAAAACCCGTCTCTAATGAAATTATTACTTGATATAAAACTTACAGAACTTAGAATTTGAATCTACTACTAACGTTTAAGTATATAATGTCTTTTCCCAACAGTAGTCTATTTTACATGAAAACAGTTAACTTCTACTATGTCTACCAGTATGCTGTTACTTTATTAGATACAAAAAAAAATCGACAATACCATATAAGGAAGACGTATTATAAAGTACTATTTCTAAACAAAAATATTTTCATCAAAATTGTAAGGTATTCTGAAACAACCCTTAAAGGAGGTAAATTGTACTAATATTAGACAGTTTTAAAACTTGAATATAATAATTACCATAAAGAAACATTATGCTTGGTAGAGCTTCAATATCATAAAAGTAATGTCCATTATTATTAATTGCTTCTTATACGTTACATATTATGAAAAACTTATCAAGATTTTACCTTAGAAACGAGTCATACCTTTCAAGGCTTTCTGACCGTGAAATGAGTATTATGGCAAAAAAGTTATTAAGATTCCTGTAAGTTTTTGTTGACCTTCAGATGAGATAGATTAGAAAGTTAATTGTAAGCATGAATGTAAGTTTCAAGATGGCCGCGATAATTTCTAATAGAGTTTCCACTGCAATAATTCTCACAAGCACTTTTCACATAAATTGAAAATGTTTTTAAACATATACAAGCTACAGAGATTACTTAAGTCGCCATATTTGATACTAGACATTCTAAAATTTAATTTCTATAGATCTGTGTTCTATGCATAGAAATAATTACATTCTATATACCAGTATTCTATAATAAGCTACCTTATTATCTTTTTAACGTACGTTTCCGTATGTAAAGAGGAGTGATAAGTTTGACGTATTTGTCTTTGTGTGTCTACTTATTTGGATGACATCGTAGCTTCTAAACGAATGGACAAATATTGGTGCGGTTAAATAAAAGATTATTTCAAATCTGACCTACTCTAAATTCTTATTACCTATATCTTATACGTGTTTATTTTTATTGTACCTTACAAATGAAAAGTAAGTCATTTTGAAATGAATAAATATTTGTACTAAAATTAGATACTTTTGTAGCTTGACTTACTCAAATAATTACATAATGTTGTTTCAACTTATTATGCACTAGTTCTAGATCATTCGTAAATGGATCAAGGTAGTACCTTTTTAATATAAATAGGTAACATAGAAAATAACATTAGATTGAAGACCTTCAACAAATTCTGAAAGCTAAAAAGGATATCGTGGGTAGATATAAATAGTGCCTACGTGGGTCTCGAATTACGTGGGAACAAAAATGAACGTTGATATGGCGCTTGATTTTATCAAGAAAATTCCTTGAAGTCTCACTGGTTAATGATCTCTAGGTACGCCTGCGTTAACTTAAATATAATAATTTATAAACGTTATATATAAGAATATATCTTTTTTTTTTCTATGCAAGTAAAAATGAAATAAGTATAGTCGAACTTTTATCATTTCTTGTAAGACTTTAAATGTAGATACTTCTGCTGTAATATTATAAATGTGAACATATATTTCTTACGGTTGAATGGATTTGCATCAAATTTCACACTTATAGATTATTAGCTGTAGTGACTGACACGTTATTCCAGTAATTATTCCAGTTCTAATATCAACGCGGATAACGGCGCGGGTAACAGCAAGTATCTAATAAATCATTGGATTAAACGTTTCTGTTGTAATAATAATTGAAGAATATAATTGCAATATTTATGGATATAAGTCCTAAACTTTCAAATACAATATATAGGCAATTTGAAAAGCTAAATAAATAACGGTCGTTATCTTTTTATAAAAAATTTATAACCATTTTTTTTCCTTGTCACAATAAGCTACAAGTTTTCCATTATGTATAATGAAAATCCAAAGAAAAATGCATTTGCAATAGTTCATACATTGACGTGTTTCATATTGAATGTATAGCTAGGTAGTTATATACATAGTGGGCGGAACCTGGACGCACGCCATTCTATTCCCCGAAGAGGAAATCGTTACGGCCGGTAAATTGGAAGCTAACCACCACGTAGACCCGAACTCAACACGCAGATCCACTATTTACCTTTTATTTTAAATAACTAAATTGCCCATAAATTACGCTTCCAACGAGCAAAAAAAGTTAGACTTTTTTAATATTTATTTTTTTATTACAAGAATTACCTATGTCAGCTATATAAAATACAACCTTAATTAGTAGCTAAATAAAATATATATCTACAGTTTTAGTCACCTGTTTGAATGTCTTGTTATTCAACGCTTTCAATCTTCTAATACATCTACCGAATCTTATTTAGTAGGGGATGTCTTAATAATATATTTATATCTTTAAAATAGTGTAGGTATGTATTGATTTTAATATTAAGCACGTTTAAATCATTAAAAATAGTTGTTCTAAAATATTACTATTTCCATAAAGTAATTCCACCCTTTTAACAAGTTATAACAATAAACCAAACACACGAAATTAGGAAAACTGCTATTTTATAAGCACTCAGATTTCAATGAGTATTCTGTAAATAGCGCCATAAATAAATTCATAAGTAGGCATTGCTCCGGATTTTATGCGTTTTTAAAGGGGAGCCTACGGGGTACCGGGAAAGTGAAACGTGGCGTAAAACCTCCCTTACTGCCAGAAAACAACACAGAAGGATATACAGCTCGACGAACTTTAAATTATCTTTACATTGCATTATATCCTCCCGCATACATTTTCTAAAAGAAATAATATGAGAAAAATATAATATACTTTTTTTGTAGAAGTTAAAATAATTTGGTAATAACTTCTTTTTGTCAAGTTTGTTATTTTAGGTAACACAATATTCTAATTTTAAAATTATTAACACAAATATGAACACATTATTCTCTATTTAATCCTTATAGATATATGTTCCAACTAATCACAGCTTTACTGCTCATTAAAAATATAGTTATTTGTTTTGTTACGTAATAATCTACCTTTCCGGTAGTTGAAATATACATTTTCCACGCAGGAAACAACATACTTTTAAAGAAATTACATTTCATCGTTCATCCGTATACGGAAAACGTAGCGAGAATTTTAATTCAAAACGCAGACCCATACACATTAAAATAGGTTTAACCGCCAGCCGTTCCACTTTCAAAAAAAATAAAATAAAACAAAAAGGCGCGATCCCGCCATACCTCCCGGCGAACCGCAAATTCCACTGGAAAAAATCGTATTTCGAACGTGGTTTGAATTTTAAATTGACGTTCAGCGCGAAAACCGTTCTCCAGCGAGGATTTTGTGAACATTCCCACTTCACTAGCTGTATTAGGGTAACACTGTAATATGCCGATTTATGCGGACTGTTCACAAGTTGCAAACTATTAAGCTGACGCCTCACGACTTATCACCATCATAAACAAATAGAGCAAAGTTGAATACATAAGTGCATACGGACTGTTGTGTCATACTTCAGATGTGTTTGTAGACTTAATTATATACGAGTATAGTGATTCAATCACAGTTTAGAAGAACATGTTATACCTACTTGTCAAAATATAATAAAATCGTGGTACAACGACCAAATTACGTGACCGAAACAGCACTAGATACTACTTCCATTGTTAAATTTAAAAAATTTAAAAACTTGTCACTATAAATATCAGATTATCTCACAATCCGACAAAATACAGCATTTTCTAGGTTTTTAAATAATATAATCCATCACATATACAAGTTTTTCTCTCATTGCATTCTTCATTTGAATATTATGTGTTCATTATCTCATCATTCCCGGCTGTAGCGGAGTTCATAACAATTTTAATAACTTTATTGTTGTCGACATTATGTACGGGCTATACACTCCATGATGGCCGCTAAATTATAATAAACAATTTCGAGCGCTCATTATTCCCTCGCTCATCACGACTCGAGCCGAAATTATTCGACACAACTGCGGTAATGTCGAACGTCCGCGAATAATTGCCGAATAAACCACGACTCAACCTTCTCTTGTTTCAGTAATTATTATTAATTTTGTACTTGACTTCAAATATGAACTATATACTATATCCCTATTTAACGTAAGTACTCCGTTATAATTATTTTAACATAATTTTATCAAAATTCTATTTCAGATAACATGTCGCTATCTTCACATTCCGTGAGAGCTGTTGTTTGTCGCATAATAACTCACCTCATCAAATGCGAGCGAAGATGCTAGCGCACACCGCAAAACGTAAAAACCAAGTCGACACATGAATGATCGACGTAAAAGACAGCTATGCAAGAGATATGCAATACAGCCGCACTGCCGCTTGACAGTAACCCTCTAGTGCGTAAGATAAAATGCGAAGAATTCCCAGTGAGGGCAAAGCAGCCTACAAGAGTTGGCATGGGGGTGCGCGATGAGATGGATGAGGAGTTTGCAGTGAAGGCGAGGAATACTCCACCGATGGGTCCTGCGCCGGGGCAGGAGCATCGGATGGAGCATGGGGGCAACGGTTTTTGGCTAGCCGCTGTCACTGCTGCAGGGGCACCCCATCCCATGTTAGAAACATGTACAGAAACTGGCTTTATTAATAGCCAACCATCAATGGCGGAGTTCATGACCGCTCTTCCTCAATTGGGAGGAGGAGAACTTAGTCCTCAGCACACGCCTCCCGGATACGGCCAAGATTTACCTTCTCCAGGTGGCGGGCTTAACGTGCCCGAGTACCCGTGGATGAAAGAAAAAAAAACGACAAGGAAAAGCAGTCAACAAGGTAAGCTAATTTGTTTAAGAAAACACTTATCATTAAAATATCAACAGTTGTCAATCGCTTTTCACAAGTTTTCATAACTCCGTGAACAACAAATGATTATCATTGTGCCTTTCAACGGCTACAAATGACCATTCAACCATTGTGTTCTGGTTCACGGTCCCAGAGTTTCTTTAATGAACGTCAAATTACTCTGAAATATATTGAATTGCTGTCGCGACTGGTCGTCGTGTTGCTAACCATTTTAAGTTTGTGGGATTGCGATGTCTGACGGTATTATTTAAGTCGCCGCTACACTCCGTGTAACGGAACGGATATTCGACATGCACTATAAACACAAATTATAAGTGAGAACATTTTAGAACATAATTTTTATATATCGGATGCTCATGTAAATATACCCTTAGGATCGTATAAGCAAGATAAAAGTATAGAGATAATAATACACTACTTATGAATGATGATAATTATTGTTAAAATACCTAAGACATATACTATAAAGGTAGCATTTTTAGATAATAATACAGTTAAAACATTTAAAATATGTTTTTAATCACTGCATACATTGATCAATAAAAAAGTTTATATTTGGCACACAAAACAATTGACCCCAAATTTGTCTCTGGGACAAAACGTAACAAAACGGGAGTAGATGATCCATCACCATACGTCGTGAGAACACGACCTCACCTGGTACTAATACGTCATTTGAACGCTTATAAAAATTATACAATTATTATATGACACAATTTAAAAATAACGTATTAGAATTGTTATATCTATTATTGTAATAGTGTTTATTATCAACTAAAAATTAAAATTTATATGTAACAATTACAAGTCAGGAATTAGGAATACAAAAATCAACACACTTATATTTTTATGTTTGTTACAACGAAATAGTTCTTATTACCACTACCCTTGAAGTCAAATATACAATTAATTAAATTTTAAAAATCTGATTTGTAATTCCCTTGCAACCCCTAGATACCTACTAAGCAGTTAAAATTCTATATCTATGGTCTGTGGAAAACAATTTATACAGATTTTTTTAAATTTTTTCGTATCTGAGCATTTTTATTCTGGCTACATAATGATACGAGTATAAGTGTTATGTTGATGCAATGCTCGCTTGTTGTCGAACAGAAGCAATATCTCCCGCGGTGCGCGCCAGGGGGCACTCATCTTGAGTACTAAAAACTATGCGTAACTCATATTATCACTTTTTACTTAACAAATCAAATTTGCTAATAAATAAACATAAGTTTCATTCATATTTCAATAAATAAACTACATGCTTAAATTTGACTTCGAATGAAGTATGTACTTAATTAGAAGTCAAATTTAAGACAGAAATAAACCATAATTATATATATGTACATATAATTATGGTTTATTTCTGTAGGGATACTCAGCCACTACGTCTTTCCACTTGCTATGATCCTAACAAAGTTCTTTACTCCCATTACTCAAGATAAGTGATATGAAAAAAAATTACTAATTACCTTAATAACAAATGAAAAGTCATAGAAAAATCGTTAATATCCATGATATAAAGGTATTAATATATAATATTTTCATACTAAAATAACTTTCAAATAATAGTTATTTCTTCCGAGTGAAGTTACATGCTGATTTAAATTATTAATAAGAAATTCTTCTAGAAGGAATACAATATTTAAAAAGTATGCGCTCGCAAACTACACATAATGCAAAATTATTTAAATCGATATAATTTAAACTCGGTAAAAAATAGCAAAGACGTCTGGAAAATATAGTTTGGCGCAGGCCGTGAACCGCTACCGAGTGCGAAGCGTTGAGCGTCATCCATCACTGTCGGTATCAAGCGATGCACGCCCGCTCCGACCATGCAACGCTTTTGAACTATACGGATATTGGCTTTGCTAACTTTTGACTGATTCCTTAAATTGAGAAACGTCCTTTTTGAATGTGTTCTATTATTCAATCCAGACGATCGCAGAAGCTAAAATACGTTGATCAATGACAATCGTATTTTACAATTAATGAGAATCAATAACATAACCGTGACTTACATTTAAATCTTGATGAGAAATAAGGGGTATTGTTAGTTTTATCTGTCTGCTTATGGCACCGTAGCTCCTATATGAACAGGCCGATGTTGATGCACTTTTATTTGAAAGTTGGCACGATCGAGAAGATGCTAAAATACATTTTATGAAGATGCGTTCAGGCGTTCCATGATTTGTCGTTCAGTATTTTTTTAAATTATTAAAGAATAATTTAAATGATAGGTAATTCATAGATATACAAAGATTAATAAAATTATAACATAAGTATTTTACAAGTAATTTAAGGGTACTCGATAATACTAATGTATCACAATTCGTTAAAATTCTAATTTTAAAGGTTCCTATTAGGGCAGATTAGAAGCTCGTGTCAGTAAAATTGTATTGTTCTAAAGTCCCTAAAAATGCTATGAAATCTTAACTTATTATCTATAAATTTATTTTTATTTATATCTTTATTTTACATTCCTTTTGTCTTTTATTGTACCCACGTGATCTTGAATTATCTTATAATTAATAAATCAGCCATATTCTATAACGTAAGCATGGAATAATTACATATAAAAAAAATACTTTTTGTTAGAGGTTCATCGTTACGATATAGACCCTTAATTTGGTGGTATGTTTCACATACACAAGCAAATCCAAGTACGTCTTTAAAATAAAAGCTGATTTTATAGCGAAGGTATCTAGGGACATGAAACAAATCGTTCCGGCGACCACGCCTCCGGCACTGTCTCGAGAATCGAAATTAAAACGAACGCCCTGACACGATCGATCATTCCGATTCATCTTTAATACAATGTATTTTTGCACTGCCTCAATTTGTACGGGCTACGCTTGACTGACGTGTGATATAAGTTTTAATCTCAATTTTTTTATATCGCTTTAAACATACGCTCTAGTGTGGCGAATTCTTATTGTTAATTTAATAAAAGTCACAATATAGCTTAATAAAACTGTCAAATGAATGCAATTATCTGAATACATAAGATTTTTATAAAACGTCGCTATACGTGGGTTAATTAAAAAGCTTTTGAAAAACTTACAGAGAATCTTCATATATAACAATGTATTTACGTATTTACTTATTATCACCTGCGAAGTAATATATTGATAATTTAAAACAACTAAAAATCACCTATTAGGCTCTGAAGTCACTATAAGATAACTTTTAAGATGTCAAATTATTTTTTTTGAAGCGAACAATATATATACGAAATTAAATTTTTATATAGCTGTAACATTTCTAGGTTTTCAGATTAAAATAAAAGGATAATAAACACAATCGGTAAGAACTTTAATAATACAAATATTTTTAACCACACAATGACATTTACCACAGAATTTACACTTTCATTTTTGCAATATTTTACTTGTGTGAATAAAAAAATAGAGCAAATCGTATCTAATAGAGCAGGTAGTTTCTTCCTTGTAGTCACGGAATAAAGAGTAATAAATCTTTTGGCGGCCGCTCTTTGATTTATGTGAAAAATGACCGTAAATTTGAGGTTAGGTCGACGTCATAGGGCGGATGTGTACCAATCAAAAATGTCTCCTGAAAATTACATGCTTTGAACTAGCATTCGTTTTTATAATTGCACCAATATATACCATTGCGATAAAGAATAGATTAACATCATTAAAATATTTTTTTTTATTATATCGTTTTGTTATATTCAATACATTATATCTTAAGATTTACACTGGTATTCGGAATAATTTAAAACGTAGAAGATAAATATCACACGGAAGAAAAAATTAAAAATGTAAAATATAATAACTAATTAAAAAGTTAAAAAATAATTTATATAAATAGATCTAGCACATAAGTTTCTCGTGATATTATATAAGTACCTTCAATTTATAGTACAAATACTTAATATTAATTATACATTTTCAAAATGCCTAACATAATTACAATTAGTCACATTACATAAGTGGCGTACAGACTCTAAATAGTAATATTTTCCGTATAATCACTGTATTCATTGGCTGTCAATACACCGCTATGATTTACGGGAGGTTGGCTAACACTTTCACCTTCATCATCCCCTACACATAAATCAATACGCACGCGTAACATTGCGAGATTTATGGAAATTATGACATTTTAAAACTGGTGTCTTCTTTTTTTAATTGCATAGACATATTTTCATCTTTAGTTTATCAGTGTATATACGAGTACATACACGTAAATACCGTTAACGTGTGTAGTCTAGAAATTTAATAAAATTTCAATATAGGTTTACTATTCATGATATACATATAACAGTTTTTTTAAAGCTTATAAAAAAACGGTTCTTGTGACAGAAACACGACATATAAAGTTTTTGTTTGTATGTTCCTGCTGATCTCCAAAACATCTTGCCGAATGAGAAAAGTTCCATCTGTTTACATTTCGAAGTGTTGAATTCCATTTTTTGATAAGTAGATCCTTGATACAAATTAGCGCACCCAGATACTATATTATCAAACGGAAGCCGAAGCAAACAAACAAAGAATAATCCGCCTAAAGACACAAAAGGAAATCAATAAATCACTTTCCCTTTAGCGGTCGAAGGCGCCGAACGTCGTCTTTGTTCCAATTGTCGGCGGCGATTTTAACAGCAATTAGAGACACTTACCTGACGATCCGCGGTAATCCTATTCAGATACGGAGCCCGCGTGTGGCCACTTAGTCAGCAGTTTTATAATCTTCTAAAGAATTAAACCAGATTGTATTCTATCGTAAATGATAGCGGTCATAGACAAATGTTCTTGATGCAAGTGTAACATGAAAATATCTAATAAAAAATTATATACATAATTGTTGATCGTAGATAAAATATAGACAATGGTTAAAATGACATGTCATAAGTTATGTAAGGAACAAATAAAAACCTTATTAAAAACAACCAATGTTTTGTCGGATTAAATTTAACTTAAGGCCGTCACCTTGTCGAAATTAGAATGATTTTTAATTTATGAAATTGTTCCTACCATTGTTGGCAATCCTCCTTTTACTAAAAGTTGAAAATAATTTGCAACCTTCATCTAATTCATTATAGCCTGGTATTTACCACGATTAAACATCGAAATAATAGATATTTGAAAAAGGAATCCCTAATTCATTATAAAAATAACTAATAAGTACCTACGTAAATGTAAAACAGTATTAATAAGCCCATTTTTTTATAATTATAACAAATGCAACCAAATAAAGCATTTTGTAAACAATCCTCTGTTCACGAATCATTGTTCTTACTGGTATCATATTGTTTAACATTTTCACCCTTAAAGTGAGCTGTTTGGTGTAAACTGATTTATCATATCAGGGAGTTCTAAACAAGCATCATCTTACACGCATAAACCCTCATATCACGCCGCAAGTTACAAACCAACTACAATCCGCTTTCAACAGTATATATCATGCCGTGAAGCTCATATTTGGCTAACCAAAACGCAACATCTTCTATGAACTTCTCATTCCGAAATGCTGTTATTACCATATAGATTGAAGGAAATGTTTGCCTTAACTGAATAGACATTGAGACCAAAACACTCTGTTAGTTTATTACCGTTTAGGGTGGATTGTTGAAGAAGGGAGAAGACGTAGAGAAGCTTGACTGAAACGAGGGTGCAATGTATCGCGTTGTCCGGTTTCCGGACACTAGACGGCTGGTAATTGACTAAGTTTGCCTTGGAATGATATATTTATGGTTAATCGGTCTTATCAGTTATAAATTTTATGCACTACTGGAAATTTAAGTACTTATATGGTCTTCCAATGTTTAAAATAATATAATAGCACATTCTGAATAGTCCTGAAAACTCATACAGGTAAAACCTAAAGTTTACCGTCAATATGAAATTACTTTAAAAATAGCTTCCTATTATATATGTATACTTAAATAAATTAATAGTTAAAGTACCCTACCATTTCTATAATATAACCGGTACTTCACATATGAAAACTTGATTACGTCAGCGATGTAATATCACCTCACAATATGTAAGATAAATCACTGTAACATCTTAACAGTAAGCCGCGAAATCCGTTTAATCATCTCGTAGGTTATTAATAACGTGTTTGAAATTAAACAATAAATTTGGGGCTAATCGTGCAGCGAGGCCGCAAAGCGACTACGCTGAGTCAACATTTATAGAGACAAATTGTTGCACCACTAACAGTCTAACAGCCTCACGATGTATTAATCTTGAAGCTACGACACGGGGTCGCCACTCGCTCCCTGCATCGCTTTACTAAATGATCTTTCGATAAAAACCTCATTTTACACCACAGACAAACTACAAAAAAGAAGAAATCTTCAAATTTCTTGTCTACGCACTATCTCAAAATTATTATAGCTTTGCTTACTTTATAATATTGACGATCTAAAGTTGGACTTAGTGATATCCATTTTTTAAAAATACGTATTTTTTATCTTACCTTATGGTATTAGTAAAAAAATAAGCTGAATTATAACAAAATATTAGAAACCGTAAGAATATATTATAATGTGGCCACTAATAAAACATTTTTAAACAGGGTACTTTAAATGCGTAGAAATTATTACCTATATACGTCGTTTATTTGATATCCGTACATTATTTTAACGACATGTATATCTACTTACAGTTGCTTCATTGGCTCAATTCCATTAACGCGTTTATAACATATAAATCGTTGGAAACGTTTAAATAACTTGCAGACCTGGAAAAATCACGAAATTAAATAAATTACGACGAAAACCTTGTAATTGTAACATATTTTTATGAAATTTATTATTCTTTACTGATAATGAACAAAAATATTGAAGATTGTAAATAATTATAAGTTATTGGCAATTCAGAAGACAATTCTAAGATTTGGTATAGAACTGTTGATGGAGCTTTTTTTATGAAGGACGTCCGCGTTTTAGCGTATTGGCTATAAAAACTTACCGGACATTATCTGTAGATGGAGCGAGATCCAGTATGATGTTTAAGCCATAATTTAATCAAAGGAATTACGAAAAACTATTTTAAACGATTCTTTTATCATCTTAACGCTTATTCCTCGGTCTTATCACGTATGATGCGAACATTTTCCCCCATTTCCCTCGCATGATGTATGGTAGCGTCGCAACTATTAGTGCATCGTCATTAGTCACCGTCAACGCAACATTTAGCTACTACTGTCGACCCGTCGCTGCATAAACAACTACATTTCGTCTTCCGACGATCTTAACATTTATATATATTTTTGTACTTAAATTTTGTCTTATATAGCGCGAAGTCTTCTTCTTGTTAACATAAGTTGTAAATACGGAATTAGTTTAAAAATGTTACTCTTGATAGGAAACTATAGATAGTATTGTCAAACGAAATACATAATATACAAAGTTTTCTTTTCATACAACATTTAGAACTAATAAAGAGATGCCAACAAAGTGCCGTATGTTTAAAAATTAAGCTTATGATAGTTTTATTTTATTTTATAGTAAAGTGGTTTTATACAAAGCCTTTCAAAAGTGGCTGATACTTTAGTAATATACCTATTTATCATAATGAATCAACATTTTAAACAAAGCGCTTCTAAGAAAATCAACGTCGTAATTTTCAATTTTCCCAGTAGTTCAGTAAATTGTATTAATATAAAAACATTTTCTATTAATGTCATTTGATCATTAGACGAACGGTAGTTGGACCGTTAGGCTGGTCTCGTCAGAGGGTGTTAATTTGCCAAGGCTCTGTGCTAATGAAAGCATCGTCTTAACGCTGACGCTCAGATCCCCGATAACACGCTACACCAACAGGAAATTGGCGCTTTAACACATCCACTTGTTTGATAAATAATCTTTGAGATATCACTAATCTGTGCCATAGATATCATCTTAGATTAATTTAAATTTTCATTCATATACTATAAATAAAATCATATGACTACTCACGACAGTAAGTATCTACAATCTTTATTAGTAAATTCTTTATAAAAATATCTAATCAAAAGCAAAACTATATTTTGTTTTATTAAAAGTTCTCGTTAGAATGCGATCATTAATTTTTAAAAATTGTTTACTTATTTATAGAAACTACCCTGAAATATTTTTTAATAGAAAAAAATAAGATCGTTTACAAACACGTATGGTAATAAGTGCTCCCTGTATTAATATTGAGAGTGCGATCGATTTCGAGGGAATCACTCCGCTTTGAAACTAATTTGATTTTAGCATATTAAGGGGGTCTCTAGATGTAAGGAGCGCGTCTTGCCACCCCGTTGTAATAACGAAAATGATATAAGGTGTGCCCTTAATATCCATCACACGGCCCCGTATTTGCTTATCTAGGAAAACACGGAAGTGTAAAAATCGTCAGTCTACTCGGTTATCTGTGGTGCGTTTACAAAATAATGCGAGTTACATTTTTATTGCTTTTTAAAAATAGAATATAATCGCGAAATACTATATGCTTATGTTCATATGTAAAACTTTTTTATTATTTAAATATAGTTCTTTTATCAAATTATATAGGTAAAAGCTAAAAGCAAGATAGGCTTAAAATTAAAGAATAATTATATTCTCGTGAATACAAGATTTAACAAAAATCGTTCAAAGAATATTTACATACATATTTCTAGCATAGTGCGTAATGTTTTCTTTTTCGTATTTTAAACGTAACTCCTAATACTCGAAATAAGCATGTCTTAATTGACAATAGTCAATGAGGCTATTTTTTAGAATTAATAAACTTGAAAAAAAATTAAAGAAAAATAAAGTTTCACGGCATTGTTGCAAATATTTAAGGACATCTGGGTTACATAATCTAGATTTTATGGCTTAAGAGACAAGTGACAAGGCAATACTCCACTTTCAATTTACACAACAAGCACTCAGCAGTACTCATCATCATACATTAGCTTTTTCTCAATTTAAATATCTAATACCTTCGTAATAATATTAAGGAAAACGTTTAATACCAGGCTTATAAGAGTTACATACTATAGATAGAAGTATTTTATTTTGAAATCTAAACAAAGCTCCGATATTTATCAGATCGAAGCACGCAACGTAATCCCGATGGCAACAAACTCATTTAACTTAAAGAATCGTTTCCTCTCAAAAATTCCTCTCTAAATATTTCGCCACTTCGATTTTATTGTCTCCCGCTGGCCTCCTTTCACGATACATTTATTTTATTTATCAGAATTTACGGATTAAGGGAAGTGCTAAACGCGAACCGCTATCGTAATCTTTTTGAAAGTTTCTGGTTTGGAGATGAGTGGGGTACAATCAAAAGGCAGGAATCGCTACGGAAGGTACTTGTACGGAAATAAATGTAGGCATGGAGGGTAGATACGCGGTATTATGTCACCGGCCGCGTACTTCTCAATAGGAAGCTGAGGTACATAAATAAGAATGAATGAAACTCTTATCAAACCTTTTGAATACCTACGAATGTGGTTTGTTGAGTTCTTTAGTGAAAAGAATTCTTACCAAGAAGTTTTGTTATACTGTTTTTTTTTTAAATAAAAACACAAGTACACTGTACATTCAGTACTTTAACAATATTACTATTTCAGTTTTTAAAATAAACCATAGACATTTTTTATAAAATGCAAGTAATTTCATGAAAGCCTCGATACAACTGTTTATTGAACCGGAAAGCATTTGTAATCGTTTAATACCCTCAATTCTTTATCAGCGTCGGCGGAATCTCTATTTACCTCCATTCATCCCCCGCTGCTACGGAACTTGACGAAAACCATCTTATCATTTACGGTCGTTTTTATATCCAGGTATTACTAGATCCAAATGAGTTCTACAGTAAATTTGTACAAACTCTTTGCATATTGCTTAAACGGAAAACATATTATAAGCAATCATTTATTACTAATACATATTCTGGTATACTTGCTAGTAAAATACTTATTTTATATTACACGAAGACGGTATTTAAAGCTTTAAGAAATCAGAATAAAACTCAATAATGACATCGTTTGCTTATCAATTGACCATTACCAAAAATCGAACGCTACATTACCCAACGTCCGAAATTTCATCCAGGGTGCGAAATAAAAACATCTTATCAAACCCTCGCCAATGAAAACGGGCTGCCGATTGCAATATTAACTTCGAAAAAGACATAAATTCATCCCATTTATACAAAAATAAAAACATTTCGACTCTTATCTTGTTCGATTTTAAATAAACGGTGCGCGTTCGGCCGCTCAGTATAGAACAAGGTTTTTGTCCTCAGTCCCCCTTTTTTCCGGGGAAGAATTTCTTTTTGCGCAATTTAGAGCCGAGTTGATAATAAAAGGGCTCTAACTGCTTCAATCGCACCCTAATGAAATCTTGAGAACTGCTCATTTCAGTATCAATAAATTATATTTTATTAACA
>JAOSYY010000010.1:2508455-2526794 GCA_025727935.1 Hebomoia glaucippe
CTAACTGCTTCAATCGCACCCTAATGAAATCTTGAGAACTGCTCATTTCAGTATCAATAAATTATATTTTATTAACAAACACCTATAGTCAATAAGTATCGTAATATTGCTAACTGTATAAACCTGACAATGCTTATCAGTAAACATTACGTTCAGATAGTTCTTAATTAAATCAACAATTTTTACTTCAAACATTCACATTGTTTTACTAAATCACAGTGCACAAACCAACTTTATTTATTTTCATACATAATATAATAGCTTAAAAGAAACTTTGTTCTGTAATAGCGCATCTGTGAATAAATAATTAATCAGCTGTAGGCTTTCCTGATCGTTTATCGAATTATGAAATTTAATAACAGTTTTTAAATTGCCTTAGTATACAATATAGATAGCTTTATTCATAAAAAACAAATGTTAAAATATTATTGTAATACGATAATCCCGTTTGGTAGCACTTGACCCACTTAATGCACAGGAGTAAATCGAAAATCGATGTGGCAACGACCTCTAGTCTCCCATTGAAGACTGACTCCCGCGCTCATTCGCACCATTACAAATGCACATCGTCAACTGACGTATTTAACAAAATATTCGTATATTTCCAACCCGTCTATATTTTATGCAACTTCAACTGGTTTAAAGATACCCCTTTCTGCATAGCTGCGTCCTAAATGGTAAATTAACACGCCATACTGTTTATTTTAAGACTCGTACCTGTAAAGACTAGCTTTTTATCATTTACAAGTAAATTTTGAAAATATACTGAATTTAATAATTATTTATATGCTTTTTCCTCTACGAACTTACTTTAGTCAGTACTATTGAAGCGCTCATAATTTATTATAATAATTAAAGAAATCTCTATGAAGTTTAGCTATTGTTTTAATATCACTTAATTATATGGCTCATAATATAGTTGAAACAGTATTCTTGATTAATTATTCGAAGTACATTTAAGATGGAACCCACAATTTAGACAGGAAGGGCGGGAGTTTTTTCAGCGATTATTCCCCTCGGTCACGTGGTGGTCACTAATTGTTCAGCTGGGACACACGAAACCTACAAACCACTATTTAAACAACAATATAGAATTAGAACGTATTAAAAGATGTATTTGTATAATGACTGCTCTATTTTTTACATTAACAAATATATTTAGTCATATAAATAAGTATTCAATACAAAGTGCTATTTTTTGCTGATTTTTTTATACTTCAGGTAACGCCTATGCGACATTCTTTGTTTAATTTAATAAATATAATGTGCAGTAATAAAGAGTCGCTGATTTAACCAAAGAAGCCTCATCTTTATATATTTTGTTTCTAATTATCTTGTTGTTTCTAATAATCTTTATCTATTTATTGTTTCTTAACCCCCAAATACCGTAATATAATGTTCTTTAAATGTCTGTATGTGTACCTGTCTTTGGAATCATAACGAATAAACTAATGAGTCGATTTCGATGCACTTTTTTCAATTTAAATTGAACGTGACACTAAATAGATCGTAGTACTTGATTTGCATTTGCCACAATGAAAAAAAGTAATACATCAATCTGAAACATCGACTATTTCTCTGTTATGAAATAGAAAACTTATTTAATTTTGCGTTGTACAAAGTTAAGATTATTATCTATTGCTATAATTAGTGTTAGGTGCGTTAGCAAGTTGTTGCAGAAATACAAAGTAATTACTTATTACTAGGAACAACAGTTTGTAAAATAAATGTTTCTTTTTATTCATATCACAGTCATAAGTACTTTTGATCGATAAGTGAGCGAAATTCGAAATTGCATTTAATTATCGAAATGTGTTGTGTTTCCCGCAAGTTTATATTTTTTTAATTGTACATGTCAATTCAAGTACCTACTGTAGGATTACTACTATGTTCCGCATTCTTCGTAAATAAGACTTCAAAAACTTTGCATCGTATATAGATAATTCTAATTACTGCATAATTCTTTTATTTGAATACATTCGTCGCAAAAGTCTTCAACTATATAGAACTCAGAAAATTAACATACGACAGCCATATTGAGGAATATTCAAACTGTGAAATTATTTACAAGCGTACCACATGTCCTTTCTCGGAACTTCTCTTTGCGTCGAATTCCTGTATGGAGTAGAAATACGGCTTTATAGGAGTAAAATCATACTTTCTCCTGCACGGGTGCGCGGGGTTCGGATCACTAATGACCGCGCGGGGGGTTACAACACCCTATAGGTATACAGAATTATACACATGCCACGACAACCTCACTTTATACGTTTCACTCACACATATAACTCGCAAACTAATGTACTATTTTCTGTTTTTTCTTTTCACTTGTTCTTCATTTGTTTGCTATTTTCCTCTTGTCAGCCATAGGTGTTAAGTATTCAAGTTAGTTTATAATTGCAGATACAATCTATAACCTGCCGTGTTGGTTAAAAATCCAACAATTCCATTTAATGGCAATTACATGAAACAGATAGACACAAGAATTAGGTTTAACACTATTTTATGGCGAATAGCAGAACTACAAGACCATTCTAAGCGCACAAGTCACATATTTTCTTTTTTCGATTAAAATATTTTTAATCTCATATACATTTTGGGAAAACTCGGGAAAATGTGAAATTAAATTACTCAATTTACTAATTACACTGAAGAAACTGGTAAAGTAAGAATATTGTGAGTTAGTACAGAAGTTACAACTGTCCGACATGTTAGCTTATATAGGCTAGGCGTTCGGGATTTAATATGTTTAATATGTTAAACGTCAAAATAAGATATCTGCGCGGTATTGATTTGTTTGTACGGGCATCAATTAAAAAACCCTGTCGGTAAGTAGCAAGTCACGGTGGGCCAAACGTTCAAACTGGGTGTGCATATGTTACCAAGAGTCAACGAAAACTGCCGACTCACTCTCCCCGTGTCAAATCTCAATGGACACCAACCTACGCTGATGTTTTGCACATGTTTTATTTAGATAGATACATTGTTAATTTTACTAAATTCGAATAATACGACATAACCACTGGCGAAGTTTTAATTCGTGTTATTAATATTTTTTGTTTATTTTAATATCTTAGTGATGACGCAATATTTGGTAATTATCTCAAGATACATTAAAAAGTGAAGTGTAAATTTGAATAAAAAGAATAATATATTTTTTTAAGAAAACCTTTCATTGAGTATCACACAACATCAAGATAAAATAACACCTGTCTTAATCGCTAGAGTGATTTATTAATTAATTCTTTAACTTTAAATTCGGCTGTATTTAATTAGAAAATAACCTTAATATAACTTCACTAAACACTGCCGTCAATAAAATCTAAATTGGAAAACTTTTAACAATATATACTCATATATAAAACGTTTAATCATGCCACGAACATGAATTAAAATATATAAATTGTCAGTAGTAAAACACATTACCTATAGTTATTATTCTTATGTATGTGACAGACAGCTATGATATAATATCCGTTCGCACGAAGCACCCAATCATTATACGAAGGAGGGAAGATCGTAGACCTCTTATTAGCGACCCCGCTCCATTACAAGACACTATTTTTATTCAAGACGGGTACACCATGGTCTCTAGATGACTGGTTATAATTATAGAGAAAATGGTCGTCGTATTTATCTTCTAGTGTAAAAACATATATCTATTTTAAAACTATTTTTACATAATTACCTGCTGTTACCTGCTCTTTGGATCGTTTTAAAAATGTATATTTTGCCTCTAATTTAACCAACAATTGCACTAATACCAAAAACTTAGAACATGCCTCAAATTACTTTGTAACAATTATTGTTTTTACATAGTTAAAATATCAACACTGCATGTTAAAGCAATAGTAAAACCTTTTTCTCTTTTATTATTATTTTAGTATTTATTTTTTTACTAAAAATACTAATTTAATATTATTATTTTAGAACAGAAACAAAAATATTTCAATTTTTTAAGCACACGATCCTAATTATTATTGGAATAACGCGTCATCCGTCAGACATTACCGTAGTGAGTGGGGTGAGATTTTTTTAATACGAGCGGAATAGATGAATTGGATATTGCTCATGCCAAAGAGGGATGCAGAGAGAAATTGAAGAATTTGCATAATCTGCCAGGGTACTTTATCATAGAACCACGTGGCAGTGACTAGTGCACTTGCGGATTACGAGCACAGGATTAAATCGGTACTTCGAGATCAAAAAGTCACGTATCTGGTCTTTATAATCATGTGTACAAATTCTATAAGGATTTATAAAATATAATTCTATAGTCATTTATTTAAGATAGCGACCATAAAAAGTCCAATTTATTAAGTAACTAAGTCACCTTAAGACTTTTATAGAGTGGTATAATAAAATAAATATTTTTTCATATAATATTAACCTGAGATAAAATAAAAGGAATGACTATCATGTTTCGATATGAGACAACGAAACAAATACGACATATTAAGCAGTCTTTTTTCCACATTAAAAAAAGGGTGTGAATATACTGATAATTTTTTTAATTAATTATCACGATCACAAAATAGAAATACAATAATCTGAGTTTCATATTATCAAATGATAAATATTCCTCGGGCAGTAGGTACCAAACGTCCAAAAAACGCTTAACTTGTCCTTCTACAAAAGGAAAAAGCCAGCGTCTTCCGTTCGGCCGGAGCCAAAGAAAAAATCTTCGCGAGGGATCCGAGACTTCCATTTATCATATTCCATATTCATTTATTCGTCAAGTTCTGGATTCATTTATTCGTCATGTCTTGATTTCGTCTCATTTATTATTAAAAATGAACTGTCCGGGGCAGACCGTGAATACGACTTGGGTCACTGTTTCAATCTAAGAATAATTTCATGCTGAATTAGGTCATTTCTCGAAAGGGATTTTGCGCTAGTTATTGAGAATTCCGGCCATTCATTATGATAGCCCCTTTAATTTCACGCACCTCATTTACCAATAAGTACTTAAACAATTGATTTGCAGCTTTTCCCTTTTCTTAAGACTACACCGTGTTCTAATAAGTACAAAAAGATTTTCCATTTGAGGATTTAGTTAAGGTGCGTGACTATAATAATAATATGTCAACCCTTCACGCCGGAGCAGACCAAGGTGCTTTTAAAAAGGAAAAAGGGAAGGATATTATGATAGATTGTTGGCTGATCTGTCTCACTAAATACATTTAATAACACTTTTGGCGGATTCATTGATCTGACGGTAAGTATTTATTTCTATTCTATAGATGCTGAGATTGTGAAGTGCAGCAAGGACCTATATGAATTTATGAAATATTGAGAACAATATAGCTAGAATATATTTCATCCAACTGCCACAATAAACCAATATAATCTCTCGTGGTTGAGAATTGTTATATTATTAAGAATAGACGAGTTATTTAATTTTGTTTAGTTAACAAAAAAATAAAACTATTTAAAATCGATCTCATTTTTATACTGTCTCGTTAGTCTTAACAAGTAAAGTAAACTATACATATTAAATACATACATATGACCTTAATATATATACTAGTATATCAAGAATGATATTATCGCAGTTGGTTTAGTTAATAGAATACTCAGAAACTGAAGAGTCATTAACACTGAGAAAGATGTTGAACACGCAACCCACATACCTATACTCGAATACCTACCAGTTCAAAAGGAATTATTTGACTTTACAAGCAAGCAACATGTAAGGTATTGAGGCAATAGCATTAAATCTTCCAGGGAGTTTAGAAAGAAATATAAGGTTATGACGTAGGGGTCGAAGGCTGAATATATGCGATCCATTTGTAGGCAATCTCGACAATAAAACGTCAGTCTTTGTGTCGGCTGTCGGCAAGTCGTAATTCTGCCATTTTGCGGAGATAACAAATGAGGGCACATTACCAGTGGTCTGCTTTTACAGTACATACGTCGCCCGCTCACCTTTACTCTTGCTATTCTGTTGCTATTTTTTGGTAACAGAGAAATATTACGTTGATAATTGACGTTGTAGTATTATTTAATAATTTTTATTAAAGTACACTTATAAGTGGGAAATATATAGACCGTGACGTGGCTAAAAACTGATCAAAATTTGTATAGTTAATCGTTGCTTTTATTTATATAATTTAATGTTTTCAACTTTATCTCCTTTTAAACTTTACTCAAGCCAAATCTCAGTAACAATTATTGGCTATAGTCTTAGACAGAAATTTAGAATCTAGAAGATTTAAAAGCATTTTAAAACAATAATTATTTTATAGTTGTTGGTTATCATCACATAGAAGATATTGTACCAATAATAAAAAGATATTCGTAAGCGTAGAGTACTTTGATCCACATTGCGTCTCCAATCCACGTTGTCCTAAAAAACTGGTATCGTATGATGGGCACATAGTATCCGCCCCGGGCGCCGCAGCGACAGGAACAAATGACCTCCACGCATCATAATAAATAAAACAATTTGTTGTTAATTAGATTTCGTGAATTTAATTTTCATGCCAGTAATTGGTCGGTGGGCACAAAGAGCCGCACTCTATCGGTGATGGATGATCGAACGGCGCCTTCTCACTATTTACCTTCGACCGTTATTAGACGCTTCGGAAGTTTATTTTCATTGCTTATGAACCTATTACTATTTCTAATACCAAATTCGATATGCTTCTTGTTATTTTAACGTGTGAGATTTTAATTTTTTGTTTATTAATAATTATTTTCTTTTTTTAAAACTTATCACCTGACCTTAGAATATAAACCCCGTAAAGAAATATTAAAAATACATTTTTAAAAGGTAATATTTTTATCAATAAAACATTCAACACAATATTTTATAGGGTACAGCTACTGACTATTAATATCATAGCTTATCAATATAGGTTTGCAATCGCATTTTAAATAATCTTTACGGCTTTTAACACTTTTAGTTCATGTTAAAACGGCCAAAACTCTCTTATAGTTAGCAGAGGTAATGTAAGTCACATACGTGAACATTAAAAATGTCTACAAAATATTGAACCAAATCATTACAACAATAAAACAAATTACAGATAAGAATATATTTACATTCTATAGACAATTTGCTACAGAGCGAACGCCAAGTAAACTTTAAAAAATAAACGCCAAAAAATCTGCGAAAGTCACGGACGCTTAACTTTCTTCCCTCATTTTATTTTTCGTTCCCTCTTTTACAGTTTTCATCTCTTTTCAACGTCCAATTAGTAGTATTTGCATCCTACTCTACATAACGGATAAGTTACTTTTTTTTAAACTACAGGAAAATCGAAGTCGTTCACTGGGTAAAATTAAATGCTAGCACTTGCAGACACAAGCAATAAAAACAAAATATGGATATAAATCAAGAATTACGCTTTGTTTTCAGAATTTTTATTTTGCTATTTTCAATTTATAACAGAATAGAAATTTTTACCTACTTATTAGTAACTTTCTTAATATAAGCTGACTATAACAGATAATACAGTTGTGTAAAATCACATTCTTGGGGAAGTTTTTGCGAGTCATACTTTTAAATATTATTATTTAAAGTCGTGTAGCGATAGTAAAAATGAAATGTTATTTACATTTTTGTATTCTTTATGTATATAGGTAGATATTAATTTTGTGTTCGGACTGTTATATTATTTAAAAAATACGTGGAATTGATATAAAATTATTAAAGTGATTATAGATATTTAACTATCGGAGACAGATTAAACTTAAATTAAGTTTATTACTGGTTATATTATTAAACAAGGCATTACAAAATGTTTTAAAGATCATGGATACCATATACCAGTTAGAAGAAATTGTTTCCGCGAAAATTAAAATAATAGTTGGCTATCACATTTTTTTTAAGACCGTACTTGTAACCACGATGCAAATGAAATGAGCTTCGTCACCGTGTCAGCGGGGCCCGGGGTGAGCTCAGCGCAAATTGCAATCATCGAGCGAACATACAACCGTAATACTAGGAAACTTTCCTACATTCTCGTGAAATTCATTTCGCTGCAAATTATTCTTTGAAACGAATTATAATAGTATTGTACGTTTATTTTATACTTTTATGTAGTTTCAAAATATTTATTAAACTGAATATCTTCTAAAAGCACTTTTCATAATAAATACATTGCGTTTAGTACCGAAGATGCCAACCACCTTACCTGTGAAATAAATAGAATAAGTTTGGCAGTACCACATAGATTTAACGTATACAATTTAACTTATTTGAAAACAAAAATACATTAGCGCATAGACATAACATTTTGTCCTTAAAATTTTATTACACAAGAATTTTGACAAGAAATTAAAGCATATTTTAATAAAGTAACAAGCTATAAGTTACACAAAAGCGCTGAAACAAAAAGCAGTGATCCAACAAGACTCGGCTGATATCGATATGAGTGACTTGCAAATACCACCCTTAGAACATTGGCGATGTTATGGACAACTAGAGCCCTCCCTCCCTTGTTTGTATTACAAGTATTGCCCCGAAATATTTTGTTCTAAGTATTCGTAATCTGATTGTTTTGTGGAAATATTGACATTCTTACTCGCTTGAAGATCCCTACAGAAATATGTATATTTTAATAAAATATTTTAAATAAAACTAACCTCATTTCAATTTGGCAGTGAATTGTTCAAAGTAGTTAATGCTATCGTAACGAGTATAGAGCAAACTTCTCTGAACCGTAAAACAACGAACAACCGCAACGACCATAAACAATCTGGGAAGCGTGGAAGGAATATTCAAGAGGAAAGTTTGTCTATGCTCGACTCTACTCAATGCCGGCAACACTTGCATCTAACGGGCCGAGTTCGGACATCGTATGTCACAATGCATTGTGCCCTTAATGAAGCCGGACCCATAACTTTGATAATAGGCTAAGTTATTGCGGTCTAAACTCACTTTGATGACCACTTAAGCGTTATCCTTCAAGTTTCTCCATTATGTAGTGTGATATGCGGCTGGTGTTTTAATAACCGTATAAAACTTAAATTACTGAATCAAATTTTAGATTTCCTAACTTCTTTGACCTACGTAGTAATGAACAAGTGAATTCATAGACCAGGAAAGCTAATTCGCAAAAAACATCAGAAGGGATCGCTACAATTTTATTTATTAATATGTAATACGTAATTGAGTATAGATATCGTCATAATCCTAACGAACTAAAAATGACTCCTAATAATCTAAGTAAAATTTGATTACTAACTTCTTTGACGCTCAAAGCTACAAAAATCAAAGAAAATGATTGCCATAATAAAATATTATGAAAGCACTTAAATACCTTACACCACGTGAGTTAAATATTGAACTGCAGTATTGCATTAGGACTTGAGCATGCCCAAAAGCGAATTAGAAAAACATAATTATCAAAGAAATGGTAAAAAAATACCACCCTATGTAATATATACCTAGTCAGTGTTACATAGATTTCCAAACGGAGTCTAATGATTAAAATAATATATGTGTTATGAAAATATTTTATTAGAACTAAATATTTTTTTACTGGAGATGATTATTTATTTCATATATTTCATTTTGGTGTTTAATTTAAAGACTAAGTAATTTTTATATAACATTGCTAAATATGTTTTAAATAAGATTCTGAAATCCTCGCTTAGGTTTTGATGAAATCTTATTTATACATTAATTTTATATATAACCACTAAGTTCCTTTGAAGAGTCTATAAAGTATTTATTATTTAAACCCTTATGCAAAAATTTAACCACACACCCGAAAGATATATTTTTGAAAAGAATAACTGATTTCCATCGGTTGTTACAGAATGTTACAAAAAGTTTTCAAGACTACATCGCCCACACGCGACCAACTCCCAAACGACCGAACTGCGATATGAATCCTATTATTTGCTACAATAAAAACTTTCCGGAACTTACTCGAAAACTATTTGTTAGACGTGCCGTGACAAAAAAATGAGCTTTATTTGGTTTTGCAAGCATGCTGTTAATCTGTTCCAACTTTAATTGCTGGCAGGTTGTCAATATAGCATATATCTAGAATAATATTATTAATACATTTTAGTTAAAATCGAAAAGAACATTAAATGTCAAAGCCCCATACTAATTTTCGAAGTATTAATATTGAAAATCTTAACATTATAAGTATAAGGACTCGAAATATGATCGTAATTAATTCTTCTTAACCTTTGGCTGTAATTTTTAATATTGTAGTTTTTTATTTTATTATATTTGTCGCATAAGTTTCAAACAAAGCAATTCAAACTCAAAATTAAAAATCATTTCTATATGTAACGGAGTTGCTGTCATTCGAATCTGTCGTCGCGGCGTCCTACTGGACTCCAACGGATGTGTTGTTTTTAGCTAGGATTACATTCTAAACAAATAGAAGGCACGAATATGTCGATTGATATGAATCCAAAGAAGATTTTGTCTTAATAAAAAATTCGAGGGTAAAATTGACATTATGTTGAAATTTCGTCTAGAACTCATCACGTAATACTTCTTCCCTAATTTTCAACATCACACATTCACCACATACGAGTCAACTCGCCTTTAATCGTAAAAAATAAACGTATATTATACAAAACACCACATGCTTTCTTAAGCGTATAAATTATTCTAAAATCTAAAGGAAAAATATAATAAATGAATTGGGTTATCCATTAAGTTTCATGATATTTATATCTTTCTATTTTTATGACAGTTAACGAAATATCAATGAAATTTTACACAAATATTCTGGTCAGTATTTGTAGGAAAGCATTCCATAAAATAGTTCTTACCACTGAATTGAAACTATGAACCTTAAATAAGTTCTTCAAAGATCTCACAATGATACGTATCCATCGACACCTCACTGACAGTTTTAAAAATAAACTCTAAACAGAACAACGTCTAATATACTTCACACTTGTGTTGACAAAATGTTTAAAATAATATTCGCCTTCTTCATCTGCATCGTTATGCAACATGTTCTTAATTCAATAACATAGAACAAGAGTAATACCTGTTATAAATAAAAAATAAATTCAAATTGATCATGAATGTTCCGTCAATTCATTAAATTTACAAGCTAAAAGGTACGACATACCTCGATTACTTAATTGATTAACTGCCGAATTTTATAAGAGTTTACAGTGCTGTAAAAAGAAAATTTAGATAAGTACATATGAAACCTTAAACTTTTTAAAATTTGTGAGAAGAGAAAGCGAAAATAGAATGCCGCATTCCACATAATGTACCAACTTCCGTTTAGTGGGCAGGACATTGTTTCGACTGTTTCTTTTAATTTTCCCGATCTTGAATGGAGCTAATGAGGCGGCCGCGGCGCTGCGCATACGTCTAACGGTTGAGCTCATTCATCAGAACTGTCAGCGACATCTATTGACAGTGGACTTCTGTGTCACGCCCGCTCTCCACTTATATGATGGTTTCCTTTTTTAGTAAGTAATTATTAAAACAATTTTATTCCTTGTGTTAATGACGGTTACTCTTGTTAACTATCGCCGTGCAAGCGATTTAAATAGGTATGTATTTGTACGATATTTTTTGTAAACACAAATTTTCTTTTAACTTACATAACAAAGGTAATTCGCGAAATCGTTCGTTTAATTAAAAACATTATTTTTGAATAACAATATATTAGGTATATATTCTTCACTTATCCTGACTATAAATCAGATATAGATTCTAATTTAGTCAAAAATTTATTCATCTTTGAAACGCATTCATTAACAACAAGTATAATAGTTAGCGATAAGAATGTTAAAGAAAAATAAAACATTATAATACCATCACTCACAACCCCCGCGGTGGGCAGGTCAGCGGCTAAGAAAAAACCTTACAATTACTCCAAGTTAAATTCAAATGAAGAATGATTCATTTATGAAAATAAAATGACAGATTGAATGGATGTGGAAAGGCACAATGGTGACGGCGGCTACTGTGGCCACCGCTTTGTGCCACGTGCTCCCAGCGCCTTACAAAGCTTGTATAAGAAGAACTTTAATGAATCTTTGTACCTATAAAATTCCTCCCTTTAAGGCCTTAATATGATTGCCTAATATCAGTTTTCATAATAAACAATGCTTGAAAATCCATCATTTATATTATATCTATTGTTTCTTCTTTTCTCCCAAGTTTTTAATTTTTTTCTTTTTCTTTTAATGTGCACCAACATAGTATCTGTGTTTGATCACCGTAAAATCATAAATAACACAATTTTCTATTTACATAAGCGTTGAGTTGACAAACAATAACAAAAATGTAATGTTCGACATTTAAACATTTGACCTTATCTCGTAAAAATGGCAATTACTCGCTACCCCGGAATGAGCCCGCGAGTTAGTGAACTCCAAATACTAAGAAAGAAGGAACGGGCAATGAAATTAAAAATATGTCTTAAGGGCAATTAGCTTTAACTTTTACAGTAAGTGCCCTATCTACTCGCCGCACCCTCGCGCTTTTCAATTGTGGGGAACGGCCAGCTTTTCAGTTTGAGTGAATTTTATGGACTTCATTCTCGTTCTACAATAATGTAACCCTACCAAATGTACTTATAGATGTGATTATTACTCAAAGAAAGGATCAACCATTATTCAGAACTAGTCTCACATTCAAACCAATTTTTGTTTATGGATTAAATGGAAAATTTCTTATGTTACATCAGTACATCGCTTTATAAATAGAACTTTTATATAAAACATTTGCTTGCTATGAAGAATGGCTGAGAACAGAAGGTAAATTAGGTAAAAATTCGTAGCTTGTAATGCATTGAAGGAGTGTTTAACAATAAATTTCCATTTATAAAGCCCCAAGCGGTACGGTGGCTGCGGGGTGGCAGCTTCCGACGCTTTTTTCCTTCATTTCCTTGAGGCCGCAACGCTACCACCCTATTGCCTACCTACTATTACAATACAGAATTAAAACATTTCCAGTTTTTACTCAACCGCGCTCTTCACTGTCCAAAATGATCGTAAATAGACACTTAAAGATCTAAAATTAAAAAATGTCTAAAATAAAAAAAAATACTATTTTAAAACTTTATTTTACAAATATAGTTCGGTGTAACTCATATAAATAACTGGTTTTTTTATATTTTTTCTGTTGTTTTAGATTAATAATTAAATAATGATTGTGTAATAAAATTCTGTTTTAGTTGCCTTTGCTTTTCTTGAAATAAATTTGAAATAATTTTCTAAAACATTATCATATTCATGATATTTTCAAACTTATCGTAAGTTTATTTTTGCTTAACATTTTCTTACAAAATACAATATACTACATTTTATTCGTTAGTTATTCTTAACAAATCTTGACTCTTTCTTGATATTTATTTCTTTTACTATTTTTTTTGAATCTAAAATTTGTGCTTAATTGTAATTTCCCTCGTATCATGGAATTGTTTATTTATGTCGCGTCTGTATTTTTAATTAAAACGAACCATGGCGTAAGGTGGTATAGTAGGTAAATATTCCAGAAAATATTGGCGGGATAATAATTAAAAGAAGCGATAATGTCCCCAGCGCCGTGAAAAACGACCGCACCATCCTTTTTATTTGATAAATACAATTTATTCCTCGGCGCCCTGCCTTCTACGCTTCTTTGTGACTTTTAAATTCCTATAAACGATTTCTTTGTTACAATTTGTTTTCTTTTACGACCAAAATAGAAGAAACAAAATGACAAACTTTGCTTTTAAAAATGGAATGCCCTGTACTAGTTTTCAGCAAACGAGTGAATTCCCGTAAACATTCGTTTTTAAAAATAGATTGTCATTAATTTTCTCTGCTGTGCCTTACTGAGTATTATTAAATAACACAAAAATATTTATTTCTTTGCGTAGGTTTTTAAACCCAGTCCCTCTGAAATATGGGCATTTTGTTTTCACCAAGAGAACATACTGTTTCCGAAAACACCTGAAGTACCTAGATAAAATAACATTAACAAGTGGCCACAATGCATTAAATGTACCTACTATATTATGCCTACCTTTATATAAAAAGACGTATAACGCCCTATAAATCCCTTCTTATATCAATAAGCGTCGTTATTGAGAATAGTTAATTAAATCTCGTTATTTTTCGCAGCAGAAAGGTTGAATACTAGCCTTTTCATTTAAAAAATTATTTTAAACAACACATATAGGTCAAGCAGTAAACAAGTTGATATCTTCACATTTAACTATTAACATTCCCAACCCCAAGAGATCGTAATCAGGGCGACTTTACTGCGCACTAAATATTCTCCCGGCGACAATTGCGATTATGAAAAGTGCACCGTTATTTATATCCCGGGCCGTTTATTTTTTGTCGCCCCTTTCAAGGGCAATTAAATACCACCAGACTTCAGCATTTAGCATATTCTTAAAGTTACGTCTTCATTATTAACCCCTTGGATATTAAAAGTTGCGTTATTTACGTAGTCGAGATACACAAAGAATTTACGACTAATTTTTATACTTTCATAATAATTTTGAAATACTTTTGGGTTTCTTAACATTCAATATTTTACTACTTAAATTGTATGATAGCAAAAATATTGTTGACATGTTAAGTATCCAACGATTGAATATATATTAGAAAATCTTCCGAAACATAAAATTTTTATACTAATTACATAGATATGTTACAAAATAATAATTAAATTCAATTAATAGCAATATTTTAATCCAATGAATCATACATAAAGATTTTGAAATTTAATTCAACTCTGTAATAGGTGTATTTAGATTATATGTAAACAATAACTTATTTAAAATTAAACAATAAAACCAATTTTACTCAAATCCAACAAACAATACATTTAGTCAAATAATACTTTATGATTAATAAAATTTCCTCGTTCTGAAAATCGAAGCGGCGTCCCGAGAGACAACCTGTCAAAGTGTTGCGAAGTTGCACCGTCTGTGCGACAAGTTTTAATAACCTGCTGTATCAGCCAAATGGATTTGGGATCCATTGTGAGATTTTAATGTTTACAAACTGTAGTTAACGTAACGTAAGTAGTTATATTTTATCTGTATTAACAATAAATAATATTTGCAGATACAGTACAAGTTAAAGAATCAATATTCAATAGGTTTGTTATTATTTGGCATTTTTATTAGTTATAGCAACATATAAACCTATCTTTACCTATTAACGTGTATATTGTAGTATATACAGCTTATCATACTGAAAGGAAACAAAGCAAATACATTAATTTTTTTTTACAAATACATTCACCGTATTTGGTTCACAGCTTGAATAAATTGATAAACGTCGAACATCGTTCAGATAAGTTCTAAATCCCAAGCAACTTAATGCCTACAGAATACCGATAATATCGAGTTTCCATGATGGGGCGCCACTATGCCCCACACCGGCGAAATTGAACCTCTCAGAACTGTCTACTCGTAATCCACGCTTATAATTGATGCGACAATGTCAAGTGGGATCCAGCCCGCTCCAGATAATCTAAAAAATACGAATCCAACACAATGATCGATCTAAATGGAGACACGCTTCAAATTGAGTCTAGATAGTACTTACCTACTACAATATAAATGGTAGCTTTGCATGTCAGTTGTCAAACGTTTATTATTATGTAAAATGTATATTTTTATTATTTCACAAATTTTGCACATTAGTGAGCTATTCAGTTGATCATGATGTAACATAGTTGAATAATATACGGTGTGGAAAAAAACATTACGTGGCTATGTTTACTGTGCCATTACTGCATTGACAAGTTGAAAGTTATAGTCCAATAGTAACAACAATATATAATGTTTGAATAAGTATACAATTGTTAAGACATACCTTCAAACCATAAAATCTTATTTTACGTATTCTCAAAACTCATAAGAATATAACGCTTCACATATTGTGATTTCATAGTCTAAAAATTATGTGTAAGCTTATTGATTTTCACATTTATGTCTTTCACACCTCATAACATAATATTTCTTCTTGAAGGCCCGCTCCCTTACGAAACTTTTCTGTTGCAGTAACATTCAAAATAAATGTTAGGTGCTTTATCAAACTGAAGTCAGAATACGACACCAGACTTATGTTACCCGTATACTGCCTCTATGTTATAATTTATTGAATTTATTACACTAACTACAGAGTCGAATTGTCATTCTTTAAGTCAGACTAGTATTTTCAGAAGGTGCCTGTCTTTGTCGATTTTTAATTTAAAAGGTAGGTGGCATTTAATTATATAATTAGGTGTAGGTATAATATACTATACATATGCGTGGACCATCTAACAAAATGTAATTTGGAACATTTAAACAAAGAATTCATTATTTTTGCAATCCTGTCTATTTATATTACAGTATTTATATACCTTGCTAGGTAGCTTTTTTACTAATTCTCAATAGAACATTTACATTCAAGATTAAATAAGAGAAAATCAATTAGGTATTCGCAATTTGAAACCCTCCACCATGTGTTTCTAAACCCGACACAAATAATGTGACCACAGCATTTAGTCGGCACTCGGCAGGGCATCGAACGTTCTAATGGCATCCAACCGCCAACTGGCCACCACATTAATCCTTTCGGCTGTTGATTAATTATTCAAACTTGCCTCTGGGGCCCGTCCTCAACAATCCGTTACGTATTCTTTGCAAATTGTTTACAACTATGAACTTAACTAAAAGCCTCACATTCTGCTATTTGGCAATTAAAATCAAGTTGTTTAAAATTTCACTTTGTGAAGAAACATAAAATTAATCACCTACACGCCTAGAAATACGTTTTATGTTAAAAACTATTTTATTTATTAAACACAAATTATCACCTAAAAAAAATTTACTGTCCGTACGTTGATTTTTTAATTTTATATCAAACTTATAAGCACATAAACAGTAGAAACATAAAATGGTTGAAATAGACCATAAACAAAGCATAGTTTTGTTAGTACCCAATGCGATCGCTTGACACTATAGCGTTAAATTGGTATACCTACTACAACTATTTTATAAACTAAATAGTATATAAATAAATAATCACAATAACTACTCAGAATTTATTATAAACAAATACAATAAGAATGTTATCAAAATACAAGACGGCAGAAACAAAATCTGTATTTCTTTATATCTCTCTAAGTATATAATACCTTCGTATTTATAAATTAATGTAGGTCAGGTAACCAATGAAAACGCCATAAATCTATATAACATGGGTAACGAGATATTATCAAATTAAGTGCGGACACGGTGATACCTCGAGATGCAAGTGACCCTTAATTCGCAGTAAATCTTTGATCCGGCACCCGAGCGAGGGTCAAACAAGGTAACACCATTTATTACCCACTTGTTCTACATGGCAATGAGCTATTTGCCTGCAAAACATTTATATTACACGAATGGGAGTTGTACAAGATATTGCTTTGTTACAAAAAATTAAATATACAATTGAAAGTCATATATATTGCTGTTAGTGTTTCGTTGAGTTATTTACATTTATTATTTTTAGTTGAGCAATAGATGTATCGAGAGCTTCGAGAGCTGGCACTTAAAATTGTATAAGTATATATAATGTATAAGTAGGGAGCTATAGTTTACGGATCTTTTTATACAAAAATGTACATCCAATAAGAATAATTATGAAGTTATGTTCCTACACGTCAACACTAATTACTGTAGCGATGAGGTAACAAAAACATAATAGAGATGTAAAACTCATTTACATTTAAAAATGAATGTTTTAGAACAACGACAAAAAATATCGGTATCCGTAAATCTATGAAGTTCAGTGACACGGAAACGGGGACAACCCCATAATGTTCACATTATGCGCACCTCTCCAACTCGCATAATACCATCCATTATTAGCAAAAACTTGCCGCCGCTACGCTTCTCTTGCACTTCTCGAATAGGGACAATCGCGCCGATATTCCTTCTAAAATTAACATCTATCAAAATAAATTAAAACAAAAGCCATAACTAATATGAAAAAATTATATGATACTATCACCATAATTGTTTTTTAGTAATTCATTAGTATTTTATTAGCCGAATAATATGCTTATATAACAATAAGTTACTTATTTAAATTATTTTACAAGACTACATGGTAGTTATATGGTTGCAAAACGTAACACTAGTTCTGAATAAGACAAATTATTAAATTCAATTAATTCTAAGTATACTTTGTGCGTTACTGTACCAGCTAACCCATGATTATTATTCTAGTAGCTGACCAAGGGCTATCGAATTTCAAGTTCAGTTAACTGATAATTTATAAAGCGTTTAAGGTCCATGAAGTTTCAATATAGGCACCTTTATTAATCAAAGCACTAAATCGAAATTATAGTTATTGACAATTAAACGTTATCTATAGTACTGTTAGGTTAAATAAAATAACATATATAGTTGC
>JAOSYY010000010.1:2526894-2548279 GCA_025727935.1 Hebomoia glaucippe
CACGAGAAATTATTTTTATTTGTTTTACATCTTCATTTCTTTTTTTTTTCTATTTTTATATATTTTACCATTACTGAAACATGTATTTAAAAACAATGTTTAAATGGAGTCCGGAGTCATCATGCGGAACCAAAAACAACGCTTTTGTTTGATTGACAGCTGCCCCTGCCCAATAGAAAATGCGCAAGTCGACGAAACGTGAATCAAGCTCACCGAAAGACAAAATTACATGCGAAACTAGCACAAACTATAATAACCCCTAATTCTTTACAGTCAAGAACGATCACTAAAATTATAACGAGAATACAAACTCGCCCTGCGGAATTGTCACGCGAACGCGATCGCCCCATTATTCGCCGCCCTTTGTAATTTGAATTTCGAATTCCAATTCGTATTTGTGGTAAAAAGAACAGTTTCCACACAATGGCGTCAAGGGCGGTGCTCTGACATGCGATCAAGTTATTACATTAAAGGAACCCACGACAGGCCGCTTACAACTCTGCTACGTAGTGCCAAGAAAACATTAATAATATTTTTTAATAGAATGTAGTCTCTAGATTCAATGTTCTATACTACTAAGGCAATCGCTGTTTGCTGTAAGATAAGATATCCTTATGATTATATGAAAAGTTAATATTACAAAATTATTTTCAGAGAATGGACTGCCACGAAGACTACGGACAGCTTATACAAACACACAACTTTTAGAACTAGAAAAAGAATTTCACTTCAACAAGTATCTATGCAGGCCCAGAAGAATCGAAATAGCTGCATCTCTTGACCTTACGGAGAGACAGGTAGATACGAAAAATAAAAGAAAAATCTGCTACGTAGGTAAGGTTCATAGGTTTCAAAGGTTTTCAAAAATGTATATTTGTATTACAGGTCAAGGTATGGTTTCAAAATAGAAGAATGAAACATAAAAGACAAACGTTAAGTAAAAGTGAAGATGGTGACGACAAAGACTCGACTACTTCAGAAGGTGGCAAGAGCAAAACGGGAATGGAAAAATTCACAGATGATGAGGGGCCTCTTTCAGGTAAGAAAAGTTGCCAAGGCTGCGAATTACCTCCCGGGGCGCTATGTTCCCCAACAGAAGATATTCCTGAATTAACATTGCGCACACGCAACAATAATACACCCAGTGCTACAAATAATAATAGTTTCGCAAGTGACGGCGCTTCAAGCGTCGCATCTTCATCGTCACTTGACAAGCTTGCTGAAGATGACTCAAGGGATTCACATCCACCTACTGTGTCAGCTGTCCCTCGCAATCTGGCAAAAAGAATTAAGCAAGAGTCGCGGAAACGTTCACCGTCACTAGATGCCGCCGGTTGCAAAGTATCACCTTCTTCCTCGAAAGATGGTCTAATTGGTATTGCTGGATTAACAGAGGCTGGAAAGTTTTCCTCTGTAAGCCTGACACCGTCGTCAACTCCCGGAACACCATCGAGTATGCATCAAAGTCCTCTTGGACATTACCCAAGACCCTCCCCACCAAACGTTCCGCCTTTACCGACACACCAAACTGTTCCTAATGCTATTCCACCCTACGTCATTAGAGGAAACGCTCCGCCTGGACAGTTTGTACCACACCCTGATTTTCGAATGGAAAGCAAACAGTTCGTAGGTAAATTAGCACAATACCCGCAAGGCAGCAGATCATACGACGGCTATGCCTCAGGATTACAAAGTAATGATCAACACACTTATTCTCGAAACCATCAAAATATTAGACCTGACGGATCCCCATCATCGAGATCAACAAATGGAATCGCAACGAGGCAAACTTACCCTCATGAAATGTATCAAAATTATGGATATTCTGGTTATGGTAAGGATCAAGTTGGGTACGGGCATCCTGGGTATGACCAAACACAAGGATATCCAAACGAACACCTAGCATATGCTAATAGCCACTATGGCTATCATTACCATGAAGGTGGGTCAAATGATCACACTCATAACTACTATACTGGCGACGGACAAAAAGCTGCTCATAGCAGTGAATATGGTAAAAGCACGTTTTACGATGCCGCTGCTTATGGCAGCCAAAGCAGCACGGCGGCAGGTACATACGCGGGAGTTCAGACAAGTGGGGAAGCATACACCGGTAACAATGAATGTAACGATAGTTACAGCTCGTTCCAACAGTTTTATGAGGCATCGCAGGCGGCTCCAGCGACGGGCGAAAACTCTAACTCTTCCTCAGACTTTCATTTTCTTAGCAATCTCGCTAATGACTTTGCGCCAGAATATTACACCATTTGAGATAAGGATTTCGCCGAACAGGCGAGTAATTTATTTGTATAACGCCTGCTTACGGTATGTGATATACTCGTATGTAACACAGCAACATAATTCTAAACATTTCGATGACGTTGATAACGTTAACGTTACTGTTCGTCAACCAGGGCGTTAATGTTCTGTCTTCATCTCTTATATGGTTTATAATGAAAATTAACCATTCGGTGTACCTACTAAGTAAACATGTATGAAATTGTAAATACACATAATATTTACTTCTTGTTTTAAATTAATGATAATATTATAGTGAATTAATTTACATCACAGTAATACAGGTTAACGAGTTATTTATATTATTCGAATATGATTCATAAAAATAGCGATATGATCTCAAAAATATTACTCAATGAAAAAAATAATTGTAAAATTTGCCGCTACCATTGTTATTAACGTTTTAAAATATATTTAAATTATGTCTAAACCCGTCACGTTTTTTCTGCTACTAATATTTCCTTTTTTAATAAACGCTAAAAATTTGATATTGTATAATTACTTTTTTTAAAAGAAATATAAAAACCTAATCAAGTCACCACCTTTTTCGTACCTTACGATATGTGTAAAAATCAAGGAAGAAGCATGTCGCTTTTTTGGGTCATTGAACAATGTGTAAATTTCCTAATAAAGTTTAATATTAAAAGAAATGTTCTCACGTGTTCACGTTAAAGAAAATATTCTTTTAACGTAAAATATAATTTTCGACACTAAGTTACGAGTAATGTAATAAATTAAGGAATAGTCGTTGCCTTATTTAGTTTATATTGTTTCGTTACTGTAAGACATGTAGATATATTAATTATTAGACTCATAGTTAAACAATGTATGTAGATATCAGTGCTATCATTTTGGCCTATTAAAAAATAAATAATTTGGTGTCGCATGTTGTTTATTTTCTTCCTTTTCTTCAGTTTTTTAGATTTAAAGTTTAACCCTTATTTATTAATAATTATAAATATTCATAGCTGGAAAGGTTGTGAAGTACTGTGAGCGTTTCGACTTCTGTCCATGAATGTCCGAAAACTAGGAAAAAAATAAATAAAATCTGGAGCAGAGCGTCATTAAATAACTAATGTAATATAATTAAGGTCTTAAGATTAACAATGCGTCTCCCAGATCTACTGGTGAGGTGTTCATAGGCGACTGAAATCATTTAAATCCATGTGAACTATATACTCGCTTGTCTTCCTTGAGTTAAAAAATAAATGAATTAACCAAAAAGATTGATATCTTTTACAACCAATATAATTTTTAAAGATTTCTAATGAGAAAATCATTTATTTTACAAAACGACATGTCAAAAATAAATGGTAATTTTCTGATATCATGTTCAAACTGCTTAGACCTAATGAATGTTACGTATGCCAGATCTAAGTTATTACTTGCGATAATATGTCCAAATACATATACATTATACATACTCATATAATAGGAAAATTAAATGAATAATAATCATGTATATTTTACTGCACTGTAATACTTCTTCATAAAGAAACAATTATTACAGAGACAACACCACAAATATATAAGTATTTATATTGAGTAAAGGATGTAATAAAAAAATTATACATTATATTATTTATTTTTATTAAGCATGCAAAATCCATATAATCTATATTCACACAATATATAAAATAGTGTGTAGAAACCAAAGATCCATGGATCAGGAAGATACTATATTAAAACATAACTCAAATATTCCATAACTCAAATATAATTCTTATGCAGTGAATGTAATAAATTAATATTTAATGATTAGTAAAACTACATAGAATCTCTAAGACAATATCTTCAGAGATTATGACTTAAATAATTAAAAAAATTAGTGTAATTAAATTTAAAAAAAAAACTAGGTTATATCTCATAAGATCAATATGCTAGAAATATAGTGTTTAAATAAAAGAAATTCTAGCAATATTCTGTAACATAAGGCAAAGTATCAATTTGCTCATATTATTTCAAAAGTATATACTTCATAAATAGCAATGTATTAGAGCAAGTATATGACTACTAATGTTATGATGTTGAGGCCTTTTGTGCCTGTGCCTGAGCCTGTGCTTGTAATTTCATATCCATCATCATACATATTGCTTCACGCACTTTAGTTTTCTCAATACCCATAGCCTGAATTTTTTCCATCTGCTCAGTGACAAATTGAACTTTTCTCTTAAAGTAGTCCTTGGCTCCTTCAATATCCTGTGAAAAGTGGATATATAATGATAAAAATTACCCGACATATACTATTTTGTATGTAGGCTAATCAAATAGAGTAAATATAATATTTGTGTAAAAAATTGAAGGAAAGTTTTTAATGTAACGTAAAGAAGTGAAAAACAATTGTTTTGATTACTCAACTTTAAAAGATGGTAATAGGATGGCAAAATGGTATTATGGATTTCCTTTCTGAATATTCAAGCTGATATATATGAGATTTTAACTAACCTTTTGGGCATAATAGCCTGTTCCAATATCAATAATTACATTATCAGTATCTGCTAAAGTTCCAGGCACATACATGGAGCCAGTTAAAGGAACCATAATAGTCCTTCCTTTTGTTTCTGGCTTCAATTTTTCAACACTTTCTCCGGATTCAACAAATTTACGCTGAGCAATTTTAAGCGTTTGTAGGGAGTCTTGAAACACATTCAGCTCCTTCAAAAATAAAGTTTAATAAAAAACGGGTATAAGATTTTTTCAATAATCATCCATTAATTGATAAATAAATTACTATCTTACTTGATCTAGTTGTTGCTTAAGCTGGGCCAACTGGTGCAAATTCAGTTTTGATAAGTCGATTTGATGCATCCCTGGTGCCGGTGCTGTCGATACAGTGGCCATTTTTGCGAAAATATTTCTTGAATCAAATGCCAATACCTATTATAAAATAACTATATTTTATTCCTGATTCATATTTTTAATTTTATAACCTCAAATTTCCTACCGCTAATCAGCCTTCTTTCTAGACAGTTGACATATGTTTTAGACAATGAAAAATCTCTTTTACATCGACATTAGATGAAATGATAGTTTACATGAACACCTAAAAAAAAATATTACCTGTCTGATACCACAATTCAAATATTTCAATTATAATTAAATGAACTTATTAAGACTACAAGAAGTAAACGAAACTGTAAGTACATTTGTTATCTGTGGGGTGATTGTATTTTCTATATTTGAAGTAGTGATGTTCTATTGCTCTTTTGAATTTGTTTGTATCTACATATTTGTAAGTTTATGGATATTATCATTTACATTCTAAAATTCAATTAGCTGTTTGGTGAAATAGGACAGTTTTAAAAATATATTTGCGAAAATCATTAAACGTAGAATGACGCAAGTCTTGATACCTTGTTAGGAAATAAATTAGTAGAAAACACATCTTCAAATAATCAATGAAGTCTTAAGACGTTCGTATCACCTACTTTTAAAATATTTAGTTGTCATTCATTAATATTTACTCATAGGACATATAATAAATTAAAATTATATATCATACTGATAAAACATGTTTTTATTTGAGGATCTATCGACAGACTTTGTGTAGGTAATTGTTAAAATATATAACTAATACAATATTTGATAATATTAAAAATGCTAACGCAATTTTACCGGAGTACGGTTTTTTTTCTGAAATGACTTTGGTATTTGACATCACTAAGTAAGACATTTCACCGACATTTGTAGAAAATAGTTCTACAGAATCTTGCCGTCATTTTTGTTGTGATTAGATTATTAGTTCCCAGTTGCAATAATTTATATAACATTTCATTGTACATTTAAAATTTTAAACAAGTATTTTTAAGATTATAAAGTTATACAATATAACCTTGAAATGTCGGTCATTAATATCGATACAGTCGATAAATTTAACAGTTTTATTAGGTTTGTTTCCATATTTTTTAACTAATTTAAAAAGATATATAGGTTTCATATTAATAATTTTGTCAAACATTTAAGATTTATTATAGAAGAGAATAAATATTAGACGAAACGATACAGATATGCGCTCAAATGGTTCTTAACCTCAAGGGAACTTAAAATATGATTTATAACTTTGTAACATTTTTGCTTTTTAAAATCAATATGCATTTTTTTAAGAAAGCCATATTTCAGATCAACTAGCTTAACGGTAGTACATTTTTCTGCTGACTGGGCAGAGCAGTGCAAGCAAGTTACTGATGTTCTAAGGGAATTATTAACACTTCCTGAAATTCAGTCTAGTGGCAGTCAGATTGGTGTATGTGATGCGGAAAGTGTTTCAGAAGTTTCATTAAAGTATAAGGTACATCTCAAATGATTAATTGCAACTTAAATAAATTTATATAAAATTAATTTAAGATTTAAAATAAAACTATTAAATGATGTTCATTCTATGGAAGTGGAATGTTGTGTATGCAAAAAAGTTTTAAGGAACTTAATTATCTTTACAATAATTTTTTACAAGGTATATTTAAAAAAAGAAAACTAAATTTTGTATTTATGCCACTAATATTATCTTAACAGTTTCAAAACATTCAGCCTAGTGAAAAATGAATTTGTTTTTATAGGTGGATTCAGTACCAACAGTCATATTATTTAAGAACAATGTGCAGGTTGATAGAGTAGATGGTGCTGATGTTGCACAAATATCCACTAAAGTGAAAGGTCATAGTATTGGTAAAACTGTAAGTGACACATCTAAACCTAAACAATCTCTGGAAGAAAGACTGAAAGCTCTGATTAATAAACATAATGTCATGGTATTCATGAAAGGAACAAGAGATGCACCCAGATGTGGTTTCAGTAAAACACTTATATCAATTTTGAATGGAATTGGGTATAATTTCTTATTTATTATGAATTATTATAGTATTAGAGTCCACATTAATTAATTGAAGCAGAGTGACATTGAATAATACAAAATTTTGTTAAAATTATTGAGTCGACAAAAATAATATTATTTAATAAGTAATCTCAATAGATAAATTTTATTGCTTTATGCAGATAGATAGCATTTTCCTTCAAAAGAGATAACCTATGGTTATGTTATATAGCAACAATCAAGATTAACAATATCATAAATAAGTGTTAGATGTGTATTATTTACATACTACTAAACAAATATAAATATCCATTCCATTATTTTAATAAATTCAAGTTTTCAATGGGTTGGAAATTGACATTATTATCAACAGCTAATGTATACTAGTATACAATGAATTTTGAATACTTTTTTATATTTTTAGTGTTCAATATGACACATTTGATATCTTAATGGATGAAGAAGTTCGTCAAGGCCTAAAGGAATACTCTGATTGGCCTACCTACCCGCAAGTGTACGTCAAGGGAGAATTGGTTGGAGGTTTAGACATAATTAAAGAACTTCAGGGAAATGGAGAACTAGAGTCTACACTTAATGCTTAACAATTTTATTTCTAGTATCTCATTATTTATTTAATAAATTTTTATAGATTATTTTTGTTGTTTTTTAAATTGAGATTTTAGAATTCTGTGCCTTAAACAACCTACATATATTACTACTACTTTCTACTATCCATAAAAAACAAAAAATGTCCTATTAAAACTCATAGATTCTGATTTGTCATGATTTATTGTATATAAGAAACATCTCTCCAGCCTAGTGAGTTATGGCAATGTTTTATTATAGACCGCTTTTTAATTATTATGTTTATGTAATATACGTACGGAATAATGGCTTTCCTATGAAAAAAGACATTTTTTGTTAAAAATTTATCCTCCACAGAACAGTTATTGTAGTTGTACATCGTGTCGTTAAAAGTAATTTAATAAAGGGTTCTAAGCATTTATATGAGAATAAGTGAACATACAAATTAAAAATAATTTATAATTTTTGAAATTGTCTGCCTTATGGGCCACGTCAACGTGCTTTTTGGCAATGTTACACTTTGATGACCACTAGCCTAGATTAATAGAAGAATGAACAAATATAATAATTAGCTTTACGACTACATGGACTGTAATGCTCTAGAAATTGAAAAATGTTCTAAGCGAAGAATACCATTCAAAATCTAGCTAGTATCAAATGGCTTTAAGTGTTAATACATGGCAACCCTTTCAATGACATTAGTTGATAATTGAAATAAACACATGACAACTGATAGGTGATAACTAAGTAAAGAGTAACAACGTAAACTTTGACCGATAACATTAAATGTTCTAACTAATTTTTATTTTTCATTTACAACACAAAAGTCTGGGGTAAAATAAACCAAGTTAACAACAGCATAATTTACTATGGATAATATCATAAATGACAGTAAGTAGTTCACAACATCTTCAAACCAAACTTCTGTGACTATCAGTTGTTGGATATCAATCTTAATTTTCTTTAATCTATTCACTTTGTAGTAATAATGGGAAAAGCCCGCACCGCTGGTGACGGTATGGAATGCGAAGAAAAAGTTACAGAGACTAAGACAGTAACCGAAAATAAGCCTACCAATACTTTACAAAAGAAAAAGGAGGCTTTATTAGGCGGTCGGTTGATTCAAGTGTACGCTACAAAAACTTTCACAATGGAAAAGAAAAGTAATATATATTCCAAAACGCCAAAATTTGTTCCTTACGAACCATATCCTGCTGCCGTGAAACCAATAAACCCAAAATCAGTTTCTAAAAGCACAAAGAAATCCAGAAATCACATGGATTTAAATACTCTTGTATCTCAAATGTCACAAATGAAAACAGACCTAAATGAGTTTAAACCAAGACTGAAGCACACATCTAGTAGTGAAAAAGTGACTGAAAAAAATCCAACACTCAATGATGAGATGCAAAAGAAAATTGATGATTTGAACAAAGAAAATGAAAGTTTAAATGAACAATTAAAACAGCAGGTTCAAGTATGTAATTTCAAATATATAGCCTTAGCGGCTTTTAATAAATTGAATGCAATGTAATATATATGTTTAATACTTTGAAGTGTTATTTAATTATTAATTGGGACAGTTGATTTATTAATTAAATTCCATGAAATTATTTAAATTTCATTTGTGAAATCGTCATATAACATACTCTCTACTGATGTGGAATACAAAGTGTAACAATCATTTTTTAGGTAAATAAAGAGTTGAAGACAATGCTTGTAGCATCAATGGGAGAAGATTTAGAGACACAAGTGCAGTCTTTAACAGAAGATAAGAAACACTTAGCAGATGCATTGCTCAATTCTGCACAACATCTTTCAACACATCAGGTATATTATTAAATATATTATTGTACTTTCATATATAGGAGATTGCCTTCAGTTTCCAAATTTTACACAAAAACAATTAAAAATTATGCTACCCAACTTACATTTCTTCTTCAGGAACAAACTGAATGGTTAGCTGGTCAATGTGAAGTATGGAGAAGCAAATTTTTGGCTAGCAGGTGAGTTGAACTTTACATTCATTAAGTTATTTCATGAAAGTAATTATTTGTATGACATTGACGAGTAATATCCAATTTATTTCAGCCTGTTAATTGAAGAATTGGCTGCGTGTAAGAAGATACTCAATGAGAAAACTGTTAATTTACAACAAGCAATTAAACAGTTATTGGATGAACGCTGTAGGGTTAGAGATATGATGCTCTGTACATACAAAAATCTATATAGTTTACATGAGAAATGGCTTGAAAATGTTGCCATCTCAGAATATATGGGAAGTAACAAATTATGTACTCGGCCAATTGGCAACCTTAACTTCAGTGCAACTTTGCCACATTCTACCAATGTCTTGGATGTGGCATCTGTTAATATGAAATTATCAGAAAATATAAGCAGTGATGTTAGTAAACAAGATATAGCCCATTTAGATAATTTGCCAGCTATCACAGATGGAGAGAAATATGCTGAAGAGGTAATTAGGCTGCTATTATTTTTATTTCAAAATAACCCTTTTTTATTAAAACGAAACAGTTTTATCATGTTTTATATCTAAAATAGTATCAATCAGACAAATCAAACTCTGATTTATGTAATCATACTACATGTTATCACAATCATGATTAGAAGGCATGATACTTCAAATATTCAAAAAAATATAAATCACTATTAGCTATTATATATGGTATCCACCTTTGTTCATTAAAGTAAATAATAATAAATACTTCTTACTAGATTCTATAGCTTTGAATATTATTATATATTTATACAGACCATCAAGATAATATTTTAATGTTTTAATAGTAAAAACTTGGTATAAGTAACCTCAGCAACTTATCATTAAACACTGAATAGATCTTGATTTACCCATCTAGATGAATAAGTATGAATTTCAAATAATAAATCAAATTAAAACATGCCTATTCGATACAAGCTCCCGTCACATAGGCAAATACATCTTACTTATAAATAGCCTGTTTTCACTATATTTAATAATAATTACATATAAAGTATACTTTCATGCTTAATTGATATTTGAAATTTATTAAGACATGTAAATGAACTTATCAAATATTATTTTCAGGTAATGGCTATGCCTGTAGATGTGAGGAGATTGAATGAAGAACCTGTTAATGCTTTAGTTCATCATGCTTATAACAACAGTGGGAACATTGCCCCACCTGTAGCATCTTGCGTTCATTGCAATGGAAAAGTCCAGTTATTATAACTTAAATAACCATACATAATATCTAACAGTGTATATGTACATTTTGTATATACAAGGCAAGATAGTCAAAAAGATATTGTTAAACATTGAATTCATGAGTGTATCATTTTGATGATGCATTGTCATTTTAAATATATTTTATTACCTTTAAAGTATCCTTGGGAATACGACACTGCGCACAAGATAAGTTTAGTAAAATGGTGGCGAAAAGACCTTCCCTAAAATTTATTGATTATAACGTTGTGTCCTGTGAATTTATTGATATTTTTGTAAATATTATAAAAAGCTTATAATGTAAATAAAACAAGAAAATCTTGTACCAATTTATTTTAAATTTATAAATTTTATAAACCAACCTCATTATAATGTGCTAAAACCATTATAGTTCTCAATCTAAAAGATTTTTACTTAAAGTAAAAGAAAATGAGAATATGTAATGAAAGAATGACACATAACAATTAAAAACAGTAACAGCATTCATAATTTTTTAAACGAATATATTTAATGCTGGAGTCTTTGACGGTAAATTTGTAGCATCTCTGTGCCTGTGTAGTTGTAAGCCAGATAATCTTTTACGGAGACGTATTTGGCGCCACCGAACCAATCCACCATGGCTATTTGCGCAATCTTCATCTTACTGATGAACCAGTCGTGATCTGGAAACGAATAATTATTACTTAATCGGTACTTTTTATGACAGTTAACGAAATTTCTATTAATTTGTTAATAGCTGAAAAAGTATTTCTTTTTTCATATAGGTACTATTTTCTGATATACATTCGTGAAGAAACCAATCTTAATAAATGTCTACCTACATAGATTTTTTCAAAGCCATAAATCGCTCCTTTAAATAAAGGAGCTTAAAAATCAAATTGATTTTGATCGTGTTACTATTTGATAAGTTAAGCATTAATAATATAGACACCTCACGTTTACCGAGTCTACAATTCAATATCAATGTAGTTAACTTATACAATCATCAGTCGAATCTCACTTACTTATTGGCAAAAAAATGCTCAGGAACGCGTTTAACTGGTTTGCAAAAATATTCATTCATTATGCATACGTTAAAAGACTAAAGTAAGGAATCGCGTCACGTCAAAATTCTGATTAGTGCCTTGACCTAACGTTATCTGAGTACACCTTATCGTCTCGTATATATGGTTATATAGTAGTCATTAGCAAATATTATTATAAGGTAGATAAGTATAATACAGGTCACTTTAACGAACTCGGGTTCGTTAAAGTGTCCTGTACATCGGCATCGTGAATTATTTTACTCTGTACCTTACAGTTTAAATAACGGCCTAAAACAAATGAAATGAGCTTACAACATATAACATTACCGTAAAAGAAGCTATCATTTAAAATTAACAATAAAGCAGATGTAGAAATATATATAGACACACATTAGTCAATCAAATAAATCTTTATAAATTATCTAAATCCATTAAAACTTTTTTGCCGTATCTTAAACTTATCTTATGTTAATTCGTATGTTGTGTTAAAGTAATATGTTTTTATATATATTATTTGTATTCATATTCACTGGTTCCACCCACTATACCTATTACTCTAGGTAATTTTATTATAAAGAAGTTAGTCAGTCCAAATTTCTAGCTTTACCATCGAAGCCCATTCGATGAGGAAAAAGACCGGTCTTGTAAGCTGTAATAGTCTGTTTACTGTTTATGTCAATATAATGTATTATTTTCCTTGAACAATTCAATCAATAACTAAAATAAATGGTCATAATATTTCTTCATAGCTTATTTAATGCAAACGGGATACAATTTACAAGGCCAAACCAATCACTTTTTCAAAAATTCGAGCGGCAAGGTAGGTAAAATCAAAAAAACAGGCTCATATTAATTATATAATATTTAAACAAATACAAACCAGTTGGCCATGTCGCCATCGCCGGATGTCTTTCGAACAAAGCGGCTTTCGCAAATTCAAACTCGGGAGACCCGTCTTTAACCTGTTGAGTATAGTATTATTGATATATTTCAGCCCGCACGATAACCACTTAGTGCCAACGCATACAATCAAATTAATAACTACAAATCATAATATAATCCCAACCCAACTAAAATTAGTTGGATGATAATAGAAACCCAAATGTCTGAATCGAACTTTACCTTTTAAATTGGCATAACTACTTAATTAATTTAAACAGAAATCATATTTTAAGGAGATAAGCACGTTCTATGAACCTATAGAGATGAAGACATGACGTATACGTAAAATGGTTTTAAACTATAGGTAAACTTTGGTAACTATATGTGCCAAGTAGTAGAAACCCTCATGCCAAACACTTTAATAGCAATATATTTACAATATATAGATAATCCTTTGATAAGCGAAACGTGAGTAAAGTCATGTACCTATTAATAATCAGTTTATGTAATTAGAAGATAAAATTATTGGTGGACCATGTAGGATGAACAATGAATGTAACAAAAAAGAACCTAACAGAAACAAAGGAATTTATTTCGCGAACTGCCGTCCCGAATATTTAATGCTCTTTATAATAAATAACCTTGGCGGTTTCTATGTAATGCATAAATAACATACTTTGTTGTTAGGAAATGTTTATTTCTGTAGATACGTTAGATGACAAAGTTATGTCACACAGTAATTTATTGATAGCAGTCGGTACTAAGCATGCTAAGCATTTATTAATAATCACAATTTATGGATACTTTGTAGTTACATGTCATAGAATATAATATATAGTTATATATTTTTATCAACTCTATATTGATCACATTATTGACGTATATTTACCGCAAGCATTACATTAATAATTATTATTATTTGATAAAAGCTTATTTTTTACCTTATTTAAATTCCGTGTGATTAGGTAATGAAAATATTTTTATTATGTTCTAAATATTTTACTCTTTATAGGCACAGGCACATTCCAATTCCTATCACAATTGAATTTAACCTAATAACAAACTTTTTAATGTATAAAAAAGTCTGCTATAGGCTTTGGATGTATACTAATCAATATCAGTAGATATCCAAAGCCTATAGCAGAATTAGTGTATACAAACAAATTATGGTTATCCTGTGTGGTCTTCTAAAATCATGAATGGTTTTAAATGAATCAGTTTAAAAGCTTCCCCGTCTAAAGTGCTAAACCGGTTTGTTGTGGTATGTATTAATATAGATCGAACCCTGGACACTATTATACGATATTACTTTTGGCAAAAATAAAATTTGAAGAGGGGAGAAATAGGAAATTAATTTTATATGAAAGTATACTTTTTATAATCAGAGTACAATGTGGACTTTTGCTTTAAGATAAATTGTTGTACTTCTAAATAGATTTGTAAATTTAATTAGTTTTTGTACAATATTCGGTAGATATCAGCAAAGTACAAACCTTTTTCATTTTTCCAGATAGCATAAGACGCGTGCACCGCGGATCTTCGGGATCATATTTTTGATTCTCACAGAAGCGAGTCTCCTCTAACGATACCAATACCGTTGCGCGAGTGTTTTTCTGTTAATGAGGCAATTAATAAAAAAAAAATCTACTCTAGAATTTAAAAGATACAAACGATTCGAATTGAAACAATATGCACATGATCTTGTTGTTGTGATTTTTAATAAGTTAACGTTAATTTATACTGAAAAAAAAACGTTATTCGTCCTTCCGTATACTATATTCGAAGAAAGTGAACTACCTACATGAATAACAAAGTTGAGATTTAGAATGAACGTTAACCTTGAAAAGGTTTTTATATATGCAAAAAAATAATTAAGAAAACGTATCTTAATTAATATAGAAGTGCAGTGAAATGTTGATTTACCTAGAAACTTTTTAACTTATCATTTATTAAATATACTATTATCATCAGCGGTTTAGACTATGTTTTGTACGAGTAACTGAATGTTACTGAACAATTTTTATATACATATTATAAAAATATAATTAACATTATTTACGTACCGATAAGTCGCGAGCCGTGAAATCTAGAGGTGACATGTAAAAGTAAGGTACACCTGTAGAATTTGCGAGAGAGCCGTCCACTACCGATTTAACGTTCGAGAATGGAAATCCTTCAATTGCTGGTAACACTGATATAGTGGCAATTGATGCCCAATCTGTAAAACTCGATGTTATAAAGAGGCTCCGATCTCATTTAAATAAAATAAAAAATGTTTCACATTTGACTCGTACTATTTATAACTATCCTGATAGTGAATTTGGTTAACAGACTATAATGAAAACAGTTACCTAAATAAATCGAGGCATTAGCACAATACATACCACAATTATGAAGAACGTATCTCGCCATAGCCACTAATTTAGTGTGATCCGGAGGTCCCGAATTGTGATGAGGTTTCCTTGTAGATATGTCGTTGGACATCCAGTTTACATGATGAGGTCCATGATTTAGTAATTTACAATCTCCATATAAATATAATAGACTAATTATAACGATAAATGACTTCCACATTATCGCTAAAATTGAGAAAATTTCGTATTTAACGATACGTTTTCACATAACGTAGGTATTAAAAATTTGTGTGACTGCACATTATTTTAAATTCGTTGATGACTAGATATTGCATGTGGATAAGAATAGTAATAATAACAATGTTTCTATAAAGAATTAAGCAGGAGAAAAGTTGATAAAGTAGTTGTATGTTTCATAAAATTTAATTATAAAATTTTATCAACAGTGTAGAATCCAGATCAAGTATTTAGTTTCATTTGAGCACCTTTCAAACGACATGTTTCGTTAAATTACCTAACAAACATGGAAGATATTTTTTTGAAGAAAAAAATTTATTGAACATCAGCTTTCAAAAGAATAATTCCGTTAAAAATGAATATATCTAAATAACTACTCCTTAAAATAATGTAACTATTGACTAGATACATTTTATTTTCCTTAATTATTTTTATTAAATCGTTGTTAAATTTAAAAGAAGTCATGTCATATGGTCGGCTTGTTTGATGTATTAGAAATTTATATGCAGTTTGATGCAAAGTATGGAAGTGGAACATTTTTGTATTACGGAAATTTTATTTTTAACAGACTTCAAACCAGAAGGAGGTTCTATATTCTGCCGTATGTATTTTTTTTATAAATTACACTATAACTTATTGCCTATTTAATATTCTCATCTTATACACCTTAATTCGATAGGAATAGTTTGCTCCAAGATATAATTGCGTATAAATTTTTAATATAACTCTAAATACCAAACTTAACTTACTTCACATCATGGAACCCACCCAGGTACTATAGCAAAAGCAAAGTCCCTAATCTTGTGTTTAACAAAATATAAATAAACACTTATGTAAGTACTCATTAATATTATACGTATATAAAACATGCAATATTTATTAGCAAATATTTGTTATTATTACTTACATGTTTTAAATCTGGTATTCGAATATGTATTGCAAACTAAGTATGACTAGGTATTTTTTGCTCTCTCTATTTATAATTTATTCACTTTTGCGAGCGCGCCAACTGCATAATCACCACAACTTTATAAGAAGGCACAAGAACAGTTGCACCTTCGAGCACGTTGCGCACTTGAGTCTTGACTGATAAATACGAAAATAACATCGATATACTTATTACTCTGTGGTATGTTTTTACTGTATCAGACTTAATAGAATTGCATAGTTGATGAATGTCAATGTCAAGTTCATTGATAATTAATATAAACTGTTTTTTAATTTTGAATATTATACTGTTCAGTATGTTCAACTAATTATATTTCGTTATGCTTTCAAAATCTTGTGGATTATTTTACAGGTGACAAATTACTTGTCGCTAGATATAGATGGAGGTGAAGCCAGTTTTTAAGTCGAAACTGGTTTTGATAACAAAATACGTTAATATTTTAAGTACAATACGCATTTAAAACTAGTTCAGCCCTGGCTAAATCATTGTGTAATAAAACAAAGCTTGAATATTCCACTTTATTTGTTAATATAAAAAGATTAATTAATAATGCAATAAAGTTCAATATGTTTTAGCGTTGCGTGCTTTTAGCAATTTGTTCTTTGAGCATCAATATACTGGACCGTTGTTCAGGAGGCAATAAAGCAATTTGTTCATCTGACAACTGCAATACTTGTATTATCAATGCAGCCTGAAAAAAAATATGTTCATTATAAAATCAATGCCATCAAATTTAAAGACAAACTCAAAATTCTAATTCACATTAAATAGTGAATTTCACATTTTCGTAGGATACTCATATTTTAAGTCATTTGACTTAAGAGACAAATAGGCTGAAATGAAAGCCTTGTAACATTACCTTTTCTTGATCAGAAGCTCCTGATGGTATTCCTTGAATAGTTCTAGCCTGCGCAGCACTTGGCATTCCAGGTGGCATTTGTAGAGCTAAACAATATTTATATATTAGCAAAACTGAATAGCAGTATTTTAAACATCTCTAAGTGTAGAATTATGATCAACTTCAATTTATATCATTTAATAGTGAAAGGGTTCTCAGCAATGGGTTAAACTGGAATCTAATTTTGAGATTGATCTGAAAGTTTTTTGTATATGTTTTGACCCTTAATATACACATGTTATTCAGAATAATAAAGACTTACGTTGTTGTACTTTAGTTTGAGTCCTTGGATCGTTGGGTCGTACACGAGGGTCAGAATTAAATCCTTGCATGTTCGCTAGGCGAGGGTCACGTGAGAACATTCTACAAAAAATAGAAACATTAAAAATCATCCCCTATTGAATCATCCCATCCCCTATCAGTGAATAGTTGAATCACATAGGTACATCAGAGTATACTTAAGCAAATAAAATATCACCACAGAAATATATTGATAGCATAAATAGATGCATACAGATGTAGCCACTTAAAAGTTAATTATAGAAATTTTTTTGTCACATGTAATCACCACAAAAAAAAACAAGATGCAGAAAAATAAAATGAAAATACAATTTCTATTTCAGGTAATCTATAGAAATAATACTGTTTATGAAATAAAATATTTAAATAAACTCATATTAATAGCTTACCTCTCAATTGCACTATCCATACTTTGAGGAGATCTTAAAAACAACATCTGAATAAACATCTCTTACACGCTTTAATATGATTAAGTAATATGTTCATTGATTTTTAATAATCATAGCTGAATTGTATTTGTCAAGAACAAGAAAAGAATTGTATTAACATAACTTTTCCTATAAAGACAATATTTATGTTTATATTTTCTTTCACCACTTTAAAACACCTGAATACATGATTTGCTATATGTTGTGTGACTTGATATCACACTTAGTAGGTTATGGGTACACTGACACTTAAACCTGGACCATCTGTAGTTAAATCGACTATATACAATTCTTATGTTAGTATAGTAGAAAAATAATTAATACTGTTTTAAAAAAATTAAAAGTAATGCTATAAAAAGCTTACTATTTTCTTATAGAAGTTCACAGTCCAGTCATCACGTCAATTTTTGCCCAAAAGTAGAACTTTTTTTAGACAAGATTCTTGTTATGATAATCAATCTAAGGATATTCTTACGAAAAACTGGGTCCAACTGAATTTAAGGTGTTCTTACGTGTCTGGTGGCGGCTGTACAGGTACAGGCGGAGGCACTGGACCCGGATGCACAGGTGGAAGGCTGCGCATGTCTTGATCCAGCAGCGAAGTGCCACGTCCACCGCGTAGATCTACATCCATTCCGCTCAAAGGCGTCAGACCCATTGACGGGCGAGTTGCTAATAAATATAAAGGCAGATATAACAACACATGAAGTATATCAGTGAAAACAGGAAGTTAATCAAGTACATTATATCATTGTACTAAGCTTCACCTGTACCATATTTTTAGAGATAACCAGTTGTCACCAAAGAAACTAGTACTTGTTCTCATAAACAAACTGAAATATTTTGATCTTATTATAAGTATAAAGTATATAGTAAATCAATAAACACAAAAACTATATTCAGTTGTCGAGTACAGTTTGTTAGAGCTTTTAATGAGATTTCAATTATTTTGTGTATTAAAATAAACCAACTTACGGACATACTGATTTGGTGGTTGAACAGGATTACTGAGTAGGGGTGGTGGTTGCGCTGTAATGCAATAAATATATTAAATGCAATTTTATATATAGTCAGGATCAAATTTTATTCCATCCCTTCATCAAAGGTGTCATTAGTACTATCACCTGTCTTCATTTTTGGGAGCAGTCCCTCTTTAATAAAAAATGATTACCTGGCATTGGTGGCTGTGGATTATATGTTGAAGGTGGTTTGTCACCCGGTTGCAATACTGGAGGAATTGGGTTACTTGGATGGAGCATACTCTGAAAATCAAAGAAATTTAATTATATTCATATTTATATACTCATTTGTGTAAATACCTATCACTGTATCATCTTCTACAGTATAAAAAATTGCAAAGGATTTAATGTGTTTGAAATTTAAATTGTGTTAATAATTCACTTTAAGGGATAATTTTTATAGTTAAAGCTAACACGCAGGACATTCTACTCCTGAAATTTGATTAACATTTAGTGTTGAAATATTCTCACCACAGCTGTAGCGGGATCAACTATTCTCATAATTACTTGCGCCTGTAGTAATGCATAAGCCAATTGGGGATTTTGAAGCAACATATTTCTTGCTTCCGTTGGATTATTCTGTGAAAATAAATTAATTTTCTTAGATCTTGATATTTAAATTTGTAACTTTTACTTGTTTATCTAAAATTTCAGAATATAAATTCAACTCGGGAAGAATTATTATTTAAAAAATTTAAATAAAGCTCTTGTATAATTTAACTTCACTTTTCTAAATACATATACAAAAAGTATTAATATACAAAATAAAATGACTATTGTCTCTAATTAAATGTTACATCTCTAATGAAATGTATGAAATAAAATGGAATTTTCAAGTCTGACATCAACAACTAAATAGTTGTTGATACATTAGCCACATGATCAAATATTTAATGCACTGTGAGCTGAACTCAAAGTTTTCAATAAGTATAATATACTTACTTGGATACAAAGTTTCATTTGTTTCATTAATTCAAACATTTGTTCAGGAGGTAGTGTTGCTACTGCCTTACTCACTGCTTCAGGAGCTTTCTCAGGGTCAACAGGATCACCATAGGGATTTTCAATCTATAAGATATAAAAAATTAAAGGTATAGACACCCAAATTATTGCATACCAGGTAATCACTCAAACATAATAGGTACTTAAATTCTTTGTTTAAGACTTGGAAATAAATATCTTCTAGACATTGAAAAGTTACTTTACCTGCGGGCCTTGCATCAAGGCCTGCATTTCCATCCTGGATTTCTCTGTACAGGCATTATCAACTCGCAAAGATCTACCACCAATTTCATATCCATTCAAATTCCTCATGGCACTAAGAGCTGTTTCTTGGTCCTTATATTCACAGAATCCATAGCCTTTTGGTTTCCCGGTTTCTCTATCAAAAACTAACTTGAAGGATAGTACTGGACCAACTTCACTGAATATATCTTTTAGTTTCTCTTCAGTGGCTTCGTAAGGTATATTCCCAACTGAAAATAGTTCATAATTTTATTTATTATTAAAAAATTGTTAATATAAGTTTACTGTAATGTAATTGATATTTATTCACCAAACACAGATCTCATGGATTTATCCATGATACTTTGCTCTTCTTTTTCCTTGTTTTTATCCATTTTGGCAGTAGAAAGTTTGAATGTAAAGTTTATTGATAAACCTTAAAAGAACTAACTAAACGTTCACGAGAACTTTGATTTTGTGTATTACAAAGCATGAAAGCACCTAATTATTAATCAACTAATCAACTATATGTCACATCATCCATAGATCATCCATAGATCTCCTCACATCTTAAATATAAAAAATAAATTACATATTGTAATTAGTCTATGGATGAAGCTTAAAACCACAGACATTGTACGTAGTATAATCAATAAAATAGTCTATATAAAAATCTTGTACAATTATTTATACGTAAGAATTGCAAAACACCGCGAACAAATTTTTGAACCATTTTAAACTTTACGTAAGGCGAATTGCCAGTAGTAGTTACAAGTCACACAAGACAATTGACAATAGTATTAATTGATATAATAAATTTAAGAAGTTTGTATACTTTTCTCTATACAAGTTTATTGGCTGAATATTAAATTGAATGGATCGCTGTAGAACAGAATAGAGGAATCGTATAAAAATATCAATATGGCAATTTTAATTACTAGACGTCAATTTATCTCTTACACAGATGTGCAGTATACTTAGACAGTGTTACCAAGTTAGAGGTTTTCCCCCTAAATTTAGGGATTAAAAATGTCAAATGGGGTTTTTTAGGGGTTTTTTTTTCATCTTTGAATATTCACTTTTTTGTTAAAAAAATCAAACAAATAAAGATGAGATGTTATAGGCCCGTGACTAACTAAATCTAACCAATCACATT
>JAOSYY010000010.1:2573119-2591594 GCA_025727935.1 Hebomoia glaucippe
ATCTAATATATAAAATTCTCGTGTCACGGTGTTCGAACTTGAACTCCTCCGAAACGGCTCGACCGAACCTTATGAAATTTTATATAGTTATTCAGTAGGCCTGAGAATCGGACAACATCTATTTTTTATCCCCCTAAGTGATAAGGGTTGTTCACCCTTACATTTTTTTTTTAATTTTTGGACGAAATTTTTTTTTTTCATTTTTTCAGATACAGCATATAAAAATACATACAACCCCCAATTTTCAACCCTCTACAGTCAACCCCTATTATTATGTGGCAAAACGACGTTTGCGGGGTCAGCTAGTTACTATATAAATATATATTGTTTACATTTTTGTTTCAGACAATTATTGAATCAAGATAGTTCAACATCAACATATAACACAAAGTGCTCCTATCTTGTAGATGTACAAGTACATCCTGATTGGATGGTAGCTATAGGAACTAAGAAATAGGTGTATGTGAATTAAATTAATACATACTTCTTAATTTTTGTATTTTATTAACCTTTACATGGCATAAAGTTGGCAAAACAATAAATTACATAACATGAATATTACATGAAAACATAATTATTTCCTTCAATAATAATATGTCATCTCTTTAAAACAGTGTAGAAAATTTCTAATAGTGTTAATAGTCTAAACTCCACAAATGTCGGGTTAAGTTATTGTATGTTTATGAGTGCAAATTTTTTCATTGTATATCAGAAGAAAATCATCTTGAACATTGTTTCAAAACGCTCTGTTTAACTCATTAGTTTCCTTATGATTTTCTTATTTCAACAGTTAATAATGAAAATATCCCTCACTCATGCAATAAAATTTCTTTTTATGATATTATGTCATCTAAATGTAGATAATTACCAACATTCTTGTAGAAGTTTAATAAATTATTCATATTTCTAAGATGTAAAGGCACATAATAACCAAGTAAGAAATAAGGCACATGATAACCAAAAAAAAATTAATAGATGAATCTAGTGTATTTCATGGTTACTTTTTCTTAAAAAAATTCATTAAAGTAGGTTGTGTCTTTTTTTGAGAGGGTGACATTTTCTTCTTCTTTTTTGGAGATATTTTCACTTCATTTGATTTAGATTTTGGAGAAGTTTCTGATTTTTCTATATTAATGTCATGTTTTCTGGGTTGAACTTTCTCAATATTGTTTTCAGAATCTGAACAACTTTCGTAAACTTCCTCTCTTTTAGTAACTATGTAACCATCATCACTCATATAGGTTTTGTCAACAATTTTTCGTTTCTTCCTAGGATTAACAATTCCTGTAGTAATTTTTAAATTATTAGCTGCAGGTGTAGGAGGTATCTCATCATCAGATTCATGAACATTTTTATTATCTTCTTCTCCTACAAATGGATCATTTTCATCCTCACTCTCAGAATCAGACACATGGAGAACCCTTTTCCTTTTCTTATCAACCTTCGAATGTTTTTTAATGTGATTAAGAACTTTATTATTATTACTAGTTCCATTTTCATACTTTATGTCTGTCTCAATGTCCACAACCTCTTTTTCATTGGACACATCTTTTTCTACTTTAGGTACAATAGGTTGTATATTTGAAACCTTATTCTTTTTTATATCCCCATTTTGTTTATTGAAAAATCCCACAATTCCTTTCTGAGTAGCTGATCTGTTGTTATTTTGTTTACTTGATTGCTGATCTTTCTTTGGTGATAGAATTTCTGTCTTTATTTCCTTATCTATTTTAGGTTCAGTTTTAATGATTCCATTAATTGAACCATTTTTTAAATTAGATGATTTTGCTTGCATTTCAGTCAATGGTTTCTTGTGAGGTAATGCTGGTTTTGTTTCTGAAATTGTAGGTTGGCTGCTACTTTTAAGATTAAAAATTTCTTCATGAGATCTTTTAATACTGTCGGAACTTTTTATGACTCCAGGACATAATATTATATCATCATAATTGTTTGAACAGACAAATGGTGTAATATCATCACTTGAAATTCCTTTGCTTATACTATATACATGATCATAAAATACAATTTTAAATAACTTTTTACAGTCATGTAATTTATCTTCAGAACAAATTGTTAATTTACAGTTCTTGTCGTCTATCAAACCCGATATCAGATAATTAATGTTCAGCTGTAGTGTAGGCTGCTCTTGACGAATAGTTTGTATAAAATTCTTCATCAGTACCTTGCTTTTATTGACATGGATGCAAAGATCTTTAGACAATATAATATATGTAATCAACTTTCCCTCGTCCAATATCATATCTTTTAACGCATTAAGATTAGATGCATCGTTGTAATCTGTTTCCATCATGACATAAAATAATTCACTTATACTACGCAGGCTTCACAAATGCAACTTGTAAACGAATTAAAAAGAGCGCTAATATTTGGTCTAATTATTAATTTGAAAGAATAACATTGACAATTAACTTTAATGATATGACGGTGAACGTCCCGAATAATTTCAATGTGGCTTATTTGGTTATCATGTGTATTATTGAATTATTAGTAACAATACACCCGTATAGACTTTATAATTTTGTCTCTCTATAATGTTGTAGGCTCAATTCAATATATAATGTTAACAATTGTTATTACCGATAGCAAGTCTGTTATAGTACAGATCAAAAATCTGTATTCATCAGACTTCTTAAAATTCTATTAGTTGTCAAACGTCATATTTTGACTAGCATACAGCTCAGTGTTTTTACTGTTAATTTGCTTCGTTCAGTTCTCTTCGTCCTTATTTTTTTATTTACCAATAAACCATCTTTTAACCTGGTTTTACATTTTATATACCTTACTTATCCAAAATAACTTTATTGATTATATAATATTTATACAATTACTTGGACAAATATAAATTAATAATGTGAGTATACCATTGCCGTAGTGGAATCTATTTTTGTTTGGATTACATCATTTTAGCTGTGTATTATTGTATATTAGAATATTGATACGTGAGCGATTATCTTTAAATTTTGTTATTTTCCTTTTGACAGAAACTTTTGAGAACGTCACGTTTTTATTTTATTTCAATACTATATCGTTTTGATGAAAAATGCCAGGGTAAGCAACATGGGTGGGAGTGGTCCTACGTTCGTTTTACTAGTTCTTACACCTACTATAATACACGTCTCATTGAGTCATTAATTAACCTCCTCATAATGTAAAAACTATAACATTATCTCAGTAAAATTGCTCAAGCCATGACCTCAATTCACATATTGCATTTAATTTTTTGGCACAAATTAAGCATCTTCACTATATTAAAATGCGAAAACCAGTCATTTAGCTTTAAATTGAGCAATTAATATGATAGCCATTACTTCTCAATTATGATTTATATAAACTAAAGTAAGCACTTACTAATATTTTTATTATCCTATTTTTACCAATGTAATATCTTACATTAATTATTTTATTTAAGTAATGTTTTGTTACAGGTCATGTTCATTACATTTATACAATAGAAACAAAATTTTCTTCCTTAAATGAGTCATTTATTTGTAAAGTTAAACCTTACATGCCTAAATTATCCTCTATGTCAATCTTCATAAAATTTATATTTATTAATATTTCATTCAATTTTATAGCTTAGGCAACATGTCTCTTGATAATATGTTCTGCACAAGATGTGGAGATGGCTTTGAACCTAATGAAAAAATTGTAAATTCGAATGGTGAACTTTGGCACACTAATTGTTTTGTGTAAGTATAAAGTAAACTAGTGGTACTGTTTTATTTTACTCACAAAAAGGAGTTATATAATTATGACTTCAGAGCCCCTTCTAACTTAGTATCACAATTCATCAAAATCAGTTCAGCAAGTTTATTCGGAAAAGTGCAACATACTAAATAAATAAATAAATAGTAGTATAAAATATGAACTAATTCATTTTTCATTTAGAATTTTGGGTGGGCTTGATTATGAATATTTTTTAAAATAGCACTTTTTATAAACCCTTATAATATTGAATTGTTATCAAACAGGTGTGCACAATGTTTCCGTGTTTTCCCTGAAGGAGTTTATTACGACTTTGAAGGTCGAAAGTACTGTGAACGGGACTTCCAAGTATTGTTTGCGCCATGTTGTGGCAAATGTCGTAAGTTTATATTATTTTGAGTTTGTTTTAGTAGCAAAATTATTTCAGTTTTCTTTGTTTCAAAACTTTTTAAAATATTGTAATAACAAAACTGGATATGATATATTTCATGTTGAATTATTTTGTGTTAGGAGAATTTGTAATTGGTCGTGTGATAAAAGCGATGAATTCAAACTGGCATCCAGCCTGTTTCCGCTGTGAAGAGTGTAATATGGAGTTGGCTGATGCTGGTTTCATTAAGAATGCTGGGCGTGCCCTATGTCATGGCTGTAATGCACGTATTAAAGCTGATGGCTTGCAAAATTACATTTGCCACAAATGCCAGTAAGTTTATAAATTATATCATAATTGTATGTACCATGCTGCCTTATTAGGCCAAATGTCATGAATAATCTTTTTTTTTTATTATTTACGACAGAATATTAAGTTATGGAGTATATATATACAAATTCCATCCAATTTTTGAACCACATAATATTTCTGAAAAATTTTTGGCTCCCATCTATCGAGTTTCCATGAACACATCACTAGTCTACCATTGTCTCAAGTGGTAGTGTTATCAATCTCTGACATAGAAAACCTTAATTAGTGTTTAGTTACAGTAACATATTTTCTTTAATAGTGGAGTAATTGATGGTGAGCCTCTGCGGTACCGTGGCGAGGTCTACCACGGATATCATTTCACGTGTGCTACTTGTGGGGTTGAATTAGATCATACCGCGCGTGAAGTGAAGAACCGCCCAGGGTATGCTGCTAACGATGTGGTAAGAAGGGCAATCTAATATTTTTATTTCTCTAGTATAATTAATATTTTTAGGTAAATACTAAAAACACATGACAAAAACCCTGATCATCATATTGCTTCACTTATACATAGAAAGGTCGTAAAATTAAGTGCGCGTTACGACGTAAAAACAAAATACGACCGGCGGCAAAACCTCAATATAAATCATCATCATAATTAATATGGTTAAGGTCTTAAAGGTTGATAACAAATCTGTACGATATATTTTATCTACTGGTCTTGGAAATGGTTACTGGTTTATGGGCAATAGGAATTGCATAGCGCTAGGTGAACTGTATGCTCGTTTGCCTTTCTATTGTATAAAAAAGAACGTGACATTTCACATAGCTTCGCTTTGAGAGTAATGTAAGAAAACAAAAAAGATTTAACAGTTATTTATTTGATATTATTAATGTAAACATATAAGAATTACCTAATATAATTGTTTTATGTCCACAGAATAATCTATTTTGTTTGAGATGTCATGATAAAATGGGCATACCCATCTGCGGTGCGTGTCGCCGTCCCATTGAAGAGAGGATTGTCACAGCTCTTGGCAAGCACTGGCATGTAGAAGTAAGTAATATAACTTACACCTAATTTTCAAGTCTTCCTTTGACTTATATCCATCCTGCCACTACATTACCAAAATGTATGTGTATTTCCGTAATTTAAATATTTTTAGGGCTATAGAAATTTTGTTGCACAATTTATGCTAGAAGTATAATAGATTCTAATAGTTTTTTATTATTACTATTGTCGTTGTTACTACAGTATTGTACTAAAAAACCAATTTAAGTATGTTAAAAAGCATCATTAATGTTCACAGCATTTTGTATGTGCAAAATGCGAGAAACCATTCCATGGCCACCGGCACTACGAAAAGAAGGGATTGGCGTACTGCGAACAGCATTACCATCAACTTTTTGGAAACCTTTGCTACGTTTGCAACCAGGTTATCGCTGGCGACGGTAAGTACATAAACAGCCATCAATTATGTCCTATATTCTGAAGGTTGTGCCCTCAAATATTGTATGGTAGTGTAAATAAAAATCCGCAGGTGATTCTTTATTACAATTACTTAATACTGTTCCTTCTTTTGGTTTAATAAGGCTAATTAAATTTCTGTTATCATTTATAGTTTTCACTGCATTAAACAAGGCATGGTGCGTGCACCACTTTGCCTGCTCTGTGTGCGACACAGCGCTAAGCACCCGTAGCAAGTTCTACGAGTACGATGAAAGGCCTGCGTGTCGCCGCTGCTACGAGAAGTTCCCGCCGGAACTTCGCCGTCGTCTCCGCCGCGCGCACCACTATACAGTGCGCAGAAACTAATCTATTACGACAAGTATACTGTATAAACCATAAATTTGTTATACTGATCCATAGGTACTCAACGTTTTATGGTATACCGCCTCTTTAATAACACAATGCCCCTATTATATAATTAGACCAATTCTATGTCCGGTCTATTATCTAGTAATGATTAATTAATAATTAATTTGTTGGTTTTGGACACGCTGCAGACTCTCCGTCAAACCCACTGTAACTCGGTGCCACACTCGTTGTAGTCATAATTTGTACTAACCCCATAAAAAATTACGAATATTTAAGATATTAATGACATTCTGATATTTTAAAATTATTAACTTTACATAAATCTGATATAGATTAATATATTTTTTAATAATAGATGTAATAATAAAGGTAAAAAATGATATTTTATGTTTTTCCATCAAACACGTTTTTCATGTTTCTGCTTACTTGATTTATATGACATTGAACTAGAAGTGTTAATGTCTAAAAATAACTTCCATCTTTTTTCAGTCACATGTGACGAATGTAACTATGGAAATTTGATTAAAACTTTTGTATTAATTGTTAAATGAAAAATATTTTTGTTTAAATAGGTTATATAAATTTCGAGTTATTATATATAGACCATGTATACTTAACACAATATTATATGATACACCAAGTAGAGAACAGTTAAGAAATATAACTGACTTGTTACTACTTTCAATAGCATTTTTGAAATATTTTAATTGCTTTGTGCATTTTCTTTATATTTAATATTATTAGTTGTGTTAAAACTGCGTTCATATTTATTTTTTGAAATAAGAATCTAGTGTTACAAATGATAAGTGCCTATATTTCAGTGTAAAGGTGGTGCTTTAAGTTAAAACTTAAAGACAATTAATATTTTGAACTTACGCCAAGATACTGATTAATATTAATTATAGTAATTTTTTATATTATATAATACAAGAACTATATTGTATTGCTTAATGAATTAAGAATTAATAAAACTGACTTTACTAAAAAAAAATTAATGCAGTTTGTGAATCCACTCATAATAAGGAAAAATAAATACAGGCTACTGAATCAATTGACAGAGTATAAGTTTTACTTGTACTTAGCAAAAATAGGTAAATTCATGGGAAATTTATCTGTGCATTTATATAGAGTATGTTGGCCAACCCACACAGCACAGTAACCATGGATTAATGAAAAATTAATTTCTTATTTTTTTATTTACTCTTTTGGAATCTACTAGTGTACCAATCAAATATCTATAGGCTAGATATGTACTTGTTTCAACATATAGAAAAAAACAGAGTCAAGAACATAATTTATTACAATAATAACACTATTTTACACTTATTAAAACACAATAAGTTAACACAGTTTCTCTAGTTATTTCACGAATTCATAACATCCTGTACAATATTGGAACGTATGTAACCTCAAAGTGGGTTCAAAAATTTAATCATTTAAACAATATAAATTGTGCTACTATGCACAAAAGGAGGACATTCGTCTCCACATAATAATACTTTTAATTTAATTATCTTTCTTCAACCTAGTGCTGGTCATGCGGTAAATGATAGAGTCCCTTCCTGGATCCATATCCATAATTGCATAAACAATGGCTACAAGTGTGAATGCAAACACAACTCCGAACCATAGAATGATGTTAAAGATAGCAGCATAGTCTGCAGTGTAGTTATCATCGGCCTGGCAACAGAATATTATTCTTAGAATAAGAACTCAAATCAAATCCTAACAACAAACTACACTTCAAAACTATAGTTATGATACTGTGAAGACAACAATATTCTCCTATTATACATTCCTAACTACAATTTATAATACTAATAAATACCAGCAAAATTTATAAATTAACTACCTATTCATAAAAATCAATGCTCACATTTTTTGTAGTATTACCACTTTTACCAGAACTGTTTTCAGAACGCTCAATAATTTCTTCTTCTAGCTGTTAAAAAGTTTGACAATGACACTATATATTATTCCTGTGCCCATTTAAAAATTACTATTACCATATGTACTTTGTCTTAATCATTTTGAGCGATTTGTAATTTAATTGTCATAATGGAAATTAGGACATAGTTGAATAACAACTTTCTTACATTTTAAATATTCTATAGCAAATTATATAAATAGTTATAATGAACCCCATTATTATGTTTTATCATAGAGTCACTCATAAATTATAGTGATAAAATAAAATTATAAAGCAAATATTTTAAAAGAATACATACAGGGTTCATCTGACTGACTGGGGCATTGGGTGCTTCTCGGACTGCACGTCGTGTGTGTGCTACATCTGTTGTAACAGCTGTTACCAATACAGAACCATCATATGCTTTTACAAATGCATTGCTAAGTTCTTGTAGAGCTTCACCTGTTTTGATTAGATATAATTATAACTACATGCAAATAAGTCAAGATACAACTTTAAAATATATTGATATTGACTCATATAAATACCTAGAAGTTTCTTAGCTTCCTTAGTTTGCAAAGAGTTTGGTCCATGGAAGTCAGACAAAGCATGAAGTGATGTAAATCTGAAGTTGTAGCAATCGACAATATTATCAGCTGATATAGCACCAGATCTGACCTAAAAATAAACAAATTATTACTTAGTTTTATTTCTATAGCCTATAATCAACTGATATCTGTATCTAAACTGAATAACTGCCACAAAAAATTATTGTTTTACAATAGCTTTTCAATAAAACTATAAATGTGTAAGTTTCAATTGAGTTACACATGACAATAAAATTTACCTTAGCAGTGATAGCCTTCAATGTTTCTAATTCATATAGGAACTGGTAGTCCTCTTCATGGTTGTCATACTTCAAATGTTGAAGTGATTGTTTGCCAACCTTGGGTGGTGAGATTTCTCCAAAAACTTTGGAGTAAGTAATTAACTGTAAAAACAACACTGTTATACTCATAATAATAAAACAATAATTAGATGAATGTAAATAATTATATGTAAAGTATTTTTCTTGGCCAATTGCAATACATAAATTTAGTAATTACTGTTACAGCTATTATAGAACATACTGTAATAAGATCTTATTGAATTTAGGAGATTAACATAATCAGATAATTAATTGGTTAGTCATTAATAACAAAAGATGAAAGTTACTACTGATATACATATTTTAGTGGTTTAGTGACTAGTATGATATGCCATGTGGACTTACATCTTCAGGTTCAGATAATCTAATGTTGACGAGTTTGTTTCCACCATTTGTGAAATGTTGCTTAATTCTGTGTGCAACTGCTTCATAGGTGTCAGGCTCATACTCATCAACAGTCAAGGGGTATGATTTTGCCTTGAGACCGGCCTAAATATAAATTTAGTTTTATATAACTGTACTACAGAAATTTACCATTCACAATATACTAAGCCCAAGACTTTACCGAGTTTCCAAGGGAAGAAACACCATCTATGTACACTTCAACTACAGCTTCAGGGGTATCGAAAGGATCGACAATAGACAGCCCATTCCAATCTGAATTCTGAAATAAAATTAAATGATTTAATCAAATTATAAAATAACATTACGTATTGTACCCCCAAATTCCGTTTAGGAGATTTTTTATTATTTAAGCTTTAAAACTTACCTCTTCCACAGAAAGTCCAAGAGAAGCAGAAAATACTTCTTTTAATAGGCTCTCTAACGTTTTAGTAGATCCAGAAAATTTCAAGGATTTAGGTGTGTGCAAAACGCTAAATTCTCCTCCAGCATTGATACCTATAGGAAAAAGGTACAAGATAAAATTTTTATACGATTGCTTATTGTAATAATTTTAATAAGCTTACCAATTACGGTTAAAGCCAGCGTTATCCAAAACAGAGCCATTGTTAAATTGTAACACCCCTGAACCACAAAAAGAATCAACTGTGACTGATTGTCATATGATTTCAGAGTTACCATTAAGAAAATAAATCGTTTTGAAACTGGAACAGTGTTTAAGATAAACTAAAACTAGAAAAAAATATTATTATAAAATTGATGGTAATTTTTAACTTCTATAAAAAAATATATTTATTTTATTATTTATAGTTATTTTGCAGCGATTATTGTGTAGCAGTCTTATAGGTTGCTTATTTTTAAACGAATAATTAACCTCACACGATTGTATTGATTGTTGCGTAGGTGTACTAGTGTTGGCTATAGATACTCGTGATACCACTATCGAGTTCTTAGGTAAATTCGAAACTTGGTTAATTTACAATGTCGTAATTTCATTTTCAGCATTGAATTTTGGGTATCATATCAATCGTAAGGATTATTTGTAAAATTATTTATCATAAATCAAAATTAAAAAAAAATGTATTACATTGTAAAATTATTTAAAATATGAAATAAGTGCTTATTTTATCTTGAATCTTTTAGAATCGGTTATACACACATAAGAATACTTTGTACCGGCAACACTGATATCGAATATAGAATCGAAATTCGAAATCAGTATTAGGTGCGATTTATGAAAATACGACTGTTCTTAGTGTTCTAAAGCACCACAGGTATTGAACGTTAGTCTATTTTAATATCAATTATTATTTTATAAATATACAAAAACAAACACCCACATTTTGATTAAGTATAAAGTATTTCTTTAAATATTTTAAAAAACTTTTTAAGAATTAAAAGAAAAGCTATATCTAAATGTCGCATAGGTCGAGTTTTCAACTTAACGATTTATTTCCTAGGGAAATTGATATAGAAGTATGTTTAAAAACTTTAAGAATATATCAGAAACTTGAAGGAGATGTAAACTGTGTTGTTTGGGATGCTTCATTGGTTCTTGCTAAATATCTTGAGACTATGTGTTTTCACAAACCGGATTTTCTAAGTGGTATAAGAGTGCTTGAACTTGGGTCCGGGCTTGGTGTTGTAGGGCTTACTGCTGCGACGTTAGGGTAAGATAGAGTAGAGTAGTTTGCTTCCATAAAATATTTAGTGGCGGTTTAATATATTTTCTTAAAACAAACAATTTTATTTTAGGGCTCAAGTAACACTAACAGATTTACCTGAAGCATTACCTTTGCTACGCTTAAATATTGCTGAAAATAAATCAAAAATTGCTAGCATGGGTGGATACTCCATTGCTGAATCGCTAGTATGGGGCGACAAAAACTCTGATATACATAAACAGGAATTTGATATGATTTTATTGGCAGATTGTATTTACTATGAAGATGTAATTAATATTCTCATCTATTATTATTAATTGTAAAATATAAATTTGAATTTAAACTGATATTTATATATAAAATTACTTCATGTGGTTAACATTAATTATTTATAAATATTTGCAGGCTGTTGATCCTTTGATTGAGACTCTGCATTGCTTAAACAATACAGTTACAAAAAAACCAACTATATATTTAACCCAAGAGTTACGAGATTCAGAAATTCAGAAAAAGTTATGGAAAACCTTTTATGAGAAATTAGTAGAATCCTTTTACATTGAAAAAATTCCAGAAGACCAACAACATATTAATTACAGAAGTTCTGACATTGTTCTGCTGAAAATTACAAAAAAATGATATTTGTATAGTTATGACCTATGGTGATAGACTTGATATCAGAATTTACTTGGGACCGAAATTAGAATTAATAACATTAAGCTCTCTTACTTAGGATTATTGGAATTTGTTTATGAATGAATTCAAAGTTTGTGATATAATTTTATCTAAAATAATATTTTAAGTGTTGTTGATTACCAAAGATGTTGAGATTACTCTATAACAATTTAAAGCAAAAATTATCATTAGCCAGTAGTACTAATTATTAAAAATCTAAACTCGAAAATTTAATATTAGTTATCTCAATACACAAAAATAAAATACTTATTTATATTATAAACTAGCTGTTTGGTATATGCTAGCAATTAGATATCTCCTTGTCATTGAATTTATCTAACAATAAATTATATAATATATGTATATTAATAGTTATATTCACATACAAATGTTATCTTATTTTAGAAATGTTAATAATTTAGCATTATGTAAATTTATTATTAAATAGTAGTTTTTGAAAATCAAGATTATTTTGAATTTGTTATCATATTAATTAATGTGGATGTTTATTTTCATTTCAGTAAAGCATATAACAATATATCATCTAATTTTGATTAATATTCAAAATTGCAGTGACTTAAATTATTTTAATGTTTTCGAAATAGAAAAATTGAATTGAAAATTGGCGCCAAGATCTCTTAAATAAGTCACTAATAAAGGAAACTCGACTACCTTAGATTTAATGTTTAACACAACCTGGAATGCAAATATTTATGTCGGATAATAGAATACGAAAATATTCTCTTTTATTAATAATAATAATAATTGACTACTACTCTTAAATACAAACTGAATTAACCCGAAATTAACATTAAAACGTATAATTATAAGTTATAATGCATAGAACTCAGTATTCGTTTATTTTAATATAAAATGGTAACATTGGCTACAGATTGTATCAATGGTCGGTCGTAAAGTATATTGTCAGTTTAGGAATAATGATGAAGGACAGTTAATACTTTATTTTTAATTAGTAATTTAGTATATTATATATCTGTGGTCCTTCTTATTACCTCTAATGAATGAAACTATGTGAATAACTCTATGAATAAAACTTAAACGTGAAAATTTCTCTATATTTAATTTTTATGCAGAAGTCATCAGCTTTTGCAATATATATATTATAAACATTTTTTCCAAAGCAAAGCTGAAAAACTACGGTCTAATCTAAGTGAACATGAATAATGGGAATCTGGAAAACGAAACTTTAAATAAAAATTCGCTTATTTTAGATCCTTATTTTCTAAGTTCCTGGATTGTCTATAAGTCAAAGACATTCAAAAGTTATTTATTACTTTAATAGTGCAATTACGAAAGCAACGTGGAAGCTGAAGGAGGCCGAAGGTAGCTTTGTCTCAGCTTAAAGGAATATTTCCACTCTTCATTATATGTTATTTATTATTTAATAACATTATAAAGTTTTTTTTTTCAGATAATATACGTAAATACTGTTGGTTTTGGAAATCAAATAATGAATATTGCATTTCCAGAACCTGTACAATCACCCCACGATATAAAAGATCATAAAGTTTATATGCAGATTGAGCCAGTGCCAATACATAATGATAATGAGATAACAAGTAAACAATTCCAAGGACAGCCTCATTCAGATGCTGATGCATCAAATGCTTCCCTCAGTATTTATAATAACTTAACCTATATTCCTCCAGTAACTAAACCTTCAAGTCCTAAAATTTGGACCCATCCAATAACTGAATTGCAGTCTCAGATCAGTTACAAAAATGGTGATGCTCAAAATAATCAGTCATTCAGTACTTCTATTCCCTTATCTACAAGATTCTATAACTTACAAAAAAATGTGAAATGTTTAAGAAAAAAAAATAAACGAAAGTTTTATCATAGAAAAAACCAAAACAGGGGTCTTTTAATGAATAATCAAGTTGATCTGCGTAGAAAATTGTATGAAATGAGAATTATGAAAAAAAGGTGGTATGATACAGATAGAAAGAATTGCTTTAATGGTTAATGTTATTTACTATATAATTTTTCTAGTTTTAAAATCAATAATATTAATAATATTCCAAAATTATGTAATAGGTGGCCATGGCTGTATGAGTACCAATAAAGATCAATCAGAAGTTGAAGAAAGTCATGAGATTAAAGCTGCTGGCTATCCTACAGTAAATGAATTATTAGAAGAATGGGTGTACAAAGCAATCAACCAAGAGAGGCAATTGTATACTCAGGACTCACAGGTTTGAAATATTTATAGATTGATTAAAATGTTTCTTCTTTTTCCTTGTTTTGCTAGGTGGCTTGGTCTAGTCATTAGTAGATTTTTTGCTACACAAATATGTTTTGGTTTAATATCCACCCCATCTAACAAGTTCATGCTGCTTTTTCTAATTTCTTTACATTATTTTATAATTAATGATATCATATGACTGAAAAATTAAAAATCATAAAAGAATGTTCATTTAAGAATGATTTTTTGTATTTAAGGCTCCTATGGATACTGTCTGTAAGATGTGACATATATATTATTTGAATACATATATATTAATGAATCGTATATTGCATTCATATTTAAAAATGTGTATCAATTATGTACTAATAAAATCATGAAATTTATTTTGTTCTGTCTTTTCCAGAAAATGAATGTAGATTTTAATACAACAGCTTTGGAATATTTGTTTAAGATTAATTCAGAAACTACAACTTTGTTTGTTGTTGATGAATTTGTTTTATTAAATGATTTACATTTAATTTATAATTTATTGACAACAGGTAAGTAATTGTACATTTGTGTATTATTTTTTATTGGCATTAATGTTTAATAATAATATAATTAAAGATCACAGGTGCCAATTACTATTGCCAAAAGTAGTTTTGGATAAAATACATAAAGGTACCACATCTACAGACAAAACTGTTTTGAAGAAATCTAAGGCAGTGGAAACTATTATTATAAAACTATTGTGTACAGCTATATGTGATGTTGGTAAGTTAAAAGTTTTATTATTATAGTTTATGGTTTTTTAGGGATCATGTACTGTAAATAAACAGGTATGTCTATTACAGATACAGAAAATTACCACAGTAATAATCACTACAGAAACATCATTTCGTGCTGTTTGAATTTCAGTAAAAAGGGCTGCAAAGTGGTAAGTTTTAATTTAGGCGAATACTAAAAGGTCTTTTGCAAATTTAGTCATCATGTAAAATAGAGTATTTGAAATGTGACTTTCAAAATTCTTTTTTTTCATCTCAGGTCCTTATAACAGGAAATGATGAATTTCCAGAATATAATGGTAACATCTTTTCTATGTTTAAATTGAATGAAGTGAAACATTTCTTGTGCGTTGAATGGAAAACAATAAGTACAAATGAAGATATGTTCATAACTATAGATAATACAAATAAAATCAAAGATGAGTTTATGTCAAACAATAATGTTGAAGAGATTTTATCAACAGCTGCTTCAAATATGAGAGATGAGTATGTCCAAACAGAGAATATAGCTGATTTAGTAGATGTGGGTGTGCAGGTGGAAAATGCATCACATTTAATAGACAGTTATGTACAGACGGATTGTTTAACAACTATGTTGCCTACTCCAATGTGCCCATCAATTATAGAATCTGATGATACAAATAGAGAGAGAGAGTCAAAACGACATAGAAGAAATATAAGAATTAGATCAAATTCAACTGTATTTAATTCTATTATTCCGTTAGATGATCTAAAGTCAGATTGTAGCAGTTGTAAGAATGATAAGATTAATTGTGAAAACACAGTGAATCCAAAAACTCATGATATACATGTTATGTTTGAAGTATCTAATAAAAGAATGAAAGAATGTTTGATAACAAAATCAGATGAGTGGGTTTCACGTTTTGTACAAATAATGGAAGAAGCACTCACTCAGATATTGCAGCAAGATACTCCATTTGTGACAGATATGCCACCTCCATGGACTATGTATGAAGCTTCAGAGTGTATTCGAAGAAAATTTTGCAATGATTTTGATGTAGTTGATGCAGCAACTAAGTTAGGAGATGTATTATTTGAAAGTGGTGGTTTAAGGGGTAGGTTATCGTCATAGTCGCATTATTTATTATATTTCATATATAATTGTTAGTGTGATAGAAAACAAGGATCACTTAATGGTATGCTTTATATCATGTAAACATACCAAATGATGTTATTTAATTCTCAATTAACGTATTTTTATATATGTATAGGTATAAGTTAAATTTATTAAAGAAAATATGGGATTTTATTTTAATGCACTTAAACTATAATTTACGGCATTATTGACCTTACTAAAATGTTTTTACAGGAAAAATATATAAACACATAGCACCAGCTTTATTTATGAAACTGTATAGTTTTGGCGTGTATTTAATAGACGCCTTACAGGTATGTTGTTAGGTTTCGTGGTTGATTTTCATTTAGAACTTTTTTTCGACGTTATTTTAATTTCAGAGTACTTTGAGTGACAATGAAGATCTGCAAATTGCTGCAAAATCTTTATCTAAATTGCTTAAAGATATAAAGGACCCACATTCAGACCTAAGAAATTATGATACATTTAATGACAATGACATTTCACATATGAACGAATCTATTAATAATAGCGGTAAAGGTAATCATTATTCTTGAATTTTATCCCTGCGATTGAATGAAGAATTAGCTCTATTTCTGGAATTAATTTTTTTTTGATAATCTATCTGAGCATCTTGCGCCTAAATCCATATATCGGTTGTGACGTTATCTAGCAGGAGACATACAAATTTTCACATAGGAGTTGTATAGACTAACGGCACGCCCTGCCCTCGTACAGCTCAAACAAACATTTACATAGTGCCATATAAATGTGGTTTCACAGATATTCTAAAACTAACACGCGATGTCTTTAAATTAAGATATGTTTATTTTATTTACAGTACCTCATATTACCAACTATTACTCAGTTCTGAAGTTTCTCACGTAATTGAACAAACTCTCCTTGAACGCGATAATCTCAGCAAACGTTGGTCCGATTTGAAAAAATCTATTTTATATTGTATTTTCAAAAAAAATAGGGGTCCTTAATCCTCACTCCAATACCAATGTAACCCAAGGTGCTAAAATCGAAATGAACGCTAGTGAAGCCGCTGGCACAAGCTAGTACCATACTAAAATAAACGTTCCTTAATGAAATGTTTCAGATAATCAAAATGAGTCAACTTTGGCGCCTAATCACGTACTAACCGACACTCTTAAACCATCAGAAAATAATAATTTGAAAAATTGCCATCAATGTGACGTTAAACAAGATAAAAAGCTTACACTAGATCGTACTCCAATTAAACGAAAATTAACAGAAACTAATAAAGTAGTGGTTGTAACGAACGCAACCGAAACTAATGTCGTGTCGCCAAAGGGGAAAGAAATTTCTTATAAAACATATGCATTGAGAAGTCGAAAACTGTCTCCAGTAAGCATTAATTTCTGCAATTTAATAATTTTCTTTAATTTATTGCATCCGAGTGCCGTACTTGCGGTGTATAAAGTGTTGGTATTCGAAGTCTTTGAAATGTCAAAGGCACAAATTTATTTTATACCGATTCGCTCTCGGTAATTTTTTATATTTCAAAAGAAACCTCGTAAATTTAAGCTTTTGTCTTTAAAACTGATCAACAAAATTTTAGGATTAGTCCTAGCTAGTGAAAGTCGAGATATATTTTGAATCAAAGCTATTATTGTCGTATTATAAATTTATAAACAGACATGGGTTTACTTTATTTGTATACAGTTAATAGTGTTTCAAAGCAACAAATTTTTGCAAATTTTAATACTTGTGTTGTGAAGTAATTTTTAAATTTCAGAAAAAGACTGTATTTTCAGAACAAAAAAATCTAAGTCCGAAAGATTCGTTTTTGACCAATTTTGATTTGCTTAATATCGTAAATGATAATACGGGGGTCGAAGTGATTAATAATGTAACACGCATTACGAATTCTGAAAACAAAAATACGGGAAACGATAATATTGTTGATACGAGTCGTGTCGAAAATTGTTCTAACACCGACAAACAAGCATCCCCATTACAAATCATTAGAAAATTTACTGCATTTCAAGAGTTCGAAGAAAAATTGATGAAAAACAAACGTAATTTTTTTTCGGAAGATCCTTATGAATATGAATTTGAAGACGATTTAGATGATACAAATATGTCCTATGATGAAACTTTCGACGTTGATGAATTTGGATGCAGTTTAAATACAAATGCCGCAGAAGACTTGATGAATAACTACAGAGGTTTTATAGACAAAGTAGTAAATCATATAAAACTAAATTTTAAAATGGTATTTGAATTTTGGTAAGTGTCTTAAAATTATTTTATAAAGCCTGTTAGTATGACATATGTTAAATTTAATTTCCTAGCGGTATGGTTTTCTGTTTGTCAAATAAAAATTATAGATACATATAAATATTTAAATTGATAAGATCACGGGACTTCGCCTTTTAATTCCGTGTATTTTATAGACTTACTAGCTGACCCCGCAAACGTCGTTTTGCCACATAATGTTGTATGTATTTTTATATGCTGTATCATAAAAAAATAGAAGTTAAAAATTTTGTCCAAAAAAAAAAAAATTAGGGGTGGACTACCCCTAACATTTAGGGGGGATGAAAAATAGATGTTGGCCGATTCTCATAGATA
>JAOSYY010000010.1:2615546-2655394 GCA_025727935.1 Hebomoia glaucippe
AACCCATGTGATATAACTCAATAAAATAAAATAGTACAAACTAAACAACCTTTATTTAATTCGTGTAAAATTAGTCGAATCCGCTAATTTCGAAACCAGCACTTTAAATTTATAGTATTCGAAGTATTAGCGATAATCTTTTTACCTCGCAATATTAATTTCAGAAGCAATTTATGTAGAAATCATAAAAGGCGAAGGTAAGCTAATATATTACATTACTAATTAAAGGAATAAAACTGAATAAATATTACAAATTTGCATACATGCCAAGCTTTATATATGTTATATATGGATAATAATGTTTAAATTAAACACATCTTTCTGGCTTACTATATTTATTATTTTAAATATGTGAGCGTAACACAATTATAACTATGGAAATGTCCTTTTTATATTTATTATGTTGTAATGATAATAATAATTAAAGATATCGGTAGCTTGGGCCAAGCTCCGCTGCTGGTGGTTTTCCAGATTAGGTTTTTTATACTATTTTTATTTTTGTATTTTACTTTTATATCTAATTTATAAAAAACCTAATTGAAAAATTAAATATATGAGAGAATAATAATTAAAGATATCAACAATTAAGCGATTATTAAATATAAATTCAAAACATTAATGAAAACCAACACTGAACCAATTTATCGTCAGTAGCGATTTAAGTTGAAGGAAATAGTATATGTAGGCATTTATTCCTGTAAGTATATAGTATTACGAAAACTGAACTTAACTGGATACGATTTCCTTGCGTCGACACATACCACAGTATTCTAATATTCTAAACAAATTATAGTTAACTATTCTTATATATTATGTAACATTAAGTCGGTTGCTCTTTGCCCTAATTGAACCCTTATTATATCATACATAAAAGTTATTTGAAAATTACAATAATGGCTGAAATTAAGACAATTGCGATCCGAGATGTCTACATGCAAGTTTAAATATGAAGATGTGGAATGATGACTCATGCTACATACATATAAATTAATACTCTTGGTTTAGATTGAACAGCCTTATTTATGCAAGTGAATGTCTATTTAATTTCAAATAAAGTTTGAGTTTATTATCTTAATGTTTCTTATAAATTAACCATTATATGCCACAGTATGGCTAATTTTTGTACCAGCAGAGATATTCACAATGTTATAGAAAGAAGAGTCACATATATTTCACGGAAAGTATGAGCCATGTATATTGCTACATTAACTTTGTGTAATTTATGAATAAATGGGTTCTGAAATGAACTTCTCAAAATTGTAAATATATAACCTTGCAGAACTCTTTTGCAATAATAATGTATTGCTTATCAATTGTAGTTCTAATTTGCATTAACTATGAAAGCAAGACGGGCCCTAAAATCGCCTATAAATTTTAGCACAAAAACGCCGTACCTAAATATAAATCACATGGGATTTAATCTAATTAATACTCCCAAGATGTGGAATGTTTCACGAGAAGCTTGAAAACTGGCTGAATCCTGGGCCGCTTTTAAAATAGGACAAGCACTATCATAAAGCTGTGGTATAGTGATTTCGAGAACGTAATCTTGATCAAACGACGGCAGTAAATAGTATGATAAAAACATTAATATTATCATTGTTAAACTTGTTTCAACATCTCTGGTGACTCGCATAAATAGTGTCGCACAGTATAGCCATTATTTTGAGCAACTTATGCTATAATACAAACTTAAATCAATTATTCACATCTCTGTCCTATATTGACACAAAAAGAAAGAGGAAGAAGGCCCTATTAGCACTGTATATACAACACACACACATATATATATATGTGTGTGTATATATACATATAACTGGAACATATGAAAAAGTTATTCAATAAATGTTTTATAAGGATAATTGCTGCAAGGGCTGTGTAACTAAAGTCCACAGATAAAAGTCTTTCAGAATAGTCCTCGAACTTAGAACCTCATGTAGCTATTCGACCTCCTTGACGGACGTCCTCTTGGTCTAGAGCCTCGACCGCGAGGACCGCTTTCGCTATCTATAATAATAAAAAAGTTTGTTATAACATTTCTAGTATTAATTTACTAAATTAACTTTAATTTTCTATTATTATTAATAAAAATATGTTGATGTTACAAAATATTAACAATAATATATTACTTACTACACGATGGTATTGGCTGGTAGTGATCAATTTAGGCGACAAATGTATACTGGTAAGTTTTATAGTTTTGTTAAAACTTAGCTATCAAAACCAAATGTTAAAATAGTGAAGATAAGACGCCGCAGTAATTTCTGTAGCTCTTTTTATAATGATATATTTTGAACTGTATTAAAGGCTAATAGATCAGGCAAGTTTAATAGGAAGTTATAAATATAAAAAGGCTGACCCGCGGCGCGCATCCACCGCTGGTGCGGCGAGTGCGGCGAGGCTTGCGCGTGTGCGGCCGTTCGCCGAGGCGCTGCACTCGCTTCCGCCTCACGACCTTCTTCAGCAACCTGTATGCAAATAAACTAAATTAAGTTAGTGCAATTGATTTACTTAGTTCTTCCATTTCTCGTTAATGATATTAACAGTACTTGTTTTTATAATACAAAAATATCAATAACCTGTTGTGGAGATGAAGGCTCGCTTCCTTGAGAGCTCACTGCGGCCGCTTCCTCTTCATTACGTGACTCTTCCCATTCACGTGACTCGTTACCTTCATTTCCTGAGAATATAATAAAAGATTAGACCGTACCCTTAAATTTTTAGTTATGTTTTAGTAAAATATTGAATATTACGAAAATTATTCGACATAAACATTGGTTGGTGATTGGAAAATTATATAATATGTAAGATTAATAGTATATACCAAATATGTGTATGGACGCTATTCCAATATTACACCCTTGGCTGTGGTATTATTAATATATATAAAAAGTGGATATTTAAATATTACAGACAATTTAATTTAATTTATCTGTTAACATGAACCAGTAGTCGTATAGTAGCTATGTATACATAGTGACTACTATGTATATATACTGACTTGTGTCGGTATGCGCAAGCGAATGAGTGGCCGGTGGCGGCAGCGCGGCGGCGAGGTCTGCGTGCGTGTCGTGGTGTGAGGCAACCCCTCCTGCTTCCGCAAAAGTGAACCGCGCTCCACTCGTGCCCGTGCCTGCCTCCGGCGCTACACCTAGTGGCGACACAACCGCCTCGCCGAACCTAAGACAATAAAATTATATATATAAAATACTCCTTTTCAGAATGCTACATGATAAGTACGTAAGACGTAAAGAAATTTCATTGCCTATTTAGGTTTGTGTAAGATATTATTTCATGGAGACTTTTGTAAAATATGGAGTTTGAACTTACCCGTCGTTGCGTCTAGGTACATACAAGGTGGGGGTAGAGGGTACAATGCTGTCATCTCCATCATCGCCGTTGTTTCCTCCTATTGAAAGGGCTCCACTCGCTGCAAATTATTTTATTTCACAAGGATAAACTAATACTATACTTATAGAATCATAACTGTATACGAAAATCAACATCATCAGATTTTTTAGTAAAACATGTTCATACCAATGAATATATTAGTGAGTAAAAATGAAAAAAATATTGATGCAATTACGCAGTGAGTCGTAATTTTGAATCGGTAACTCTAGAAAACTGATAATTACTATCGTTTCTATACACATTTCCAAGCATTTTCTTTAGAAACTCTAGATAAAAAACTTAAATTTTGAAATATTTGTATTTAAAATGAAGATAACTTTTGGTAAGGAACTACAACTATTAAGACAACATAAACTTCTTAAGCTGTTATTATTATTACCCTGTCGCTTTTTATTAGATCTACAATAATGAGTTAAAGGGAAGTTTATCGTTGGCTGGGTTGAAGGAACTACAAGTCAAGCTATGTCATTCGCCAACAATAAAGTACTTACGTTCAGTGCCACTGCTGATAGCTTCAATTTGAGCGTGTGCTGGCGCCGGCTCACTGTCAGCCTCGCGTGCGCCCTCTGCCTCACCCACTTCAGCGTCCGCCACAGAACTATCCTCCCCGACTGAGCCTCCGGATTCCGCTGAGCCGGCATCGCCCGCTTCAGGGGACTGCGCAGGTGATTCCTGAACGTACAAATTTGTATTTATAACTTTATACAAATAACATAAGAAAAGACAATAACGTAAATGTTGTTCTAAACATAATCTTGGGTTTTTTCTTTACTGTATCTCAATGATCTTAATTAGAGTTTCGGTAACAGTAGAATCTGCGAGCACTCATCTGAGGGAATAGCTGATATTTATCAGTGGTTTCAATATCTAGCATTACATAGGAAGTGTATATAGGTTGTGTATTCTGCAAATGAGGTTATAAAGTTGACAAAGAGACATCAGCCTTTAACATCTAAATATAAATTTTGGTTTTAGCAATTTTAACCTACTAAAATATAAACTGACTGCAATTTGACACTAGTTTTGTTAGATAATACCTGTCTGGTACCACTATTGCCATCTTCTCCTTCTACCTCCTCTTCCTCTTCTCCTGCTTCTACCTCTTGCTCTTCTTCCATATCCTCTTCATCTTCTTCGCCCTCCTACACAAAACAAGTAATTATAATATATCACATTGATGTAAGTTTTCCAATAGTTTAAATTAATGAAAGATAACAAGATATAATAAAAGTAATAAAAAAGGACATAATTAATTTGCCTTTCAAAATGTGCAATGCTGGAATTTTCATTAATATACTGAATAAAATATATGTTAAATGGTTTTGAGTATATACTGAAACCCAGAAACGAAACTAATAAGAAAACTATCCGAAGATCAATGTTTAGTAACTCGCGTTATGAATAAATTGAATTTTACACTATGAATTGAGATGAATATAGTAAAAAGATTATAATGTACCCGATACATGGTTCCGGAACACCTTTCATCGTCTTCTTCAGAGTCTACTACAATGACTCCTTCGTCATCCTGGTCGCAGCGTGATGATGTTGGTACTTGATACTCCACTTCCACTGATCTTTCGAAACCCTTTGATTTAACATTTATAATATATAAATTCGTGTAGCAATGCTTAACATTATATTATAAGAATTAGATATCTTTAATTAATACATAACATTTTATTTCGGTCTTCAAAAGGAAAGCCATACTTAATGATGCAATTATGTAGAAGACATGGAAATGTCAATTAAAATATAGTTTTACAGTAACGTCATGTCTATAAATAGTTCGTATCTAATATTTTTTTATATTTACTTGTACCCGTGTCCGCTTAGAAGTCACTGGTCTCGATTGGAGACGTCGTTTCAATGGTCGGGCATCGGGAGGAGGGTGAGAGGTGCTAACTCCTGGCGGTGCATGTGAAGTGCTGACTCCGGGCGCGACGTGAGATGTACTGACACCGGCTCCAGAGTGTGAAGTGCTAACGCCTGGCGCGGTGTGGGATGTCGTGACGACGGGAGCCGAGTGCGACGTGCCGACCGTAGCTGCATGAGACGTACTGACCACAGCAGTCGCGTGCGATGTGCTCACGCTGGAAGCCTGTCCCGTTGCAGTTGCTGCAGCCACCGCACTTGCTATTAGGGATGTTCACAATAAATATTACAAATTATTATACTATAGGAACCCTAATAATGGTAGACTTTCACGTCTATCAAAGATAACTAAATTATTGCAGATCTTGTAAAAGAATTATAGATCAAATTACTTTATACAAGATAATAATGTGGTTTTATTGTGTTATGTTTGATGAAAGTACGTAGCATTGCTAAGCAGTTATCGTCATTTATACTAAAATTAGAATAAGTTCAAATAAAATATAGTGCACTCGCTCATTTTACGTTTCAAGTTTCGTTTTCAAAATGCAAAAGTCGTTTCCTAAGCGCCATTTATCTCGGAACCAAAATTCATCGAGATTAACTATTTACACTAAAATATAAAAGAACTTAGTCGAATTTATAAGATAAATATGATTAAATTAGATATTTCAATGTTGAAATAATTTATATAAAAACTAAATTTAACAGTTCCGTATCATGTTATCAAACTTGATTAATTTAATATCGCTAGCACTGACCTGGATTAGAAGCTGAGGGTGGAGTCTGAGCGGGTGCCGGGATGGCGGCGGGTGAGCTAGCCGCACTGCTTAGTGTACTCGTGCCTCCACCACTTGGCTGTTCGATACGCGGCAACACCAGCGCAACTGCCTATTAGTCATTTGCGCATCAGACATTTTACACAATATTACCCGAAATGTGATGAACGACAATTATATATCTACAATCAGTTAAATTTATCTCTATCTATCAACAACACAATACAATAAATGTAATTTTCATTGAGTTATCTATAATATAATACCTGCTGCGGAGTCTGTGAATGTGTAGTAGATTGTGTGGTACTATCGCTTGAACCTGAACTACCCATACCGGCTTCACTAGTATCCATATCCTGAAAATAGCATATAAAATGTGGAACAATCAAAATTAAAAACTTTACTTTAAAACTAAATTGTAAGTCAATTTAATAAATAGTTTGTGATTTATGTTGTTTTGATTAATAAACCTGTGTAGATTCCGGTGGAGCTGTAGATGCAGCGAGAGAAGATCGCGTTAGCGGCCGCGAGGATGAAGCCGGCATATATTCGGTGGTATGGGCGTCGTGTGGCGCTGTTGGCCCAACTTGGGCCATCGGCCTGATAGACGCTAGAGGGGTCTCTCCGCCACGACGGCTCCCTGATACACTTTGCTGAGCTACTCCTAAATGGTTGTTAACAAGAAAGGAAACTCTTAGTGACGTAATTATTTATAAAAACTAATAATAATAGGTCTCATGACATTTCACTATATTTTATGATACAGAAATATAAATTTCTACCATATTATTTCAAACTGGATATCCAAATAATATAACCAGCATAGTTCTCACGTCTGCGTCCACAGAACGTGCCAGCTAGTTGTCTTAAATATTATAAGAAAATATTTATAATATTAAAAAATATTTTTATAAAATGTTTTCAACTGACCTGCCATCGGTTTAATATTTGCAGTAGGAGGTTCTGTAGTAGTCTTATCTGTGGTTGCTTGTTGCTTTGAAGCTGAGCCTTGGTTTGCTAACTGACGTTGCAACATGTTAACTTTTTGCATTAAGGCTTCGACTTCTCTGTTACGCTCAGCTTGTGCCTCTACTCGTTCTTTTTCAAGCCGAGATAATCTTCCTTCATATTGAGATTTTATAAGCGCCACCCTAACATCCTGTTCATCTCGTGTGCTTTGTTCCATTGAATCCATCTTAGTTCGCGATTCTTCAAGCTTCTGGTTCAACGAATTTTTCAACTCAGTTAATTGAACGATTTTACTTTTAGCTTGCTTTAAAACTTGTTTTGCTTTTTCTTCTTTATCTAAATTAGCAGTTCTTAAGGTTTCTAACTCTTGTTTCAACTTTTCATTGTTTGCTCTTTCGGCTTCCAGTTGCGCTTGTATTTCATTTAGTTGTTCTTCTACTTTCTTTGTACTTTCAGCCGCAGCAGCACCTGCAGCTGCAACGTCACCTTCATTCTTTTTCTTCTCCTCTTCTACAGATTTTACAAGTTCTTCGTATTGACCTTTATACTTCTTAGCAATTTTACGTATTTGCATTTCTTTGTTTTTAATATCATTAAGAGAAGCTTCTTTATTAGAAAGCTCTTCTGTTAATTTTGTATTTACATCTGATATAGAACAGTTTTCAGCCTTAAATTTAGATAATTCTTCGGTAAGTCTTGACATGTCCTCCTTTAATACTTGTAGCTCTTCATTGAGCTTTTTATTCTCTTCCAAGAGTATATTTTGTTGACGTGATAAGGCTATGTTCTGTTCTTCTAATTTACTTTTCTCTACTTTTACAGATGTCAATTCCTCATTTACTTTACGGAGAGCTTCTTTTTCATTTGTAAGCATTTTTGCTAAAGTCTCTCTTTCATTTTGTAAACGTTTCCAATCCTCAGGACTAGTTTTGTTTGCACGCTCTACAAGAGCGTTAACCCTAGTTCTCCATCTTGCACAATCTCCTTTTATCGACGTATTTTCAGATTGTAACGTCTCATTTTTGGATGATAAGTCCGATATTTTGTCTTGTAATGGACTCAATTGTTCTTCTAGCAACTTCACTTGTGTCGTAAGTTCTTCAACGCGGGAGCATAAACTATCTCGTTCTTCCCGTAATATTCGGTTACTATCAGTTAAGGCATTTAATGTTTCCACTTTTCGTAATATATCAGACTGTTTGTTAACTGTTACGATCGTAACTTCCGATCTTTCTCTTTCAGTTGCTAAAGCTAATTTACATTCATCTAGTTGTTTCTCATTTATTTCTAACTGGGACCGTAGTCTCATAGTTTCTGCTTGTAATATATCAAATTTAGCCATTGCTATGTCCTTTTCCTTTCTTAAGAACTTAACAATTTGGAACAATTGTTCAGATGATTTTCCATCATCTTCACTAACCGAAATATTTATATTAGAATCATTAGTTGAATCATTAATACTTTCTGAAAGAGAACGTGATGCATGTGTAACTGAGAGTTGCGTACCCAAAGCCTGAATCTGATCATGCAGTAGAGAGTTTTGATCATTAAGATCTTTTAAACGCTGAACTAACTGTTCATTCTCCGTAACTAACATGTTCTCTCTTTCTAGCCAGGAAATTTTTTCTGACTCCATTTTTGCTACAGCGTTATTTTTTATAGCAACCATTTCGTTTAGTTCATTTTGTACTCTCGACAAATTATCTTTAACCTGAGACAACACTTGTATATCTGATGAATGCAAAATCATTTCATGACTATATTTTTCTTCAGCTTTTTGGACAGCCTCTGATAATTTATTTATCTCACCACGATAAACATCCAGTTCATTGCGACAGCTTTCATAGGTCGCAAGGAGATTGTTAAGTTCCTCTTTGGTAGTCATTAATTCATTTTTCAAATTGCTATTTACCACTGAGTATTCACCATTGCCTTGTAGTGATAGTTCTGCTTCAAGTTCCGAACATCTATCTTCTAATGCTTTAAGTTTATTCATGTTTTCAACAAGTTTAGCTTCAGTAGCTGTCTTGTAAGCTTCATACTCTTTATTAAGGTTTTTCATCTGTTTTTCTGATTCTTCAGAAATATTACAATACTGTTTTATATGTTCTTTTGTTGTCTTTAATTGTTCGAGTAGTGAAGAAATCTCACCATCTTTATCAGATAGTTTATTTTCAAGTTCTTTAATTTTTTTAATGGCGTCAAGCGAACTGTCACTACTTGGTGCTAAAGCTGTTCTCAATTTTTTGGCAAGCTCATCATTGTTTTTATTTTTTTCAATCATTGCGTCTCTTAATTGTTGTATTTCTTGTCTTAATATATCAGCAGCATCTTTTTCCTCTTGCATTCGTGACTTAGCTGTTTCAGTCTGACGTTCTAGATGCGCTGCTAATTCTCTAAATCTATCTTGCTCTTCTTGTAATCTTCTTCTTAATGCTGCACATTCCCGAGTAGCTTCATCAAGCCTTGATTCAATCTTAGCACGATTTTCTGCTTCTACGCGTTCTAAGCTTGCCTTTATTAATTCAAGATTTTTTAACAACAGACCTTGTCCCTGGCGTTCTCTATTTAAAACTTCTTTTTCTGTTTGTAAGCGTAATTCTGTATCTTTCAACAACTTATTTTTCGTGTTTAAGTTTTCAACTTGAATCTCTGCCGCAGCTAGTTTTCCTTGAGTATTCAAAACTTCATCTCTCAAATGTTGCAAAGATACTTCATGTTTAGCAATTGTGGCATTGTAAGCTTTATTTTTTTCTTCTAAAGATTGTATTTGTTTTTTGTAAGTGGATATGTTGGTTTGTAATATCCTTAGTCGTTCATTATTAAAGTCTAAAGTAGAAGCGCATTTACTGTTGGCTGCTGTGAGCTTAGAGATTTCTTGTCTCATATTGTCAATCTGTTCAAAGAGCATTCTCTCATTTGTTATTTTTTCTTCTTTGTAGGTTTTATATTCTTCTTTTATCATTTCTAATTGTTTCTCAACTTCCTTATATTTAACTTCAATATTTGATATCTCAGCAATCTGAGGTTTTGTTGTATTACTTTCTTGAGAAATGTCCATTGCAAAAGATTCTCCTTTTTCTAAATCAGATTGGTCAATAATAGAAGATATTTCATGACGTTTTCCCCGCATAAGGTCATGATATAATTTTTTAAACATGTCCCTTTGTCTAATAAGACCATTTACCATTTTAGTTTGTCTATCTTGTGCTTCAGTTAATTCAGAAACTCTTTGTTTTAAAGTTTCTACTCTTTTTTCCATTTCACCATTTTCAAACTGTTCTTTTTGGTGTTCTAATTCTTCTTGCTTTTCAGTTAGCTCACGGATCATACGTAAAAGCTTTTGATTGTTTGACTGTAATTCTTGAATATCCGCAAACGTTACCAGTGTTTTCGTAATGATTCGCGAACAATTTAAGTCAGATGAATTAGTAGTGTTACTGTTGTTTGGAGAAGGATCGTGGTCACCATTTACAAGACCACCTCGATTGTGCTCAATTTCTTTAAGTAAAAAGCAAACTTGTCTTCCTAAGTCAGCTAATTCTCCTTTTAGCTTAGTGTGTTCTCTATTATAATGATTGGCAATTTTTGAAGTCTCATTGTAATCATCCCTTAATCTATTACGTTCTATGGTGAGAGACTCAATTTGTTGACATAATGCTGTATTACTCTCTACAGCTTCAGTATATTCAGACTTTTGTTTCTGTATTACAGGGGCTCTTTCTTCTAATTCTTGTACAATTTTAGTGATGGTTAAGTTTAATTTCCTGTTTTCCTCCTTTTCTTGTGCCAGTTCTTCACTTACTTTCACTAGTTGGGAGTACATTTGAGTGAGGGACATTCCAGATTTTAGTAATTTACTTGCTATAGCCGCTGAAGGGGCTAGGTCACTGAGAGCCATTTCCAAGTTCTGGGCATTAGCAGCTTTCAATAAATCATTTGCATGCTCGAGCTCACTTTTTAATGAAGATATTATTTCATTTTTCTTTTCCATTAATTCTTCATGATCTAATTCAGCTTGTTTATATTTTGTTTCCAGTTCACCATACTTTTCAGTTGCTTCATTTAATAATTTTTGTAATTCAGCAATACCATCAGTTAATTCCATTGTTTTAGCTTCTGCATCATCATGCATTGTCTTAAATAAATCAGCTAATTTGGTTTTAGCCTCTAGTTCTTTTTTATAATTTTCTGCCATTTTATTTTCCAATTCTCTTTGTTCCATTAATCTTTGTGTCAAATGTTCAACACGGTTACTTAAACTTTTTTTCACTTCATTCAGCTGAGATATTTGGTCATTCGCAACATTCAATTCTTCTACTTTTTCTGTAAGTTGAGTTTCTAAATTTATCATCCTGCTTGTATTGTTCAATCTTACTGTTTGCAGTTCAGATGTAAGCCTATCAACTTCTTCAGTTAAGATCTTAATTTGAGAATTTAACAACACTCTTTCTTGGTCCAGTCGCTTTTCACGATACTGCAAAGATAATTCTTTGCTTTGGATTTCATCATTTAAAGCTAAGGCTTCACATTTTGCATCAATAGCGACACGTAATTGTTGAGATAAAGCAGCTTCATTTGCTGTAAGTCTTTCAATTTCATTATCACGTCTCTGGAGAATGCGTGTCAAGTCATTTCTTTCATCAACAGCAGCATCTCTAGCACTTTTAAGAGAAATAATTTCATTTTCTAAGCGACATACTCTATCTTGAGACTTTTCTAGCTCTGTATTAAGGGAAACAATTTTTTTGTCAAATTCAATGATATGTTCTTCAGCAACAAGTAGTTTTTTTGCAGCTTCTTCATGTTTTAAGGCTGCATCTGTTGCAGTAGCTTCCAAAACTGCAACTTTTTCATCTACGCAAAAATATTTTATTGATTTATTGTATACCTTATAATTTTTGCAACTCAATACTAAAAAAATAAAAATTTAGTTTTCTAATTCCTTTTATATTTTTTTATATAAAAATTTAAATGCCATGTATATTTAGCAGCATAATTAAATATTGTATTACTACTCCAAAAATAGATAATGAATTGCAGATTATAAATTTTACCAAAGTAGAACATTTTAAACATTAAAAAACTTTTGAATAAAGTGTACTTTACTTTGCAATTTGTAAATGGCAATGTAAAGTACATAAAAAAGTTAAGAAATTTAATTGTAAAGTGTTAAAAGATGACTAAATAAGAAATAAGTATAAAGGAACAAATTCCGAAGTAGCATCAGTATAAGGTGTGAAAAATTAATACACGACCATGCTATAGACATGTCACATGTATGATTTACATCATGTAATAAAGAGGATGGTGAAAGTTCTGAGGTGACAGATGGCAGAGGGAAATGCAAGAGATATTAGTATTATCGTCACTCAAACTAAGTGCTCAAAGGTTAAATAGCTGTAATAACGCAATAAATCACTATCTCAAAACTTTCTTGATATTTAACCCTTCTATATGTATCCAATTTTTCTACAGTAAAATCGTTTCAACATTTTTCAACACATAATCTAAATTGAAGAAGACAAAAATAGGAAAAAGTGTTTTAGTTGCAAAGATCTATTACCTACACATTAAAATATTCACAATTCCTTTTTATAAAATTGTGTTTCTGAGGTTATTTTTTATATTGTTTTACAGACAAGAGGGTAGAACTCTACAACATTTAACCAGGTTATTTAAGAAACCTGTAGCTCATTTTCACATCATTCAAATAATACATTGTTCTGCTTTCTTAAAAAAACATTTGATGTGAGTTTATGGCAAATTATAATGATTCCGTTTATTTACTTTTAATGTGCAAACATTACTGTTACACAGCATGCAAAATATATTTAAATAGAAAACACCCCTACATCGCTAATCTAAACAACTACCAATAGATTAAGCGTAATAAATTCTCCTGTAATCTATAATAACATACTTATGTAAAATTGTTTATTTAATATCTAAGCCAATTGTAATGACGATTAAAATTTATAAAAGACCGGTTACTTACCAATTTGTGATTTGGTGCTCTCGAACAAAGCTTTAGATGTCAAATATTGTTCAAATCTAGTATCAATGTATGAGTTAACTTTATCTGCAACACCACTTGGTAAACTTGCAATTTCTGTTTCAGATAAGACATTGTCGAGATGATTTTTTCCACCGGCTTCATCAGTGGCGGCTTCCATCTTTTCTATAACAGCTTACAAGCACAGACTAGGAGAAAGAATTTCATTTTTGTTAAAGGCCAGACTTATTTATACAGATAGCAAATACTAGCAGGTGGAAACAAAAAAAACAGATAACCAATTTATTATATTAATAAGGCATTTTTGATTCGGTATAAAGTTTTTTGTGTGAGAGCATATAGTATATGGTGCAATTTTGATTATAATCATATTATTCCAAAGTTAGTTCTGTTTTGTTCGGCTCCAAAATAAAAAAAAATATCTCTTTATGAACAGTTTTTCAATTTTCTATATAGTAGTATTGTACAAGTTATGGTGTGTGGAGCGTCAGAATTTGATTATTTTGTACACTGGCGACATTTCTGTAAAGGACATATTCCTAATTTTTATTTACCTGTGGTATTTACTATTTAGGTACTTACAAAAATTGCGTAAACGAAGTATCACAATTCACAAGCTGTTTGTATTTAATAAAATACAATATTCTATGTATGCTACGTTAAGTTTCCTTTAGAATGAAAAAAAATGGATTCTATAGAAGAAGAGCAATGTTTACATCAATGTGAAAACTACATTCAAAGCCATAATATTCAAATATTATTAAAAAACTGCATTGTTCAACTTTGTATAAATAGACCTGATGATCCAGTTACTTTTCTTCGACAATATTTCCAAAAATTAGAAAGAGTGAGTTGAATTTAAACAAATACAGTGCCTGCGGTTCCAAATAAGCAATTTACATAAATTTCTCAATTTTAAACATTAAATTAAATAGAAATGAACGAATGATATTAAGCCTTATGTCTAGACATTGAAGAGGTTGTGGTGTTTGTGTTCAATCGATGCTCCAGTTGACAGCTGAGACTCAAAATAGAATCATAGGATTCCTCTAACTTGGCCTTTATTTAGACTACAAATATTGAGTTAAACTAAATTTAATAACTACGTAATTTTTCGTACTTGCGGAGGCGGGAGGTCGCTCCTCCTGCACCATCCTAAACACGAAATTTGGAGCGTTTCCACTTCTTTCCTTTACTATTAAATAAAATAATGGTGAGACCATGGTTTTAGTTAAGTATATTCAATAGTTATAAAAGTATTAGGTGAAGCATTGCTTAATATTTGCCAGTATCATTAGTAACTTCCTGAATACACATTTACTATATTTTGATTAATATGTTTATTAAGTGTACTTCCTATAAAAATTACTATGCTGTAATCAAAAATACCTACAATATGTGAAACTTACATAACATACAATGCCTTCAAATTGTTATAATATGTTTAAATTTCCCAGCCACATACCCTAATTTTTTAAACTTAATGAGTGTTCAGTTGTGTGTACTGTATTAGAAAAACATTATACAATTCTATATTAATTGTTATGAGATGCCTTTCACAAACTGTATGTTATGCACTGTGTTTTTTTTAAACTTTGTATATATTATTGTCCTACAAGGAGCAGGTTAAGGCTGCAGCTGCAGCTGCTGCTACATCTGAGGGTGAAGCAGATGGAGAACTGTCCCCGCTTCCAGTCCTGGGTGGCCAATTGCCCCGGAGACGTGGAGGCATCAGTGCAGAACCAGTGACAGAAGAAGATGCAACTAGCTATGTTAAAAAGGTTCTTGTTGCTTTTTTATTTTGAGGGAAATATGTGAGGTCTGTTTAAGTTGAATTATATTTAGATATTTAACCATAGACAATTGAAAAATATCTATAGTGTAGATTACAATCTAGCAATTATGAAATGCTTAAATAAACACCTCAATCTGCAATGTTGTTCTTAAAAGGTTAATATATTATAACATGTACTTTTAACTTTAATATACTTTAACATTGTTTCTTAATGAATTTATAAAGCTTTAAAATTTGATATTAACTAGGTGGTGCCAAAAGACTATAAGACAATGGGTGCATTATCCAGAGCTATAGCATCAAATGTACTCTTCACACACTTAGATGAATCTGAAAAAGCTGATATGTTTGATGCAATGTTTCCTGTTCAATGCCTTGTTGGTGAGACTGTGATTCAACAGGGCGATGAGGGAGACAATTTCTATATCATTGATTCTGGTGAGGTTGAGGTAAATTTTTTATATTTGTCATTTATTAATTCAAATTATAGAAACCTTCTTCTTTACATTCTTATCTATAATTGTGTGTAATGAAGTAAAATTTTATTAAATCATAAGATGAGCTCTTGTCCTGATATATATACAGAGTGTTTGGGGACTGCTCCCGATTACAAAGACTGGTGATAGTCCTAATGACATCTTTGATGATTGGACAGAGAAAAAGTCGACCCTGACTATATATACGAGTATACGAATGTATATACGTAACCTTAATGAGACGACAATTTAAATATGTCTTGTCTGTCTAATCTATGAAATATCTGCACTGATTTTGATAGGATTTTTACTGGAACTCTGGTAACTTTTTGCTAATCATTAAACTGTAATTATGCATACTATGTTTCTTGCAGTAATAAATCCTTTTAAAAACTTTTAAATTTTATTACAGGTACTAGTTAATGGGGAAGTAGTTACGACAATAGGGGAAGGAGGCAGCTTTGGTGAATTGGCTCTTATATACGGCACTCCACGCGCGGCGACCGTTAGGGCTCGTACACCATTGAAGTTGTGGGGACTCGATCGCGATTCTTATAGGAGAATACTTATGGGTTCTACTATAAGAAAACGTCGAATGTACGACGAATTCTTATCGCGTGTCTCTATTCTTGGTAAATTGTGCATTCCAATATTTTTTAGCAAACAAATTCATTCCGATTTCTCCTTATAAGAATTTCTGGCGAAATTCCTACCGTTTATGCATAGCATAATATATAACAAAATGGATGTGTGTATATTTGTGAGGTCCTTAAACGACGAGAGAAATAATACAAACAGAAATATATTGCTCTGATTTTTTTTTGTTTTTATGCTATCTGGATATAAATAATAGTGCTTTGCGTCCAAAATTAGCTGGCACGTCGCTTGTTTTAGGCATTATATTCAATGCTTTACATTATATTTAGAAGGACATGTAACATTTTATAGATTAACAAGAGTATTCTTTTTATATTACCTAGATTTTATAAAAGAAAATGAAAATTGTCATATGTGGATAATAATCAAAATACTGAATATTTAACTATATTGCTTGGTGACGAAATCAACTAGTTTCCCTTAATAACTCAAAAATAAGTAACTTATCTTGTAACATTAATTTACGGGCAGCAGTAATTAGTATACAAATTATTATTGTGATAATTGTTTTGATATAGTATTTATTTGTTTGCAGAAAGTCTAGAAAAATGGGAGCGTTTGACGGTAGCGGATGCGCTTGAGCCAGTCTCATTCAACGACGGCGAAATTATTGTAAGACAAGGCGAACCAGGCAACGACTTTTATATCATTGTAGAAGGTAAGTTTTATGTACCTAAATTATTAGTCATTCTAAAGATTATATGTGCATTAATCAAGTTCGGTGATGTTATACTTTGTTTTAGTTTATTGAAAGTATTGATAGTACTCATTAGATAGGTATTAAAAATAGGAACAGCTGTCGTATTGCAACAACGTGGTGGCGAAGGCGAGGGTGCTGCGGTTGAAGTTGGCAGACTCGGCCCTTCCGACTACTTTGGCGAGATTGCTCTACTCCTAGACCGACCTCGTGCAGCCACCGTACGCGCTGCAGGCCCGTTAAAATGCGTCAAACTAGATCGAGCTAGGTGAGTTAACCTACCACGAATCATCCATCATTAATTTTATTTTTATAACATACAAAGGCAAGCGAATGTAAGGTTCACCTAATGAAACTTGGGAATGATGATTGTAATGAAAGCAGTCCATATTGCTTTGGTTTTTCAAATAAATATTCTCGCCAAGAATCGAACCCATTGATATTGATTTGACTTCAGCACTTTATTACACGATTCATTCGTTTCGCTGATAAGGAACAAATACTGGAAGGTATAAATTAGTTGTAAATAAAGTTGAGATATTCTGCCACGTTTATGAGAACACAATATTAGGTAATATTTCATTAATTGTTATCGTTAAAATATTAAATTACGCTCCCGCAGGTTTGAACGAGTTTTAGGACTGTGTGCAGACATATTGAAACGGAACATCGCTCAGTATAATAGTTTTGTTTCACTTTCTGTATAAGTCAATGGTGACTTATTTTATTTATACTACGGTAAATAATATTGCGTTATTTATTACTTAAAGTAATAATACTTTATACCCACAAAAGAGAAAGATAACACAGCATTTTGATTATCTGTTAATTAATTTTTCTTAAAAATACTTGAAACTTGTATCTATTCAATGTTTTAACAGTGTAAGAATATAATTTTTCCATATAATATGCCTTCCAATTAATACTAAGAACCTCCTACATATTGATATGTTAAAATACTTTTTAGATTTTCATATTTGCATTTAGGTACTTATATAATGAATAATATTCTATTATAATATTACAGAAAGTACACCATGGAAATAGGTATAGTAATTTATTTTATAGAACTATGATGACTATGTAAGTAATTATACAAATTTGGTTACATCCCAAGCTCGCTCATATTTCAGTGGCTTGTTATATGCATAGAAGTAAAATATTACGTTCTAAAAATGTAAATGTACTTAATGGAACCCGTCTTAAATACATACAAAATAGTGGTTGATTTATATTTCATTAGTGTTGCACTATTATGTCTACTGGCTTATTATTAATTATTTGAATAAGAAATTAAATATGATTTTTGTACAGCTTTCGTTATAACTAGTCTGGCCATAAATACTGTTACATAAAAACTTTTTAATTATTTTGAAATTGAAACACGTATATTATTTTAAAAACTTATTTCGATTTTGCGCCATTTCACATATTTTTTCGTGTTTATTATCAAATTACAATATGGAATGGGGTGTTAAAGAAAATAAGATTACAGAGATTACGTTGCACAAAGTAGATATGAAGCCGGCGCTCATATTCCAGACACTTCAAAAGCTTGGTATCAGCCGTATGTTCGTATATCGTACTATCAACAGATACGGCAACACTTCGTCTGTTGAAGGCCAGAAAAGGTTGGGCCGGCCGCGTGTTGTTGGAACTACAAAGGCTGTTAATGTTGTTAGAGGCAGAATTCAAAAAAATCTTATCGCGAGAAATGAAGATTCCCGTTAGGACTTTGCCGCGTATTATAAAACAAGACCTGAAGCTCGATGCTTATCACTGATATATAGGACATGTCCTAAATCAATTTTAATAATTAAAGAGAGTGGATTGATCAAAACGCCTTCTGTCGCGATACGCAGGTGAAAGGTGCAGAAATATTCTCTTTACCGATGACAAAGTTTTCACGATTGAAGAACACTACGTAAGTAAAATGATGAAGTGTACGCTTACAGTTCTAAAGAAACTGCTCAAGTTGTCGGAAAGGTACAACGTGGTCACCATTCTGCGTCAGTGATGGTTTAGTGGGATGTATCTAATCAAGGAGTCACAAAACTAAATTTTTGTGAAAACTTCAGTCATAGTGTATCAAGATTCAGTTTTGAATCATGAGTGAAACCTATCAGAAATACACTTTTTAAAAATATACCGTGGATTTTCCAGCAGGACTCTGCACCTGGTCACAAGGCACGAACTACCCAAGCCTGGCTTTAAACCCACGTTCCGGCTTTATAAGAGTTAAAGACTGGCCTTCATCTAGCCCACACCTGAACTCTTTAGACTTCAAATTATGTCTAGTTTTAGAGGATATGGCCTGCTTTAAATGACACGGCGACATTGAGTCTCGTAAAAAATCTCTGGAGCATGCGGTGGCGAAATATCCCTCGGAAACAGTGCGTAAATCCATACATTCATGACCAAACAGATTAAAGGCCTGTATAAAAGCTAAAGGTGGCCATTTCAAATAGAATATTTTTTGCTTAGATGTTAATAAATATGTAGGGATAAATTTTAACAGAACTTATGGCTGGACTAAGTATCTTCTTGTCCAGATAATACGTTACATTTGTAATCTATTTTTGTGTTATACATATAACTAATAATAATTTATTGATTACGGGTGGAAACCGTGCTTGTGTTATTTAGAATTTTACTAATATAATGCGGTTCAAAGTTTTAAAATGTGTGCAAGTGTGTTTAAGTTTTTGTTTGACTTTTAACATTAATTGATGAAATGATAATATACTATTGTTGAGTTGTATCCGTCATAAAAAAATGTAAGTATCGGGCCTGGAGGTCAATATATTTCGTGTTCTAATATAGCAATAATAGTATAAATATCTAACATGTTAGTTTTATTAAACTTCCCTTACGAAAACTTCCACATTAACCTCATAAATTTGAGAGGTATTGTATTCTACGTATACATGAAAATATCTGCTGAAGATTATAATAAAACCTTTCAGGGAAACATTAGGAATTTTATTTACTCATTACTTTTAGATACTAGAGTAAAGCTATTGGGTTCGAATCTTAATATCCTATGGTTATAATGATATTATTAATTAATTATATTCATTAGTACACATTAGCCATAAGAACATAGGGCTCAAAAAAAATATTTAAAATTTATAAAGACGCGGGGCATCAACTAGTACTCACTAGCTTTACATTAAAACAATGAATTTAATAAAAGCAAATTAATTTATTTAAAATTTCATTTGAATTATTTGTTGTGTTGCAATTTTGATTATACCGTTAAAATCTTCTCCTATATGCGAACGCCAATACCGACACCGACCCCATACTAATGCTGGATAATTGGGAGAGGATATCCCTTGAAATATTCTTGCAATGCTCCTTCCTGTGAATTTACAATCTTTGTATGTTGCAATAAGTGCTCTTGCGTCAGCTGATACTTGGTCAATACCTAATGACCGTTGTTGTAACGTTACTTCACTGGATACACTCTCTTCTCTATCAAAATAACTATTGATAATTCTTTTTAATTCATTCGATTTTTCTTCTAAAGACTTTTCTGAAAAATCCATTCTTTCACAAGATTTTGTGCTGAGTTGACTAAAAGACTTGTATATTTCTTCAAGCTGATACAACATTTGTTTTTCTTGATTACATACATTTTTATGCAAATCATCTAAAAGTTCATCCAATTCAGTTGAACTTAAGTCGCCTTGAGCCTTTACTTTAAAACCTAAAGTGTGAAATTCAACTTTTAAACAGGATCTTTTTGATATTCCATTATTAACATACCACTCTAAATTTTTCAAATGGTATTTTGTCATTCCACTTTCCCAACCAATCATAGCAGCAACCTCTATAACATTGAATTCTAAAACACTTTGTTTCATTACAGCTGTGTCCCTTTTTCCTTCCACTAAGTATGCCATAGCTAGGGGAGGACAACTTTTTGCAGCTTCAAGTATTTTGATTGGTCCACCATATGATGATACTTTACACATAACATAAGCATTGTTTAGTACTTTTATATAGTGTTTTGGATGCAATTCCACATAGCATAACAAAGTGGCAATATTTTCAGAGGGCAAGTCTAATTCTTCTACTGTGCTCTCAATGGGTATCCCAACTTCATGACCTATGCATTTCACAAAATTTGTGTTTTCATTACTTGAATTTGAACCTGGTTTACATTTGCAAGGTATAAATACTTTTTCCAGTAGTTTTCTTATAATTGGTCTATCAATAGAATTTGAGTATATATGCTTCAATAACTCATTTTTATCATTATCATTGTCTGTATTGCTCATAAATACATGACAATACGCCGGTTGGCTATCACGACCTGCTCTTCCAACTTCTTGTACATATGATTCAAAACTAGGTGGCATATTATAATGAATGATACATCTTATATCTGATTTATTTATACCCATACCAAAAGCTACAGTTGCAACAATAATTTTTAGAGTACCATCCATGAAGTGCTTTTGAATTTTTTTACGCTGTGCAGCAGTCATACCAGCGTGGTATGCTTCTGCTATATAAGACATTCTTTTACGTTTATTACTCTTTGGTTCCATATTTATTTTACCAGGTTGAGATAGACATGAACGAATTACAGCAGCTATTCTTTCACATTCATTTCGCCTTATACAATACACAATAATTGAATCAAACGACTTGAACCTATCTAATCCTAACAAAGTAACTAAAGCTTTATCTTTGTCTTTTTCAGTTGAAATTGATAGGATTAGGTTACTTGGTAATGTTGGATTGGTTACAACTCCTTGTAAACCATCTGGAACTTTAATATGTTCTATTACACTCTTAATTGTAGCTTTGCTAGCTGTTGCAGTCAAGCCAAGAATACATTTCACATTTAACTTTTCTTGTAAAACTCTGCATATCATCAAATAGCTTGGTCGAAAATTGTGACTCCATTGTGATACACAGTGAGCTTCATCTATACAAGCAAATGCAATTTGTGGAAGTGATTTAAACAAACCAGTAAACCCATTTGAACTATCGCCAGAAATTAAAGCTTCGGGAGAAATTAACAGTATATTGATTTGGCCACCTTTCAATAATTCTACAATTTTTTGCCGTTGTGTAGGTGGTTGGTTAGTGTGCAAACAACCTGCTCTTAAAAATTCAGGCATATTTAATACCTGATCTTCCATTAATGACACAAGTGGAGATATAACTAAAGTTATACACTTATAATGTTGGCTGTAGATGTATGCAGGTAGCTGATAACATAAAGACTTTCCACCCCCAGTTGACAATATAAGCAAAGTAGATAAGCCACTTAATATGCGCTTGATTGCTTTTTCTTGTCCTGGACGAAACTCTTTATGTCCAAATAGTCCTAATGCAGTATATAATTCATGAGAAGTGTCATCAGGATTTGATAAAATAGGTTTAATACTCTCGAGATTCTCCGATTTTGCATAAAGTAATTTCATAAAAGTTTCAGGAATTTTACTACCTCCATTAACACAAGAATATAATTGTTCTTCAGAAATGCTACTATCTGTTTTTATACTCACAGCCTTTTCCATGTCTGACAGTGTTGGAAAATCACTTTCATCAACATCACTTAATGGCAATAAGACATTTTCTTTATGTGCTGTACAATAACGAGCCATATGACCACTAAGACCACATTTAAAACATGTAATTTTCCCTGCCTCTGGGAATTCCATCCCAGAATGCAAAGCTTTTTTATCTTTCCATAACTGTTTCTTGTACTTAGAATATTTTATAGTTTTCTTTCCTCTTGCATATACTTTTTTTTCTATATTAATTTTAACAAAATTTTCATTCAATGTACCATTTTCCATCTTCTTGGCCAATTTAAGTTCTGACATGTTTTGGTCAATATGTACTTCACCATCTTTCTTTTCAATGATTGTATTGAGAACATCTGCAACATTTGAGTGTCTAGGATATACTTTCTCTTTTAGCCCAAAAGGTAAATATTCTGTAACATCAGGTGGTTCAGGTGTTAAATTGTCAATAACTTTTGAAGAATTTTTGTTTTTCATTTTCTTTCCCTTTTTAGAATTTACAACTTTATATCTGTCTACAATATCATTGTTTAGCTCTGCAGCTACAGTATCATTGTGTCTCTCTATATCTAATTGATTTTCATATCTCATTAATTTTCTTTTTTTAAGAGCTGGTTTCAATTTACTTAGAGCTATATTGTCATCTTCAGATGCACTGTTCTCAACATATTCACTTGTTTTATCAGACAAGCTTAGCATATTAATATTACTCAAACCAAGTTGTGCAGTAGAGTCATCATTACCTGTTTGAAACGAATTTGTTTCTGTAGGACTTAGTGCTCTCTGAAGCCATTGTGAATTTATTTGCCGTAGAGCAGTGTCTTTAAATGAATTTATTGGGACAAAAATCTCCTTAAAGTCGTCAGTGTCTTTTGATGGCGCCTTGTCTTTTTCACTTAGCATAGGTTTTACATTAATTACACTATCTGTATTTAAATATGAGTTCTCACTTTGTATACAATCTTTATTCTTTAATGAACTTTCAAAGCCTTTCACATTTTCTTCTATTGAGGAGGAACTGTTATTAAGTGATTTATTTGTATCGTCAAAATAAGTTTCATTGGTAGTTTGGGAAGAACTCTTTGTTAATGATAATTTCCTAGGATTTCTTAAAGAAAATTTTCTATTGTGGAATAATTTCTTTGATAAATTTTCAGTAAATTTATTTTGCAACACATTTGATTCTTTTGACTTAGTGACTGATAACATTTTATGTAATTCTGGTCCAGTAGGTAGCATTGACATAGATATTTCTGGTAAATTTTCATCTTGACTAATACTCAAAGACTGCCACTCTGTTAAGTTCAATGTTCCTGGTGATTTTAGGATTTCATCATCAACATCACAAACTGACAGGGAGTTTTCCAGGGCTGCACTCTTGAGTTGAAAATATTTTTTATAGGCATATTTTATATTTGAGGGTGCTTCTTTAATATCAAATTTAGATGGTAAACGTGAATTTTTAAGTTTGAAGTCCTTTTCCCAATTTTTGACTACAGTTTTACATTTAACATAAGCTTTATCTTTTTTTATTGCATTAATAACATCCATTCTTAGTTACTTAACTTATACAGCTGCGAATAAGTATTTTTATAATTATAATATATAGCTGATTATTTTCATTTCAAAAATCTTTCTTTGTAGTAGTCAAAACATCTAGATAATAACACAAATCAGTAATCACCCCCCTGTTTAACAGAATATATTCAGCAGAGATTAGAGATTGACATTGGACATTAAAAACGTATCCAATACCGAATATTGTTAATAATGAGGTAGTGCTGTAGCACAAATCTTTTATTCCTAATTCCGATCTTCAGTTACTGAGAATAGCTACCTATATTTTTCTTCTATTTATATAATGTCTTTGACAGCACCTTTTTACGGAGTTCTATACATATAACTAAGTATGTCACATTAAAAGTACTTTTTGCTTCCCTCGTTAATTTTATGTTACTAAAATACTTAATTCATAGATCATATATAATTTATCGATTACTAAATCTGATTGAACTTCAATCGATTTTTTGTCAAGAATACTATCTATCTGGTCTACTGAATGATATATTACAATGTTATATATATATGTTCGGAAAGTATTTAATTTTATTAAACAATTAAAGTCCAATAAGGTAATAGGTTTGTCAACCGGCACACGTTTATAGTAGTCATAATGTCCAAATAAGTACTTACAGCTTGCCAAAAATCAGTTTTATCATTACAGGATCATGAACGATAAATACTCGATTTTTTTATAATTAACGAAAATTAAGTTTTTATATTATACTAGCGATGCCCCGCAGTTTTACTCGGGTTTGTTTTATACATCGCGTAAACATGCAACACGTTAATAAACCGGTAACAATGTTTCAAGATATCATCTGTATAGATGTTGCTGTAACTAATAAACATACATGTTATGGCTAATAATATCTACTGTAAGTAATAGTGCAAGTCCCGTCAAAATTAGTCTAGCCGTTTTGGGGACTTTCTAGAACAATCAGACAAAAATGTGTTTTAACTATAATTGCCGAATATGCTGTCATATACATTGAGAAGAATATGATAGTTTTAGTATTACAAGGAGACACTTCATTTTCTAAAGATTACAGTATGCAATAAATGTATGCATAGATATAAATTGTTCAAGTTTTAAAAGTAAAGACACCTCAACATGAAAATATAATTTATTAAAAAGTTAATAAAAAGGATCTATTAGAACATACATGTAAAAATATAATAATTACATTTCTACTCTTGTAATTATACAAAATACAATACTAGTTCTTAAGTTGGCTCTATCACGCCCCGTAATCCAGTAAAGACTACAAGAATATTGGTAAATACAGAATCATTCAGATTTTTGTATCTACCATTTCTTTTATTTAAATTAAAAAGTTTTGATAATTAGATAAATTCAAGAAAAGAAATGCATTTAACAGCTTTGGCTATTTTTTGCATGACATGTTTCGAAATAATGTAGATGCGATAATGCAAGAGTTTAAAACATCGTCAATATTTAATTTAGTTATGAAATATTGTCGGTAAAAATTAAATGACTTAGTAGATATTATCATTTATAGTCGCCACTTTGGGTACATAATTTATTTATCTAGTGATATTGTAACTACGTATATCTTACTTTAAATAGGTACGTTATATAAAAATTGATAACATTTGACGTTGAGACTAGATAACTTAGTTATGAAAATGCACATTTCACACATTAATATTTATAGCTTGTTAAGGCAATTGCGATTTACCGTCTTAAGAAACACAAAGGCATAAATAAACAAACCAAGTAGTTTAGTTTCTAAATTTTCATAAAACGAAATTCTGTTTTACGTAGGAATTTTAAATGCTGCCTAATAACTGTTACTAAAATTCAAAACGTGCCAAGTAGTTTGGACAATTGTAAGATTAGGAGTTAACATTTCTTGAATTTATTTACACTAGTATAGTGCACAAAAATACCTACTACGATAATAGTTAATAATACTTTAGCTTAATTAAGAATTATCAACAATTTATTGTATTTTCAAATCAACAAGGTGTTAGATAAACACAATCAAGTTGCAATATTTTTTCAATTTTAAAAAATTGTGATAAGTAGAAGTATTAAATTAAGATTTTTTTACATCGGTCAGTCTTTTTAAATATACATAAACAATAGGTACATGTAAATATTGTGATAAAAGATGTCATTAAACTTCTTTCTGTTTATAAAAAAGCTTTTGTCATATTCTTTTTAATCGCCCAGAGTGCATATCTAATTTACCAACCGTCCCCTTAGGGTCAGGGGACAATGAACTCCACTGTGTTCTTACACAATATTCAAAATTATGATTTCCACAAGCAATTTTTTCATTTAAACTAGCTTTCGGATATGATATACAGGAACCTAAAATGCTATAAAATTCGGCACTTAAAGTGTCTATCCATTCACGTAAGTCATCGCCTGTTCGTCTTATGTTCGAGTTTGACACTTCTTCCAGGAAAAGTAATTCTTCTTTATCAATAAAAGACTTGTGCAGCTTAACAGTAGTTAGATTTTTGTATGAATTTTGTGATCCACTATGTATTAAGTTTACTTCTTGATTTGATACATCCCTTCCAGAAAAATATTCTAAAGGGGTGATTAAAAATTTTGTAACAGCCACTAGGTTTGTTTGGTCCGACAGTCCCACTTTCCAGACTCCAGGTAGGAGAGGGTGTTTTATATTGAGTTTAACAAAGTTGGTCAGGTTATTTTCATCCCTGTTAATAATGTTAACATCAGCTAAAATCCCTGCAGGATCTAACCAAAGCAGTGTAAGATTTCCAGTTTGTTTGTGTGAAGCAAATTGATATAACAATACTGGATCTGAAAATGGGCCCAATATACTACCTAAATTTCTAAAAGTCATTTCTTTTTGGTCATAATCAGAGCTTACTTTAAAAACTTTAATGTAATCAACAAATGGACTTTCGAAATTTAATTCTATATGATGTTTAGGTTTGTACCATGTTTCAATAAGAACTTCTAAACCATTAGAGAGGATAGCTTTATGTAAAATTAAATTGCCTTTATATATGTCAGCATATTTATATAAATTAATTTCTGTTATTTCTCCTGTTTTAATTTCACACCCTTCATCTTTTAATATCTTTGAATTGTGCCTAATAATACTGGCCGCATGTGACAGAGTTGTATCATCTGTGCTGGCAGTTAAATCTTCCGTATCATATATACTTTGCCAGTATGCTTCTAAATTATTAATTAAATAATGATCGTCAACTCCTATAATTTGCTCAACTCTTGTTATTATTTCTTGATTAATAACTGGTTCAAATTTTCGTGCAAAAAACAATTGTCTATTTAATGTGTTTTGAATTTTTGGCCAATCTTCTATTCTAAAATCATTTGGTGAACATCCACACCAGTCAACAACATGTTTATATTGACATTTACACCCTAATTTCCTTTTCCAATTTGTAACATGTAAGTTGTTATCAACATAAGTTTTACAAAACTTTGAATTTCTCAAAACAGTATGAAAAAATGATTCTGCTGGCAATAATGTGTGTTCAAATATTATATCCAATCCATCCAATAAATCTTCTTTTGCTTCAATGACATAGGATACAAAGTCTGGTGATAATGCTACCCAGTCACTTCCACCATCAATAGTAATACCTCTTGGTAATTTTCTTTCGCCAATTCTCCACATGTGAGTTTCACATTCGAGGAAAGTTTTATCTAAACCTTGCTTTTTGATAAATCTTTGTACTTCACGTCCATGGGATTTGACAAAGTTAAGACCTTTGTTTGTAGATAAAAATTTCTCTAGATTGTCTAAAGATTTTATAGGAAAGTCACTTTCACTTAAATTAATAACATAGTCCCATTGCCAACCCAAAGTAAAAAAATCTTTCATGCATGTCCGCAGCATCTTGAGTAGTGAAGCTCCACCCCAGATTGTTGAATATCTAATTGGAGCCAATTTAATGTTTGGAAACTGTTTTTCTAGAGACAATAACTTACGATGCATATAATCTTGTCTCTGAAATAAATAAATGGTCAAATTGAAAATTGTATTTAAGTGTATCAAGAAATAAAGTCATTATGATTACTTACTTTATCAATATGAATATAAAAATAATGATTTGTTCTGTATAGGGCGTTTATTAATCTATAAACTTGGCGTAATGCTCTTCCATTTAATGTTAAAAGGAATACTATTTTCACTGATTGGTCTTCTTGACTGTTTACTTCAGGGGTTTGTGGAGTAAATTCTGTTTAAAAGGTTATTTCACACATCAATACTTCTGAAGTGTTTATAAACATAAAAATTATACTTCGATTTTAATTGATTTATATTAGATTTATTTATTGACACTAAATAATAAGGCTTCCTTATTTAATACTCTCTCTAATACTTGTACACGCATAAATTAGAAGAAAACTACACATAACACTACATTCTCTATGACCAAAACCAAATTACATTTTCATATTCTTCTTGTATATTATTTTAATGCTGGAAGTGGCCAGATGTCAGTTCAAATGTATGTAATTGTATTATTATAAGAAATTTTGAAAAATATCAACCCACTGAGAATTAAACCTATAGTACATAGTAACTTTAAATAAAAGTTGTTAATTTACTTACTGTCTAATCCAGTTTCATAGATATTCATGGTGAAGTAACCACCACAAACTTTTAAATTATCCCCAGGGCATTTCATATCACATGATTTTTCTGATATTTTTGCAGTCTCAGGAGGAGCATCTTCACCACAAAAACACTCTGTCCTGTAATAAAATATATTATATTATTCATATTAATACTTATAAAAAAAATCTATAATATTTCTTTGTATACACAATATTATATACACTTATGATGTACTTCATTATTTTTACCAGACTTCATAAAAATGCTAAAAGAATAATCATTAAACACAGATCTTACCCATATTGAACTCCAGCATAAGGAAACCCAGCTTGTATACAAATATTTAAGCAGAATGATGGTGAATTCTGATTAGCATAATTTCCATAGAAGCTAGAGAGTAATCTTAATTTCTTTTCATCTAAGTAGCATCCTATATGACGACCATAATGCTTTGTATTTGATATGCAATAATTTGTCAGTTCTTTTGGATAAAAATCCTCATTTTGAATAAGACATGTCTTATTTACTATTAGGTGCTTACAATATTGTGACTTTGCTCTATGTATAGCTGAAATTGCTTCACGACTTTTTACTTCACATAATGGAATAAAATCCAATTCCTCTTTTCGTAATTGTAGAATAGCCTTATTTTGATGACTCTTTTGACCAAAATCTTCATCATCAATCACACCTTGATTAAGTTTTCTTGCAGATACATCACCTAAATTTCTTGCTTGCGATGAACTATAACCACTTTTTTTCAACAAATTATCATGTATAGAAGGAAAATAATTTAAAGATACTAAAATCTGAGCAAAAAATATTGTTAAGACAGTTAATATTAGGCACTTGGCATATTTGTTAAATATTCTTCGTATACTAAATGCCATTTCTTCCTTAGTGCAAATTGCTTGCAAAAGTAGATTATTTGCCAATTAGAGTTTTCACATAGTGCCACTCAAAGATTCTTACTGAAATCAAACCTTATATATAAGTAACGCAAAGGTATAAGTAACTTAATTTAAAGTAACGTGCAAATTATAAACATAATTAAGTACTTGCAGATAATATCTTTATGAGTAAAGTAAAATTTAAATCATCAATTTGTTTCATTAAAAGGATAACACGTAAACATTACGAAATAAACTATAATTTTTGCATAAACTTCTAAATTTGTTGTAATAACATTTCAGTTTTATAATATTCTATGTCATAATTTTAACCATCAAATTATTAAAACCAATTATTTCTTTTCTCCATCATAATCAAAATATATCAATTAATATTAAATCATTTTAAATAGTCACATGGCACTTTGCAGACTGCACACACTAAAACGGTAGTAGAATATTCAATAACAATATAATGTGCTATACTTTGTAATTCTTAATCTCTTAGCATTCATTTTTTAAAGTTTTTAGGTACATGATAATGCCTTTGGTGCAATAATAGAATTTGGCAACTTCACCTTTGATGTTAGTCAATGAATACAGGCTTAACTATTTAACTATCTAAACTAATCTACTGCTTTTCGAAAATCAGTTCAAAATTTTCAATTCAATTTTATCATGCAACGTCGGTGTATTTAATAATCTAAGAACACAGATGAATATCCTAAAACTTTATAATGAAGTGTAGCTAGTTCATTATGTCTACTTTGTCTCATATCTATGTCTATGTCGAAGATACTTTTTGTTTAATTAAACGACTTAGTTTATATAATGTCAATTGTCAAGTGATCGACTTTCAAGTAAGTTTGTAAGGTTTTTTCATTTTATTTATTTAGTTTATGTATATATATTAATTCTGCCTAACTCTTTTTATCACCTTAAAAAACGCCGTCATATCCTATTTTCCCGTGCATAATTTCCTTAACATTAACATGACATTGGCAAATAGGTATATCTTCTTGCCATATAAAAAAAAACCTTTCAAGTAAAAACTAACTACCCAGAGATTTTAAAGCCTAAAATATCATATTTTTAATATCAATGTTTGTTTTCGACAGAGTACAAAATATTTAATCTAAAATCATGACAAAAAATGGAACAGATTTGGATGATTTGAAGTTTGATGATACTATTCATAGTGATTTTTACTCCCGTAACCAATACTCTACACGAGACTGGGAACAACTGAGTGTAAGCGTGAATGATTTAATTTCTACGTTATCCCAAGATTATTTATGGAATAGAGATGATTTCAGAGTTTGCTGTCCTTTACAATTAGATGGGAACAATAGTAGGTATTATTCAAACAATATTCTTAATTTAAATTATATCTTATTTAATAATTAATTGTCGATTTTTAAGGTATTCAGCATTTAACAAGTATTACATGCTATGGAGACAACATTGAAGATGAATGGTTTATAGTATACTTGATTTATGAAATAACCAGATTAAAAGATGATTTAATTGTTCGTGTGGAAGACAATGATGGTTGCTTTTTGCTAATTGAAGCTGCAGATTACCTGCCTGATTGGTTAAGTCCTGAAAATGCTGATTGTAGAGTATGTAAAGTAAACTGAATATTGTAATAGGTTATAATAACCTATTATAATAGGTTATAATAACCTATTATAATAGGTTATTGGAGGTATTTCTAATAAAATTTCATAATTTGTTTTCAGATTTTTATATATCAAAACAATTTACATATAATCAGTCCAGAATTAGCAAGCATAGAAGAAGATACATTAGACATATACAAAAGCATTTGGTTAATAGTAGATAATGCAGAGAAAACAAAGGCTAGTCCTGCAATACAGGCAGCTATTAGAAGACGAATTAATGGATATCCACAAAAAATCAAAGAAAATCTACATAAAGCAATTGTAAGCTTACCAATACAGGTAGCTTCCATTTTGAAATTACAACCTTCTCTTATTTCGCAGATTGTTAATAGCTATTGCAATCATGATATTTTTGATGCAAAAATTTGCCGCAGTGTAAATTATACGGATTGTATTGATGTTCAAATTACATTTACAAAATTTTTATATGCTATGCTTATGAATTCTAAAATTGTAAGAGATCTACAGACCCACATTCCACAGAATGATAGAAAAAAGAACCTTGGTTTAAAGTTAACATGTGGTTATGAAATTATTATGAATCAATCAACAAATGTTTTTGTCTCACGTGAATATAAAACCTTCTTTAATAGTTTAAAAAAATCTGGATATTTTAAGCATAATATTGAAGGTTCTAAAGAATTCAATCAACTTTTAGAAAGAGCGAATTCATATTTCCTTACCATGGAATGTTCACTAAATACTAATACTTACAATAAAATTACATCTTTAATGGGAGGAGAACTTTATCAAACTATGAAGGATACTCTATTGAACAGTAATAGTACTGAACTGAGTGAAGACAACGATGATTGGTTAAATATTTCACCAAATCAACTAGATGATCTCTTGACTAATCAATTTGGAAGTTCGTTTTCAGGGAAGAACGCTTCAAGTACATCTCAAAACATGGCATCTGCTTTAACAGAATTTTTAAACAGAAATTCTGATTTTGAGGGAATAGAACAGTCTCAGGAATTTTTTGATCCCAATAAAATAGAATTAGACCCTGAAGAATTTGCTACTTGTCTTGAAAAATTTTTGAATATTGTTACATCAAATGAAGATTTAGAATTAACCGAAAATAGTGATAATGAAGAGGTGGAAGATGATAGTATAAGTCAAGAAATTGAAAAAGAGCTCCACACAAAATTGTGTCACTTACCTAAAAATCATCACAACACAGTAAAAGATAATTTAGTCCAAAGTATGAAGGAAGAAGGAATTTCAGGACCTTCAAGTAATATATTAAAAACAATTGGTATTAAAAAAACAGATTTATTAGATTCTGATGATGATAATGAATAACAAATATAAAAATATTATATTTTTTGTATCCCAAAAACCTTGAATTATGCTAGTTAATTTTCTATAACCGAGCATGGCTACCTCCAGCGACCACGAGAGTTTCTCCAGTCATATATGCTGCATCTTCAGAAGCCAAGTAGGCCACTGCACCTGCTATCTCATCTGGCTTTCCAAATCTATTCATAGGTACTATTGATAATGACTTCTCCTTACCAATTTCGGATGATGTTATCTATAAATAATACACTGTTCAACATCTAACAATATTTGTTATAAGGTACATGAATTTGGTTCAAAACCTTATTTAGGTTATGTACATAGTATCTTAATATGGATACAATATATAAAATTGACCAGGATCTAGATTAATCTTCCTTAACAAACAACATTAATTTAATTGAGTACTTAGAAGTCTAATAGTAGACTTACTGCAGATGCAAATTTTGTAGCCACAATACCAGGTGCAACACAATTTACTCGAATGTTCTCCCTCGCAACTTCATTTGCAATTGCTTTTGTCAAGCCTAAAAGTGCAGTTTTGCTTACACTGTATGGACCCAAAGGCTGAAATACAAACATTTTTATGTCATATAGATATAGAAATATGTTGGCACTTGCCTGCTATCCCACTTTTTAGACAAGGGAAACACAATATGTTGGAGAGTGGAAATAAGTATCCTGTATGAAAATGTAATAATGTGACCTAAGTAAATGTGGTACTGCATTATATACTTAAATGTCTGTTGATGTTTTATATCATTGAAATGTCAGTTGATTTCAATATTGAGTACAAAAATGAATGTATACCGAATATCAATAATAAAAAAGTATTGATACCTCCATAGGTTGAAATCCAGCAATTGATGAAATAAACACAATACTTCCTCCACCTCTTTTAATTAGCTCTGGATAGGCTTCTTTTGCTAACAACCAAGAACACTTCACATTTATTTCAAATATTTTGTCCCAAACCCTTTCTTCTGTCTAAAAATTGTCAGATATTATATTCTATGCTGCCATTCTAAAAGGAAACTAATTTAAGGCTGATATACCTCCAAAGTAGGTGCAACAGAGGGATTTACAGCTGCATTTGAAACTAAAATGTCCAGACCGCCAAATTTCGTTGTTGCCTAAAATTAACGTAAAAATCACTTTATCATAAAATAACCTTTGAAGAAAAAATAAACAGGTAGACATTATAAACACCATTTCAAATAATTTTTTTCTTTGATCTTCATTCCCAACATGGCAAACAACACCTTCAGCTTGTATACCGTCACTGCGCAGTTGTTCTGTTGCCTTTTTTACATTTTCTTCTTTTCTGCTACTTATTATAACTGCAGCACCTTCATTTCCAAGGCGTTTCGCAATAGCAAATCCAATTCTATTAACATAATTACAAATTGATATGTTTTAAAAACTTATTATTTAAACAATTAGAATCATCAGACACATGTTAAACGTAATAGAGCTTTTTATATCGACTACATCTCTAAAACAAAATTCCTTTATTGTTATTTAAGAAAAACAAAAAAATATTAAAACGCAGATAATAATGAACACAACATTTACCCTTCTGTCGATGCAGTAACAATTGCAACTTTTCCCTTCAATCTAGTACTATGAAAACTTCTACTGTTTATTTGTTGTGCATATAATTGAGGCATACTTCTCACAACTGTTTTTGATAGGGAAAACATTGAATAATTTATGTACTATGTAGTAACTAAAAAATAAAAATAATTACTTAAAATGACAAGTTGTACCTTGGCCTCTTTAACAATGTTCAACTACCTAAGTGTTATCTACTTATCTCAATAATTCTTGCATATAATCATTATTATTTATTTTGAAGGTATGCTATAAAACTCAAATAGTGGTACATACACATAAATAACATTTCTTTAAATCACATTAATTTTTTCGATAAAGTTATGTTGAATCGAAAAAATAATAAATTTAGAAAGAATATTGTTTGTTCCTAAAATAAGTAAATACCTACACGACTCACACTTATTTGACAAAATAGAGAAGCAAACGCATTTATATTTTTCACTATTGTTTTTAAAATTAAATAAATATCATAACTCAAAGGGAACTTAACTACCCAGGTAGTGAGTTCTATTCTCTAACATCTCTACTTTATTGATTCATCCATACTATAAAATTGCATCCTTGGAGCAGCGTTCGGAACCGTACGATAATTATTGTACACATACGATAATTTTGTGCCTACGTACGATGTACGATAGCATATTATTATCGTACATCGTCGCAAATGTTTATTGATATATAAAACAAATTCTTTCATTTTTTATTTCACCACCCATTCATATCCATTTCTTCTTTATAAATACGAGATTTTGACGTGTTTCATACCCAACTTGCATGGGAACAGTGAAATTTTGTCTGAGTGAATTTTAAACTTGGCGCGTTTATTAAACTCAAAGTGGAAAGGGAAGGTCTGTATCATGTGTAAAACGTTTGTGTTTCAATGTTCAGCTGTCAATTTGACAGCGGTGGTTTAAAAGAGATAAACTATAGAGTACTTGCATGCATGTCGATATTACAATTTATATGATTTATTTATCTATAATATACATTATCCTAAAAAATACGATAATTTCGATCTATGTACGATAATTTTATGCCCCTGGTACGATAGTCAGCCCACTTCAAGTTGCTAACGCTGCCTTGGAGTAACGTTAATGACACCTCTCCGTTCAGCGTACTCTGTGGTTTAACGTATGTAGTATTGTACTATTGTTTATAACTAATAAGTATATAGTATATTCCGTATACATACTTATTACTTAGAAATAATAATGATTATTTTTAGCATGTAACATTGAAACATTCGTAATTCGACTTATTTATAGATTGTTAAAATAAGTTCATGAAGGAGTCTATCCTTTATAATAGTGTTATTTGGTTGCGTCCCATGTCTGCGTTATCTTTCTTGGCTGCATACGGGGAATCGGATGAAAGTGACTCTGACAGTGGGAATATAATCCTCGAAAAGTAAGATTATGTTAACGTACTAAGTCGTATTTATTGCGATGTTTAAAAAATTGGATAAGAAACAATTATGTTACATATCTGGCTACATCAAGAAGTGAACTACTTTACTTTGATTTTTGTCATATATAAAAAGTAATTTTCTTATGATTGTAATTGTAGCTTAGTGCTATCCATAATTAATGAATTAATCTATAATTCTGAGTTTATATCAAAATTACACAAAGATTGCACTAATACAAATTGTTTTGTTAAACAAACTTTTTTAATTCATTTGATTATCTTTAATATAATTTTATTTAAATCTTATTACAGATTAAAATTACCTACACCTAATTTAAGTAATATTTCCATAGTGCCTGTTGATAGTCACTATGATGACCCAAATCAACATAATGGTCGTATTCGAGTATTCCCTCATATGAGAGGAAATTGGGCTACATATGTGTATATTAAATGTAAGTTAGTTTTTATAAATTGGTTACATTATTATTATTTATATTGCACTTATACAATATAACAATAATTATACAATACTATAATGTCAATTAGGATTTTGAATTTATTTAACTATATTTTCTTGAATGATTGTTTATTTTTTTCTACAATTTGTGTTTTATCTAATATAACAAAAAAAGCAAGGTATATAAACTATCCTTAAAATATTCATGGTATTATAGTGATGGTACAGTAAATATAAAAATTTTAATTAATATTTTATTTTGTGTAATTGAAATGTGTTGTGTCCATTTTTTTTGGTTATATTGTTCTCATGACTACATAATAATTTATTATGTAGTCAAATGATCAAGTAGCAGAAAAAGATTCCTTAGAAATAGTAAAATATTACTTTTAAAATATATGTTAATTTAAATTCTGTAGATCCTGAAGACAGTCATATACACAAGTTGCTTTACAAATTCAAGCAGACACTCATATCTATTGAAGAATCCTGCTATACTTGTGATAACTTACATCTAAGTGTATCCAAGACTGTTGTTTTGAAATATCATTTGATATCTTCATTTACAACATTGTTAAAGAAGGCAATCAATGGTCTAGAGAGGTATGTTGTTTAATTAACAAAGTTAATCAAGTTTGGAATACATTTATGCAGACTTAGATAAAGAGAACACTTTTTAAAGTAATTAAAATTATATAAAAATTATTTGCTTTTTACAGTTTTGATTTAGCATTTGATGGTATTGAGATATATGTCAATGAAGACAAGTCTAGAACATTTGTCGCATTAAAAGCTGATTTTTTCAGTAGGAAATTTTTATTGAACATTACTGACAAAATCGATGGTGTACTGGAAGATTTTAGTTTGCCAAAATTCTATGAAGTAAGATTATTACTGATATATCTTAACATATGAATATAATTGAAGTTACTGATTTTAATATCAAAATAAGTTATTTTTTCTCAATACATATAAAAGTATACACATAAATTTAGTTAAGTATCTACAGTCTCAGTACATATTTAAATATTATAAACTGGAAATATACATGTGTCATAGGGTATATAGAAAAATGGTTGATATGGAAGGTATGCTAGGACTATAAGGACACATATATTTAAGTTACTGAGATTTCAAACTGGAAGCTTATTCTGAATTAAAATGTGAACAGTGAATGTATTTTTAGTGACAATGCTATAAGCTTATAGTATATCAATCATACCACCTCTAAAGTTAGTAGTTGGTTGTAATACTATATTTATTGCTTTCTATTTCATTAAATATTTCTCATCTTTAAGAATTGTCTAATAATTGTTGGAAATTCTTTCAGGATCCATCATTTCACATGAGCATATTGTGGTGGAATGGAGATTGGAGAGAAAGTATATCTAAACATATTGAAGTCTTAAATAGAATTTTGTTTCAAGAGAAACAAGTTTTTAATGAAATTAACATTCAGAAAGTAGATTGTAAAATTGGCAATAAATATTACCAATTTCATCTTGATTAAAATGGATGCAAAGTACACTAGTAAAGTATACATCAATCCAAACTATAAGCCATTACAGGGAAACAAAACTACACCTAAGAAACAAAACATTTATATAAATCAAAATTTTGTTGAAACTAACATACTTTCAAAAAATGTCAATAAAATTTTTGTCAATCCAAATTTCATCAATACTAGTAATTCAAGTGATAATTTGACTTTTCACAATAGTACTCTTAATGCTTTTACTCAACCAGACTACACTGAAACAGTAAATTTTGTAACAAATACAACTCATTTGCTGATAGACAACTGTACTCATTCTGGAAACCAACTCCCAGATCATAGTCCAAATTGTGAAACAACGCAAACTAGCACTAGTACAAGTAATGAGAATCTAGTTTGTATATCTCGTTACACTCTTGTTAGAAGTCATACATCACACAATATTGAGAAAGATCTAAATAAAAATTGTACAAATGATACATCAAAAATAATAAATAGTAACAGTCATGTCCCAACAGCTAATTCTCAATTAACTATTTCTAAGTCTAGGTATCAATTAGTAAGAAGAAAAGAAATTTTACATCCCCACACCCAAATACCTGAAAAACCAAGGACTTTAAAAATAACTAAATATAAAGTTGTAAGATTGGATAATTCCTATAAGAAAATGAATATTGATGAAAACTACAGAAGTAAACTTGCACCTTTTAAATTTACAAGTTCACAAAAGTTCGGTAGACCTAAAAGCTATAATTCAGGAGCTAGCATAAAAAATATAACATATAACGGTTTTAAGAATCCCACAATGAGAACAAGACAACATAAGAAAGACGAGCGAAGCTGTAATCTGTTAAAAAAGAATGCAAATTACCTAGCAGCAATAGAAAACATTAAAGGCAAATCGAAAATAAATAACAAACCATGTCCATTATTTACAAAGTATGGAAAGTGTTTGAGAAATATCAATGGTGAATGTGTGTACCTGCATGACAAAAAACATGTATCTTTATGTCGAAGATTCTTACACGGTATATGTCATGACACAAACTGCTGTCTTTCACATGAGTTAACAAAGAAAAAAATGCCCACATGTTACTTCTATCTTAAAGGAATGTGTGTTAAAGAAAATTGTCCCTATCTCCATGTTAAATTAAACGAAACAACAAAGATTTGTAGAGATTTTATCACAGGATACTGTGAAAAGGGTGAAATGTGCTTATTCAGACATATAAAGCAACAGATAAAAGCAAGCAATCTTAGGTTACACTTGTCAAAGAAAGCAAAAAAATCCTTAAAAGTAAAAAAGAATAAGATAGCAACTGATAATTCTAAAATATCAACACCAGAGGTATCAAACACAAGTAATAGTAAGGATATCATGCAGCAAGAAGAAAATGCTGCTTCTGACTGTAGGTACTTCAAGGATGCAGTTAAGGACGATTTGAACAAGTGTGATATTATTAAACCAAGCAGAGAAAAATTGGGAGTGTTGCCTCCATATATTAAGTTTTGTTAAATAGATAACTCATTGCATTTGAAAGTCAGTTCACTTTGAGTTTATGATCAAACTAAAATTATCCATGTACTTAAGTCTTTACTTCCACTTAATAATAATATAGTGATAATTAGCTATTTAGTGTTTGTTATTTAGGTACATATACATGTATATGATTAAGTAGCCATAATAGCCATTATTCAACTAGGTACTTTAAGCGTTTATATTGTGTCGGAAATAAAATAGTGAACAAATATATTTATGTATTATTTTATATTTTTATCTAAACCCACTGCTCTATACAGTAGGACCGATAAGTGAGATGCATAATCAGAGCTAACAATATAGTCAGTCTAAAACATGAACACTAAAAAAACACTAGCTTTAATCCAATGTCACATCCTTTCAGACAATATAAATACTAAAATTTCAAAGATATGTTTTATATTATAAATGTCTTTGCTTTTCACTTTATTATTTGGCAATATAATACATAATTTTATAAAACTAACTAACGGTTAGCTTGGACGCAGTTTTCACTAATATACCTATCGTAGTACGCTTCACTTACCATTTTATTTAAGTCGGTTTAGAATAAAAAAATCGTCCCACAAAACGCTATAAAATAACTATTCAGTTACATTAGCTGATAGTTAATCAACAATATATTATGGTCGATAAAAATATTTATATAACATAAAAAGTGGACAGATTCGTTTCGTGTAAATTCGAATTTAAGTTTACATTAGGTCTATAAAAAGACCATTATTTTATATCTATATAAAATACAATTCAGCTTAAGCTGGTCTTGCATTGGTTACATTCGCCCACAAATGCTTATTTGAAATTATATCTTATATACATATAATAAACCAGTAAAAATCGTGTGTGTGTACTTTCAAGGAATTTTTGAAAAAACTATTGTGGGTCTGTATCTACGCGGTAATCTGGGAAAGGACTCGAAAAAATTTTTGCATTTAAATATATTTTTGCTTATTCTTCTGTGGGATATCTGGATATAATAAAATACGATCTAGCTTATAACCAGTCCACTTTAATTGACGTGAAGTATATAATTAACAATATTAAGTAATTAACCCGTATGTAGGATA
>JAOSYY010000010.1:2655494-2698001 GCA_025727935.1 Hebomoia glaucippe
GCGATACCCCGTCGTGCGAGTCTGGGATACCATGGCAAAAGTATTGCCAGCGTAAATTTAAATGATGTTCGCCACACTTCTATACATACAATGAATCAGTAGAAGAAATCATAGCATCAACGAAGTTATCCAAAAATAATGTGATAGATAACTAGAAGTGGTTGATGAAGTCGACATAAACGCGAGCGAAGCCACTGCCAGAGTATATAATAGTTTTAAATAAAATTAAGAATACTTGAATTAAACTGATATCGAACATTAATTATTAAACATAACTTCACTTTAGATGATTTATCGTATCATCGAATGTAAGTACGTCTTGGTACTAGGAAGTTAATCTTTTCCGTCCATATTCCTAAATCTATAACTTGTTTATTTTACTAGATTACATACTCTTGTATGCTTGTAAAAGTCACATAAGTAAAACATATTTGAGTGACGGTAAATAAAGGAAACTACAAGAAATAACATAGTTTGAAAAGAAACATTTCGTTTATTACAACAGCTTATAGATTTAAGTTATAGTTAATATTACAGCAATAGAGAAAATTATTTCTTAAACCACTTTGGTAATTTACTTTCCTTTGTTGTAGAGGATTTTGTATTTTTTGATGGTCCTACCATGTCTTCAAGTTTTCTACGAACTGGAGCTCTGTAAAATTTATTTCTTTAGATAATAAACAAATAATGATTCTTGAATTACTTAATTTAAGGATGAAAGTCTTAAAATGACCATACTCACCTATATTTTGATGCTAAAATACAAGCAGCATCACTAGATGTTTGTTTCGAATATATTTCATTTTTAAGGTATTCATTAGTTGTATTATCTTCTAGCCATCTAAAATGCATATGGACACAAGGCACAAATTTTGCGTCGAGTAAAGTTGTTTTAGGATCTAAGATCTCTTTAAGTGGTGTAGTGACTAAAACCCAAAATTTAAAAATTATTTATCATAAGAAGAGTTGTAGGCAATATAAGTGAATACTCACGTATTTAACATTGATTTTAGGCAATATAAATGAATACTCACATATTTGAAATGGTTGATTTGGATTTTGCAAATGTTCTGAAACGAAATTATTTATATCTTGCACTGTGTCCATGGGTGTGAAGACTCCTTGCAATATAATGTTGTCTGGAAATTGTATGCGAACTACAACATGTTTATATGTGGTTAACTTTTGTTGGGACACCTGGAAATTAATTTTCATATTTCTCCATGATTTTTATTTTTACTTTCTTTATTGACATTGTCTGATAAAAAAAATAGCTTTAAAATAATTCTACATCAAATACGATTTTCAAATTTAAGTCATAAATCTTTTATATAAAATCTTGTGTCATAATGTTAGTTACCATCCTCCTCTGAAACCGTCAGACCAATTTTTATGAAATTTTATATGCATATTCAGTAGGTCTGAGAGTTAGTTACTATTTATTTTATATATCTATAAGTGATAAGAACTGTCCACTTTTAACATTTATTTTCTAATATATGGAAATTTTTTTGTTTTAGGATACAGCATATAAAAATACAGCTCCAAATTTTCACCACTCTACAATCAACTCCTATGTTTTAATCGCAATATATATATGGCATAACAAAGTTTGTTGGGTCTGCTAGTTAATATATAAAAAGATTAAATGATAACAAAATCAAAATCACCTGTTTTTCAAGATCTTCACGTTTTGAGGCAGTGAGTAAAGGATTATCTTCAAATTCCATTCGCTTTTGTTGTAATTCATGATACATTTTTCGCACCTCTTCTATACTTAATTCATAAAAGTCATCTGGTAAGTCAGATAATTCATCTTGAACTTCTTCGGGCTGCATAAATGCTATAGCTTTTTGTGATCCGACCTAGAATGTCCCAATAATTAGAATTTACTATATTAATCAAGTAGATGTTTGTTCATAGACATTTTCAAAATGTATCACATTATTTAAGCCAGAGTTACTTTGACATTTTATATAAAATTTATATAGATTATTGAGTAGCTACTAACAAATGTAACCTCTTCTTCTATTCTTAGTCTTCTTTCTAAACCCTCTTGTGTTTCAAATACCATTGATGTTTCATTTTCTTTCATTTGTTTTGAGCTCACTACTTTTTGAAATGTTCCTTTTGAGCCAGTGTTATTTTCAACATCTGTGCAGATTTCTTCAATTTGTGGCTTTGACAAATTTTGCTGCTCTCTCATTTTTTCATTTTTAATTAATTTTATTGGGTCAATTTTCTTGTAGTCAACATCTTTTTTTGCTACTGGAGCGTGAGATAAATCAATGTTTTGACCACTTGCACCAGCACCTTTATCAATAGGTTCTTTTATTTCTAAGGCTTGTGATTTGGATTTGTCAGACTTTGCACGATACACAGATGATACATTAGCTTGTCTGTGAAAAAAATATTATTAAGTTAAAAACTTTTCTTAACCAGCATAATGAAACAAGGTTTTTTTAGAAGAATTATTATTGCTGTATTAAAAAGCAAAATATTTCTATCATGGCAAATATATAAGAACTTACTCAGTTTCTGTTTTATCCAAAAGTCTTAGTACAGCTCTGCCAGCTATTAAGCCCAGATGTCTTAATGTTTTTTCTTTAAGTGCAGTGATACCTGTTACTTCTTGTCTCATATACATGATTGTTGGATTTTTCAAATTATGTAATTCATTACTAGCAAGGGACATAATCAAGTCATACAATGATGTATTAGGACTGAAGTCTGCAGTTCTTCTTTCACCTAGAAATAAACTTCATTTTAGTTTAATTTAAAACACCACCAAAACATTCATAATTAGTCTTCTATGAAAACTTGTAGCCAGTTATGTTATTCAAGCGGTAATTAGTTTTGCCATTCTATTTAAATGATATAAAGGGGATTATAAATGTAGTATCTATTCAGCTTACCATCATCTAATAAGAGGCCAACTGTGACATTACTCTCAACCCTTTTCTGTTGAGCTTCTACCATTTCTAGAATAGCTTTATTTGGTATATTACAGAATCTGATAGTACTTGTCAAATCTACAAGATTGTTATGATGTTTCAAGTTGTATTCACTAGGCTGATAACCATGTTTTTCGCACACATCTTCCAAGACCTTAAAATAGGTTAAAATAGAAATAAATTAAAAAAAATAACTATACAAATTATATAAAAAATTATATTCAATTGTTACTATACCTGCAAAAAACTCGTATCAGGTGTACAGTGAACTTTCATTCTTCTCCCATTAGGAACAAGAATTATAATATCTTTAGACATATTAGGATAAAAAGAACCTCTTTAAAAAGTAAATATGTATGATAAAGAATTTAGTAGCCTATGAGCCTACTGAATAAGTAAATGGATAAATTCTTTAAATTCATGAATTGCTGATTTAGATTTGTTTTGAAATTTGACACTGACAATTTTTGCCATCATAGATTAGGTCGTCACCTACATTAAAATGTTATTGAAATAACGCAGATAATATTTACACCAAAATGATATGGGAGTTGACTTCTAAGCAGAGAGTATAAATGCACCTTGTCCACAGATACCCAATATACTAGTTAAAACCTTGTCAATGGCACATAATGTCTATGTAAATGTATATTAATGCTTAATTGGAAGAATACAAATAAGCTACAATGTGTATCAGCTGAATATTCTAAGTTCAGTGTTAAAATAAAAACTCACGCGTACATCACTATTCACTATCTAAATTAAATTGTTTTTTCTAAACATTGATTAACAATATTTTTTTAACTAAGACCTACTTAAAGAAAAAACAAAACTTATGTTCTGCTACGGAATTGTTTTCTATTATGCGCATCAAGAGCATGCAGTACTTTTCAAAAGGCTCGTTAGTAATTTGTATGAAACGTCGCATTTAGAGTTTAGTGCTATAATTATTGCACTTCGTTATGTAGTCAATTAAAAATACACACATAATTAATAAAATAGAACTTGTGTAAAATAATCATTTAGCACGAAAAGATTTACTTCTTGAAAACTGAAAAGGGTAACATTATTTCTGCAAAATTCATGTTTAAGTAAAAAAAAACAATAAAGTATTGTCCAAAAAATATATTTTATTGTAGTAGACAACACGAGGACGCGCGTCCGGCGCCCAGCCCGCCCCGCGCGCGCGTCCCACAACAACGCTTCGCTATCTACACCCGCCTCTCGGTTTTAATAATTGGAATATTTTATTTAATAATTACAACGCTTTTTTATCTGACCTTATTTTAACATAAAGTATAACTAATTTTGTCTTGTATAACTTGGTGTAAGAACAGCCTTCAGGAATTGAAAAAAAGTGGCGCTATATGCGCCTCACAGCACTGTTTCCATTTCTACGCGTGTCCGCTCCCTAGAATACATTTAAAATCGTTATAATTCAATTAACAAATGTTAAATTTGATGACTAAATATTAAAATAGGGCTAAATACGTATTTAGTTTTTCTGTAAAATGTAGTCCTTATCATAACATTTAAGTATGTATTAATGTACAATTACTGTCTGTACACTTCTTATTTTTATATGTTATCTAACTAAACAGTACAGCCATTTTGATTGAAGCAAAGAAATAGAGTTTAACAATTAATGATAATGTTATTTAGTTCCTATAAATACATATTTGGATTTTGCATAGAATTGCCACTCATTTAGATCTCCATTTTTTTGGGGCGAAGCCCATAGCCAAGCATAATTCTTGTATTGAACTTGGCTCTGCTTTTTTATATTTATGTTTTTAGTGGGATAGGATATTACGCTTACTATACCTTCAGGTGGTTTATAAACGAGTTATTAAGCGAAAACTTGTTAAATAACACTGCGGCGCTCGTACGACGAAAGTACTATTTTAAAGAAAAAAAATGTTGGAATATAAATTGTAAGATTGTAGTGGCAAAGATGGCAGAGAGAAAATACAAAAAGAGCACATCAAAATCTATAACATTACTCATTTTCAAAACTTCCGGAAAACCTACCAAATGACTGTACTAAAAGTAATGTACTAATTGATATAGACAAATAACCTGGCGCGTAGGTCGTCGCAAGAGAGCGGCCTGTCGAGGTCTGGCAGCAAATCAGCTGGCACATGCAGCGTCCGAGGATGCGTGGCATCATGCGGGCGACCTGCGGCGTGTAACGCAGCTGCGGAAGCGAGCCGACGCGGCGGCGGTTGCAGCCCATGTGCAGCTAATACCACAGCCAGTTGTCGCGCGCGTGCCACAGCCGCGTCTCGCTCGTGTTGTGCTCGCCATATCTATATGTTGTTAAGTACGTCGTGTGCAAGTGGTACTTTGAAAGATTAGTTTTTAATGGTGTTCTCAACAGCAATGCGGTTGAGTTAAGCTGTCCATACCGCACATAGTTATATTGCAGTTAATACGTCTACATGATCAATAAAATTGATTCAAAAATTGATAGATTCAATCAATAAATTTAACATGCCCTTCTTGACCATTTTTAGGTAAACAAACAGTTTATAGTTTGTTGTAAATGAAGAATTTCACAATCAAAGTCAGCAATTTGTCAGTACTTGAAATATTCAAATAATAAAGTATACCTGGGCGGCACATACTGCCGATCGACAATGAGGTCGTTTGCCTAATCTAAAGCCTTGTTCTGTTGTCGCCTCCATCACCGCATTCTGCATTGAAAGTGATTGACCTAGACAAAATTTATTTGTATTATTTTATATTAAAATATAACGGAAATTATATAGTTCAAGGATTCATTATTTAGGTACTAAAGAATTTAATCACAATTAAAAAATACTTGAGCATGTTCAACCTCTACTGTCATGTTTGGGACCTATATAGTGCCACATACCCATCGATATAGAGACGAGCGTACAGCAAGGGTGTAATTCAGATTTAACGATGTGTTCTCGCGCGTAGCGAAAGTACAAATGTTCACAGAACAATATAGCAGCGGCTAGCAGTATTCCAGCCATCAAAAGCAGGAATGCTGATAGGAACTGTTCCAGCGCGAGAGGATCGGAAGACTTGTGTTCTTGTTTGTTTGGTTTACATGTTCCAGTCATCCAGTACCTGCAAGCGGTAACACAAGATTAAAATGGAATACCGTTTTGCACAATCACTATGTGGGAATTATTATTACAGTATAAAAAGACAATGAAGTTCTATATAAATAATTAATATATTAATAATAAGGGCCGACCTATTATCTTAAATCAAAGATAAGAAGGAAACATCTTAATTGAAAGCAACAACAAAATCCCGTAAAAGGCTGTACTTTATTAGGTTAAGCTTCTATTATTTTTCACTTTAGTTCCGAAGTGTTGCGTTATGCGTATAATAAAATTACTATCCATATCATATTAAATTAAATATTGCAAAAGTTCGTTTAAGGAATAACGCAGTGTTAAATAAGTACGTTTTGAATCTAACTACATTAAACAACTTAAGCTGACCTCCGTAACCGTTCGAGATCTCCATTTGCACGTAAATCAAGTAGTCTCTTATTGAACATGCCAAGGTATTTGGAATTTCGTGTGAAGGCTAGGCCGTAACCAGACATAGCGTACCAGGCGCCAACAGTTAGTAGTCTGCAATCTTCGTCCTATAAATAGAAAGTCAAATAATGTATAGTAAAATAATTGTTTTTTTTTTTATGATTATTTATGATTTAATAACCTAAATAATAAAGATAATATGATCTTACTTGTGATACCAAATAATCTAAGACAGTCCCATCATATATGAAAGCGTCCAGATCTCCAGTCAATATACTTGTAACACCAGCGCTCACTGTACTTCGATTATATCTACAAAAATGTTATTAATTTTAATCTACTTTCAACAAGAATATCATACAATTTGTAAAAATATAACTACTAGTTTTGAATACTTTTTAATTTTCCTATGGAATTAATAATGAAATTAGAAATTTACTTTCTTTATGTAGTTTCTTTTTAGTATCAAGCTTGGTTAGGGAATCTTACGGTGTCATATAGGAGTGCGGTTCACGGAAATATTTCTTCAAAGTCGCATCCGAGTGGGACCAAGGCACCGTGCCGAACTTTAGCGGGGGCTGATAAGTTTTGGGCTTTACAATCCTAGGGTCATCAATGCCGCTTAGCTCATGGAATTCTTCTCTCGTGATCATAAAAGCGGCCAGGTTGGCAGTGTATATGGCAAGGAAAACTACGGCGAACATCGCCCACATGTTCGTCATGAATCGCGCTGTGAAACCCCGAGGCGAATCCACGTGAACAGAAGCCTGTTAATAAAGAACAGTACAACTACTATAGTAGACTACTTACTTACTTACGAGTACATACTGTACATTCGGATTTACATCTTAACTTCCAAAGGGCTCTATCACCCATTGGTTATAAATAATAATAAAAGAGGCAGTATTCCAAGTTAAACACAGTGAAATAAAAATGGATAATACGTAAAAAATAAATAGGTATACATACTTAATATATCTTTATTATCTATTCATATTCTTACCAACACTGGAATTGGCGAAATAGAGAGAAATTTCGAGAATATTTAATATATTATTGTCAATTAGTAGATGTTTAATTAAAAATATATGTGTGCTAGAGACTTTATTATGAAATACATACTTGAAAAAGTACAGCCCAAACAATCCAATAGGTGCGGCAAAGCGAGAACCGGTTTTGAACATTGATCTGCCCAGGGGAGCGATTGAGCCCGCTCGGCGACAGCCATTCAAATATAAATATACAGAAGGTAGCAGTTTGTATAGCAACCGCGCCCACCAACATCCACGAAGCAGTATCAAACGGCTCTAGAAAAGCTGTCGGTGATATGATGCCCGTTCTTTTTGCAACTACTATAGCAATTCCTGTTTCCATAAAGGGCACACTGAAGTCAACCACGGCTTCTCTATCCGAATTTATGACTAAAGATGTGAGCACCTGAAAAAATATTACAATTTAGATAACAAATATGATAGAATTCAAATTATTCAAAAGATGCAATATTGTTACTTATACCATATCCGTCTTTTTGTTAACAAGCTCTGCTATGAGGCCATTCCACTTGCCATCTTGAAAGGTACCCCACCGACCATCTTCCACTCGCACCAGCTCATATGTAAAACCGAGTTGTTCAGCTAATTGTTGCAACAAATCGATGCAAAATCCGCTACAACACTGATACAATGAACTGTTTCTATGCGCAGCCCCTGCCTCGATCCTATAAGGAATAGGTTTCTGGTTTATTGTTTAGCAATTTTTTTCACAGTTTGAGGTTATGTGATGTGTTATCGTTTAAGATCTTACCCGACAATTTCTATTTCAGGTGCAACACGACAAATAACACCTCGATCTAACGAACATCGCCCACTTACTGGATCTGGTGGTGCCAAATTTATATAAGGTGGTTCTTCTAAAAATGTTATCCTCATATGAAACTTTTCTGGCACACCCTGCGGAGGTGTATGTAACCCTCCAGGCCAAATTATATCTTTTATAGCCAAATGCTCTTTCGGATATGAATTCCATGTTCCAATTTCTTCCCAGATTAGCTAGATAATATTTTTATTATTTTAAATGTAATTGTTATAAAGTTTTTATTATTTTATTATTTATTGTTTTTATTTTATTTTAAATGTAATTGTTTAATCATTCTGTGTTCCTAATCTTGAAAAAAATCTAAGATCATACCTGATCTCCGATTGTAGGCCTCAAATTCATTATTTTTAGCTCCGTTGCTCGCAGTTCCCCATCCGGCGTAAACTCTATACTGGGTCTACCACTGTCACTTTCTACGCTTACGTTACGCAGATGTTGGTAAAATCGTTCACCAGTAGACCACCTCGCTTCTCCACTGCCCGCTCCATCGCAAGACAACCTCGTACCCAATGGATATCGAAGGTTTTCAGTTTCTGAGATATACGATTCCACTCCGTATGCAAATACCTTTACCGCTGTTGCTATCTCTGATATAATCGATGAACTTGTCGTATCAAAATGCACCCCTGAAATTTTGGACAAATTTATGTTTCCTGTTGTTAATACATGCACCCAGGGTGGTACCGCGACCGGTGAATGATTTATATGCTTCAATACTTAAAGACTGGATAAAAAAGTTTCTGGACAATTATTTATTCGTCTAAAATGTTTTCCTTACCGAGCATGCCTACAGGAAATTTATTAGGGGGTTGCATCGAACCCAATACACTTTGAGTTACAATCCACACATAACTTTCTCCAGTGAGATGTAAGTCACCGGCAGTTGACAGGATATCGGCTGCTTCTTCCCGTGTAGCGTATAAGAGCATGACACGCGCCTCACTTGTCACTAATTCGTTTAGATCAGTCGGTTTTTTTACTACTACAGCATTTAATATTGTAAATTTAAAACGATCCTGAAATATTTACAAACTGTTACTGAAATTACTTAGTAAGATAGGTAGACTGTCTTGGTCGTTGCTTCATCATACTCAATGTACCTTTACATTGATTTTAACAAAATAAGTTACTATTTTCCATAAAAATCTGTAAAACGTATTCTTAAGAATTGACACTCACTCTCATCTCCAAATGTTTCGGAAAATTGTATTTGCTTTATAGGCATTTTAAAAATATAAGTCTAGTTACGTGTATTGATGAATTCTTACTTGCAATGACGAAACTCTTTCACGAACAGCCTGAATGAAATCATCATGCCCTGCAATCGCTGACGTCACCACACTAAATTGATGCCACTTATACCTTTCTAGAATAGAAAGCATAGCAGCGGTTTGATGTTCTATGGTAGGAGCCAATTGCAACCTCAAAGATGCGTGAGATGCGTGTTTCTCAAGACCGCTATTATCAGCATTCCAGGCAATTACCTAAGAAAAACACTACTATGTACAATTTACTGTAGCTAAAAATTAATCAATTCTATAAAGAAGAGAAGTGTAAGAGTAGTTTTAATTACAGAATTATAAGAAGCTTTACCGGAATGCCTAGATATCCGGCCAGTTGAAGGAAATATTGTGCAGAGGCAGTTGATCGCCCATACTGTTCATGGTTCATAAGATATAATATAGCAGACACATTGACTGCTAAAAATTCTTTACACAACGAGTCCAAGATAGCTGAAAGCAAAATATATTTAATAAGAACAGTTTTTCAAGTGCTACAAGATGTTTACAAAAATATATTTGGTCGTTGAAGGTTTAAAATAAAAAGTAGAAGCATAATTATTTTGCATATCATCTTTTTAAATCGAGATACTATAAGGAAGTGACATCAAGAACTGCATTGTATGAGATTGCCTATATCTAGATAAATATGTATTAGTAGGTAACATACTTAAAAGAATATTTAAAAATCTAAGAATAAATTAATTAAAATAAAACTAAAAGTTTTTAAAAAATATAATATGTAGGTAATACTGTTTACACCGGTATATATTAATTTGTTTTAGTACAGAGAAAAGTTGAGAAAAATAAAAATTGTAACGAAAATGGAAACTAAATTATAGAGTAAAGCTATAAGATTTTAAGAAAATATGTAGGTTAATTATATTCTATATAAAATAGATAATAATAATTACTAACTGCCATGATATTTAGTTTAAAGTGATACAGTAGTTCCTACGTACCTATAATGTGTCCGAACAATGAAGGCGCAATCACTGGTAATAAAAGAAATCTTTCCTCAAGCAGGGTCTTCAAGTAAGAAATGAGGAAATCTAACAAATATATTATGCAAATTATAAAGGAAGACAGCGTAACTACAGCCAAAGCTATTCTGTATTATTTTAATTCCTCACTTACTCATTGGACTAGGCGTTAAGCCCTGCATAGAAAGCGTTATATTTAGACGCACTTGTGAGAAGAGTTTTAATTTACGTGGCAATTTTGATAAGGCTGCCTTCTCAGCTCTTGTGTAATCACGTGCGCCAAAGGCCTTATGAGGCACGACGAGGGCGGCGGTGATCACCGACGGTTGCCGAGGGGTCTGCGGTGCGGGTGACGTTCGAGGTCGGGCACCGAGTCGTACTCCACTTCCACGCGCGCCCTCTCTGCCTCCACCACTGATTGAGCCGCTACCGATTTTAATACCACCGCCGCGTTCCGCACTTACTGCCACCAACGCTACCAACGCGACCAGCGCGGCCAACACCATCAGCGAAGCGCGCGCCTGCATCTTCACTGTTGATGCTAAAATCGATAAATACAATTATAAAAAATAATTGTAATCAACACTTGAAAATTTGTCATAATATTGCAATAAAACATATTATAAAACGATTAAGTAATTAAGATAAAATATTAAAATTCGTTCAGGCGCTTAAAAATTTAGATTTGTTTCTCGAAATATAATGCCGATATTACGACTAACAATATCAATTAAAGAATCAAAAAATTAGAAATCGACGTATAAAAGCCTGAAGGAACAAATCTAATTTCAGCAACACACTCAGGCAACTCTCGTGGCAAGTAAAACATGTTAGCCAGAAGCAGTCAGCATGGCCGAAATAAGTATGGTAAGAAGCAGCGCTATGTGGTTACTAATCAACGTATGTTTCTTATTAGCTTTTTATATAATGTAGACAATATGGTCATTTAGCAATCACTAATTTTTAAAATATTTTAATTTAGGAAAGCCACTCTACAATAATACATAATTTCAAACTATTAACATGTTATCAATATTTTTAAATCAACGATTTTATTATTAAGTAGATATATACGTTCTGAACTAAAAACCAGGGTTAACTTAGAAAAACAATCTTTGTTTTTTAATTAAAATATTTCTTACATTACGAGATGTCCATCAAACAAACTATACACATCCATGTAGAACCAAAGAATCTATAATATAGTAAAATTGTAAAATAACTAAAAAACAAATTCTTGTGGGACTTTCCAAATTTTTGTGTCTATATTCGTGTTAGTTTCGGTAATGACTGAACCGTTTTGAACGTGGTTTTCACTTTTGTATCGTAGTAAGCTTAATTTAACATATAGTCTTTGGTTCATTTCCATCAGTTTAGAAATAAAAAAGTTATAGACATTTAAAGGATTACCGTTCGACAAAACGCTATAAAATAACCGTTCAGGCCCATTAGCTGAGAGGTGATCAACATACATATATTATGGCCTATAAAATTATTTTTTAATAAATATTTATATAAAAACATAAGAAGTGGACAGATTCATGTAGTATAAATTCCAAAGTAAGAACACAAAAACTGTTTCCTTGTCAATCTGTATGTACAGGCTAGTTTCCAAAGCGACTAAATGAATTTTCCTCATTTAAATAAAAAAAACTTATTCTTCTACGCATATGATAAATCAGTAGAAGATATCATAGATCAATGCAGTTACCCTAAAATAATATGATAGAGAACTTGAAGTAGTTGACAAAAACGTCATGAACATGTGCGAAGCTACTTGATTAACGTTTTGATTTTGAGTACTGTCAAGTAGGACTTTATTTGTTTAGGCCATAATCAAGTCAATCTATACGTGCGGACATATTTAGGGCCAAGGCTCGCGAATCCTAGGGATAGAGCGGAAAATTTGTAAGGCCGCCAAAATTTTTATATTCTGAAAATTTGAAAGCGATTATGTTCTGTATTAAATACAACAGAACTTTAATGTTTATGCTCAACATTCTACTGCAAGCTGGTTTTAAAATCTTAAGATGTCATAATTTAAAGAATATATTTAATTATAAATAATAGATGGTGTAGGTTAGTGTAACGTTTCATTTTTTTATAATCAATCAATTTTTTTGTCAATATTGAAAATAAATTATATAAAGAGCGTCAAATAAACTTAGAGCTAGATCGCCATCGAACTCAAATTGACCACGGTCTATACGAACGATATCAACAGCCAATAAAGTTGTTAGTGTTACCTGATTACTAGAAGGTAGATATCTAATATATACTTAGGTGTACATTTACAATATTTAAGTCTAAAATATAATTAAGGTTGCCAACCTTCTACACGAAATTTGTTAATAGTGACTTAAGTATTTTACGTATTTTTTACAGTAGATTCCATTACTTATAAGTATAGATATAGATATACGCTTAGCATCAAAATTATTACAGTTTCATTTACAGAATATTGGAAAGGACACAAAAAATACTGTGCTGTGTTTATTGTAACAAGAGTTATATATACATATAAGGTCTGAAGATGTATGAGTTTTAAAAATATTTCCTAAACTGTTCTAGATTAAATTCAGTTACGCAGCTTCAAGGGCTAAATTGAAGAAAATAATTTGTTAAAGAGGTACCTATAAGCGCCGAAAACGGTGATGGCAATGGCAGCGGCGGTGGCGCGGCAGCGTGCTTTGAGCTATCCACATAAATTGATAAGGCGGCTGGCCGACATGGGGTCGTTCTAGGACGGACAGTGGCGTGGCCGCAGCAACGCGAGTACCATGCGTGTTTACGTAAGCGCCACGCCCCGAGCCACGCTCTGGCGGTGAGGGGCGCGGCGCACAGCGCGAAGCACCTTCGGTCGCCGAGGGCCGACTGACGTACCCTCACCCCTCACGCGAGGTCATCGTCGCGCCTGCGTCTTACGTTATCAACGCTTTCCGTTACATAAGCTATAACCAAAGATCTACACTCCCTTTGATAGGAATGAATGCATGTTATGTTGGATATTATACGGCATTGTAAAACCCTATTACTATTACTAAAATTGTAAATTAAATTCATTTTCATGTTAAATAAAAGCAGATTAAATAATAATGTAATTGAATAATGGACTGCGGGGTACGTTTAAATTCGTATCTGTTTAGTAATTTCTTATAATAATCTATAGGATATATACTAATATTATAACCATGAAGAGTTTGTTTGTTTGAACGCGTTAATCTCAGGAACCGCTGGTCCGATTTGAAAAATTCTTTGTGTTGGGTAATATCTTTATCTCGGAAGGCTATAGGTTATTTTATATTTTCAAAAAAATTAGGATCCTTACTAAAAGCCCAAGAATGTGTAATAATAAAAATGTACGCGGGCGAGGCCGCTGGCAGAAGCTCGTAAGATATTATAATATTCTTCTAATTCATTAAGTCTAGGTATCTACAGATTCAGAAAAGATTTTCATTATAATTACTTTTTACGACCGTCAACTCAACTTCAATATTAAACTGAAATTAATAATATGTAACTATTGTTAGGAAAGTGTGTAATATAAACCTTCATATTATACTCGTACTCATCAATATTATAAATTACAAAAAGTGTTAAGCCAAATTCGGTATCTCCTTAATCGACGATTCTGCGACATAAGAAATATCCTTTAAAAAGCTTTATGCTTTTATTTCAGTACAAAAATTCATCAAAAACGATCCAGTGATTTAAGGAATAACGCTCAACAAACAAAGCACTTATAACGTCAGATTTTCCGGTCTTTGGAGGTAACCAATAGACTTAATTACGTTAGGTAGGATCCGGTTAGGATATCGGTAGCAAACGCAGGTATAACGTGCTTTTAGAATTTAGAAAATATAACGAACGCTCGTAGAGTTTAGTATCATACCATGGTCTGATACTAAACTCGGTAGTTCAGTATACTACAACACTAGGTATACCTTTTAGACCACTGGGTCCTTTACCTATTTTGAGGTTTCAACATAGTTTATTTACCTTTATGTTATTTTACTTTGATATACTTATGCGTGCCATGGTGCCATGGTTCTTATAAAGTATGTCGGTACTTACCGGTTTAAATATTCAGTGAAATTAATAGAATAACATTTGCGGCAAAGACACCTCAACTAAAATACGGACATTAACTGACTCACTTCAATTTAAAGTGTCTTAACTTTTTATGAGCTTAGTTCTACGTTTTTGTCCTAATAATCATTGATACTTTGTTTAATATTAGTGTTTTGCTAAGCTTGAGCCCATAAGCTTTCTCACCTTATTACCTGTCCATCCACCTGACCAATATAGTGTACAAGTTGATGCTGCCACATATTTGTATCTTATGTTTCAAACAATATTTGTTGGGCCAAATATTTCAATATTTTTAGTACGAGAATTAATACATTCTGCATCCAAGAAAAAGTTTCCATCAATTAAAAATATTCTAAGTAAAAACAGGTAAATCATTAAGAATATACACCAAAAATTCATAGACTTTTGCATCACATATTGAGTGATGCCAAATATATGCCAGTATATAATATGTGCAAAAATATCCATGTTATTTTAATTTAAAACATTATATTTTTTAAATCTGACTGAAGGCGTTCAATATGCAATTTGTCCATAATTGAGGACCACATTGCTGTAAAAGTATTATTCTGCATTGGGGTATATGTTGGCAATTATATTTAATATAATTGCTGTGCATCTAAGATTCATTAGGCAACATGTAAGCTATAGACTATAGAGCATGATAGAAAATTCAATTTAGTCGCGAACAAAAACTGAATTACAATTTAAATAAGTCTATTAAAGCAGTCTATTTTTTAATTTATAATAATTGTGAGAATGAAGCAAAATAATTTGCAAATTTAAATCCTCTTTAAATCTCGCTCAATCAAAGAATTGCAATATATAACTTAAGTATTATGATCAATCTCACATATTTTACTAAAAAGTGCCTTAATATATGGTCCAAGATTGTTTATTTAGATGTATAGATACAAATACTTTAAAAAAAAATATTAAGTGTCTGTTAGTGATATCAAAATACGAGGTTTTTGCAAATGAAAGTATATAGAATACTGGTAAATTATCAAACAATTATCCAAAGCAAGTGAGCCAATTTATGGGACTGTCACAGGCAAGTGCCTAACATCATAACTAGTAACTTATGGTATTTTTCTTTCATTATTGTCATGTATACATAAGATGATAACGGGACATTGCTGTCATCATCATCATCACCAAAATAGTGTATATACAAAAGTGACACAGATGAGACCGCAAGACATTTATAGTTTATGATAAATATTAACAAAGAAATTAATCAAACTATGTTTAAGCTTTCTATAAAAACATTGTATATAAATACATAAACATATATAATTGTTTAGTGTGCATTGATAGCAGAAATATATCACAGATATTCACAGCCTTGATTGTACATGTCGTTTCTTTAGGTTTAAGAGATTATACTTTTTTTCTATTCACTATCCTATCAATATATTTGATAATATTATCACAATAGGTGATGTGCATGAATCTAAGTCTTTATACTCAGATTTCATTTCACTTATATAGTTCCATAAAACAAACAAGTTATAAATTGTTCATGCTTAGCCATACAATGTCCAAGAAAGTTCATCACAACACTTACATAATTTGATTCAATAAAGTTCAAAGTTCAAACACAATTATTTATTAAACTCAAGTAAACATACATCGGTGGTTATTACTCTATCTGCGATCTCTATATCTATGAGAGTCCCGGTCACGGCTTCTTCCTCTAGAGCGATCAGAAGTACGCCACAAAAACTCATCAACAGAGCGTTCATATGACCTCTTATCATATAGTAATACCGAACGAGGGTAGTCAGCTAAATCATAGTAGCGTGGTGGTGGTGGTGGAGGAGGAGGTAGCCCATCATATGCAGGAAGTGCAGCACTGAAACCAGGTGGTGCTACATAAGGTAGGGGAGGCAACTGATGGTGCATAGATCTCATGTACTCAGCTACATAGGCTTCTGCAGCAGCAGATCCACTGTTGCCATAAGTTTCACGACTTCTAACAAACCAAGAAGGCAATCTCTCTCTTAAGTAAGGAGATGGAGATCTTCTCTTATATGATGGACCTAAACGATTTCTAGGTGATGTGAATATTTTGCGCCTGGGTCTAGCTGAACTCAAAATCCTGTTTCTGTAAGAACCACCTCGAGTTGACAAAGGTGCTCTATAAGTTCTGTAAGATCCACTTTTAAGATATCCTTTTTTAGATGACTCTTTTGACTTTCTTAATATTGGAGTCAATTCTATTCCTTCATCCTCTGGGAATAATCTACATAATTCTTCAGCAACTTTTGGTTCAATTTCCTGTCCATCTCTTCCTATTTTTACAGGTTTACCTTCATTCCAAGGATTGTATAAATGTAGAGTACTGCAAAAAGATAATTCTTTTCGGCATATCCAGTCAACTTTAAATACACCATCCAACACTTTAGCAGATAATCCTGGAGGTAACACCCATGAGACTGAAGGTACATCTCTGCGAGATTCACTGCCTAATCTAGCAAAGCCAGCAAATTTACCACTTTCTTTTACTGAAAAAATCAATAATACATTTCTTGATTCTCTATAAGCTTGGTTTAAGTTTGCTTCGTTTTGAGGTAAGGTAGACCAAACTCCTTTAGCTTTTGACAAAGTTATGTTCTCAGCATTGTTCGATTTAATCAAAAAAAAACGGGTATCTCTGAATAGATAATTTAATTTTGTCATATAATCGTATGTTTTAATTTTTGTATTCCCTGAAGTTCGACGGCGCTTAACCTCAGGAGGAGACTGACTATTTGATTTTGCACGTTTTCTATTACCACGTCTCTCTTTTGACTTTGTGCTTACACTACTAATACTTGGCGTGCTAGATTCACTTGAAGAAGAACTCGAAACTTCGCTGCGTGTATCATAAACATCTCTAATAACTTCCTCTAGTTGTTTTAATTCTTCCCCAATTTCAGCTTCTACTTCTCCTACTCCAAGATTTACAGCATCCGTGTTATTTGAGGCCTCCATGATTTAAGTATAGGTTTGTTATCTTTACCCATTTACTAATATCCAATAAACGTCATAACTTTATAACTATGTCTAACAACGTAAATGCAATCTCCAAGCAGCGTCCATTGTGCAATGCACGTCACAGACCAATAACAGATGCATGGGTAATTTTAGTTGTCAATTCTTTGACTAGTCTGCTTCCATATCTCGCGGATAATATCTTAGGTATTTATTAAATTATATACTTGTAAGTTGCAAAAAATTTACATTTTTGTTAGTTTTATTCTTAGTAAATCCCTTTCAGCTTTCGGATTTTATATACTTTTACTCAATCGTTGAGTCAAAGCTCAAATCTTCTTAACGAGATGGTAAGGTTTCGTTAATCACTCGATCTATGTAATTTGCAAATTCTATAATATTTCATATTACAGTTATCTACGGCTATTAATTTTTGTAACTTTAACATTAATTCTAAATACCCTAAAAGCAATAATATCATATTTTAAAAATACAACCACAGCTTTCTACTATGCCTTAAACATTTGAAATGGTAATTATTTATAAAAAAAAATGGGCTAGTAAAAGATTCCTTCATGTCGTAGGTCATTATATGATTATGAGGTGACAAAAATGTTCTGGTTATTAAAACTTCAACGAAAAAGAGTTAACACTACTGATTTTTTTTATAATTTCATTATGTTTGTCATATATTTTTTTGTATATCATATCAATTTATTACAAATGTATGCTGCGGCGTTTAGGAATTTTAATCTTAGAACCGGAACCACGGTCATGAATTTTATCACCTGATTTTATTTTGTTCAAGTTGGCAGAATTTGTTTTTAAATTGAAACTTTTCATAAATCGAACTTTCTTTTCAAAAGTTTTTACTTTGATAACACAAAAATTGTATTTCTATTAAACTCGGTATTTATAGCCTGAATTAGAAAATCTTTTAAGAGTGTTTTTTATTGAAATGTATTATGTACAAAAGTATATGGAAAAATTACAAACGCCGAAAACAAATAACACACAATTAAGCAATGGATTTAAAACAAATATCTTCTTATATTGCAACTACTATAGTTTCTATTCACAGAAGGTTTGTACGTTATAATTTAATTTTAAAAACATCTTACTATATAAATAAAATATTAAAACATGTAAATTGTACTTTGTTTCAATGTATATACTAATGTATTTTTGAATTTGTTTTTATTCAAGGTTTTAATGGCAATGTATGAAAAAAATATCGAGTTTGAACCTTTATTAATTGATATAACTAAAGGAGAACAGTATTCATCATGGTTTCTGGAAATAAATCCTCGTGGAGAAATTCCTGTGTTGAAAGTTAATAATGCTGTAATACCGGACTCTACAAGAATTTTAGACTACTTGGAGTTTTATTTAAATCAAGGTTTGTTTCGTTCATTGGTTAGATTGTTAGAATATACTTATATTTTAATTTACTTACAACTGTCGTAATTATATATTTCAGAAACACCGCCACTAATAAATGTGTCATCAGATAATAAAGTTATGAAAAATGTTAATCTGTTTCGGGAGATGATTGAAGCTCTACCAGCAGGACTCATAACTGTCGGTTCCTTTTTCCATCCTCATTTGTGTGGCACTCCAAAACTACCGTTTATATTACCTGTCAGAGAAGTACTGAAAAGTAAATTACAACTTTTTCCATAGACATTTACTTTTATATATAATTAAAATGATTATAAGGTATATTATATTTTTAGGCGGTGATTTGACCAATTCAAAAAATTTACGAAAATTAGCGAAAGAAAATCCGAAAGCTGAAAGTGTCTTACTGTATAAAGCAGAAATTCAAGATAGGAAACATGAAATAATTACAAATGAGGAAGAATATTTAAAAGTTTTGAATATAGTTGATGAAGTATTATCACAAGTTGAAGAACAGTTGTCAAGACAGTTTCAAGGTATTATTCATATATTATGAATTCTAATAATTTTACAATAAACTAGCCGGCCAAGTGGGTAGCACTAATTAAGAGACAAGCTTTGCAGTATAACTGTCTTATTTAAGCTGTACATTTTCTCAAATTGTACATATTCATATATGGACATGTATAAACTTAGAATATATTAAATTTATCTAATTTACAGAGAACTGGTTATGCAGTGAACAATTTAGTATTGCTGATATAAATTTGGCTGTACTGTTGCAACGTCTTTGGGAATTAGGACTAGAAGATAGGTACTGGAGCAAAGGACGGCGGCCTCATATTGAACATTACTTTGAAAGAGTGAAGGAACGAGAGTCTTTTAAAAAAACCATTCCAAGTTTACCTGTCCATATCAAAATGATTATAACATCTCAACCACCTGCATATGTTGGAGCTGCAGGTGCAATATCTGTTGGAATGGTTTTTATAATGGTGTATCTCTTTAAGAAAATTATTTATTAATACAATTTAATGATATACAGAATCAAAAAGTTTGATTGTGTTGTGTTAGTACACGTTAATTCAAAAGTTATATTATTATTATATTAGTCATATTATATTATCTATATGTATTTTGTACCATACAGTATTATTTCAATCTCTACTTTAAATAATAGTAACAATTCAAATAATAATATATTTAAACATTTTACGGATTTGTCACACTGTGAGGCAGACTTAACTAATTACACAAGTATGGATTACAAGGTGGAGTATGGACTACAGCACTGCCAAACTACATATAAAGATGTTCAAATCTGTCCAAAAAGAATATTAATATTTGAATTGTAAGAATATATAATAATTTAGTTAAAACTATGCTATATAGTTTGTGATGAGATTTAGTAATAAAATTATAAATTATATTTATTTTTTCTCTTTATTATGTTACCAATCTTTTTCAGATATGTAAGATTTTGATTGTTCAGCTTAAAAAGCCTGCTTTAAATCAAAGTAAATTTAGAATTTTGTTTATCACAATGTCTAAAAAATTTTTAAGCTAAGCAATATTAGAAAAACAGCTATAACTCACCATTGCTTTTCTCAACCATTTTGGAGATTGGAAATTAAAACGAGGTTATTGTACATTTCTTAAGGTTTTAATAAACAAAACAGTATAAACCCCATACATGACAATAAATTAATACCTTAACTAAATCAATACTAAGTAACAAAAATAGTTTACAATGTAAGTTATTATTTACTTCATACCCAGTTGTGATTATTATTTTAAATGATTTTCCAATTAATGATCTGTCTTTCTTTGGTTAGAGAGAGTTTAAATCTGGTTTTTAAAAGTTGACAAATGATTTTCTCTATAAAGTCTTGACATATTTATAATATTCAAGTACTTCATACATTGTGATTTAAGTTAACACTTGAAATATGGACCTTAATCACAAAGTAATAACCTAAATGTATTTCTTATTAAATATATACTCTTTCTAGTTATAAAAAACTGTTAATACACTTATATTAAATATTAACTGGGTACATTAATTGCTAACAAATAACAATCCATTCTATGTTTTTAAATACTATTTTTTTAAACTGACCATATCCAGTAAACATAACACATCAAAATATTATCCCAAGACCACTTAACCACTTTTGTAAATAGAATTTTGACCTATAAAATTTCCAATATTTTTAAGTGGTTGTCTATTATCAGATCATATTTACATATACCATAGTCTCTATCTATCTTCATTGATTTCTTTTTCCTGCACCTTATTTAAAGGCATCCCCATGAAGTGTTTACTATTTGGAACAGTGGACTTTTTTCTACTTGGTATATTCATTTGTACTGGTTTATCACTATTATACTTAAATAATCCTTGCCCTGGTGAATGAGGGACTATTTTTGGTAATGTATACCATACTCTATATGTTATAAACCACGTTAATATAGCTACAACACCACTTATAAACTTTTCAACCATGATGTGATAGTATAAAATAGTTGAAACTAACATAACATCCCATAAAAGCTGGAGACAAGCAATTGCTATTAGAAGAGTTCTAACATATGGCGTAAATTTCTCATAGGAGGTCTTTAAAATGTTCATATCATCAGGTTTTAAATTCTTTAATGGATTTGTGCTAGGTGATTTATCATTTTGGCTTCTAGAGTAAGTTTCATCTCTAATATAGTCTTTTATTTTTTCCCATCCTTTTATAGCTCTTGCTTCTTCTATCATGACTAAGCTAGAATATATTAATATAAAGCAATGCCCAGATATATCAAATCCATTCCAAAAATGTCCATTTTTTAAACAAGTTACTTTACTATCGAATTTATTTGAATTGCACCGTCCATATTTGGTTTCAATGATGTTAAAAACTGTAGTCCATGTGTACCAAGATAAGGTAGCAATCAGTAGTCTAGAAAGATGTGCTGTGACAATAACTTTTCTCTTTCCACAACATATCGTGTAAGATGTCAATAAAACGTAAGGCACTGATAGAAATAAGGTCCAAAACCAACCGATTTTTACAAAATACTGATTAAAAATGTTATCACTTCTAGAAAAATATGTTTTGGGGAATGTCAGTACATCTGCCACAAGTGAAAGTAAGAAAAGTGCACCTAAATAAATGGCTATTTTTAAATTCGTGTCAAAGAAAAGCACCTTTTTACAAACATGCACGATCATCAAAACTAGAACTTCAAAAATCGACGATTGTTCTGCTGTCGGTTTTGTACCCTTGTAATCGACATTTGACTCATTTTGAAACTTGAAATTCATTCGAGAGTTTTTAACATTACCTCTAGTAGTCATGATGCCATCAAAACTCAGTGCATCACAATTTTTATATTAAATTGTAACCTAGTGGTTAGTGTTGAAAATATGATAAATGTCAGTGTTAAATTGTTAATATTTTGACAAGGACAGAAAAGCACATTGGGATATTTTACAGTGGCAACATTGGCTTTCGTTTGCGTCGCTCTCCCTACGCGATAGATTACGTTAGGTAGAATTGTTTTCCCTCCTTTTCTTTGGGTTTGTAAATAAATCAGAAGTGAATCAATATTTGGAATATAAATTAAATACAATAATTCATTATTGTGTACTTTCCGAAATTTAGAATGCGTAAAGTATCGAAGAGTCGGACAGACGATGATGTCGTTTCGTCGACTAATGGATCCGGATCACTAGCTAATGATGATCAACAAGAGGCTGACCAATCTGGTGAACTAGATGAAAATAAATCTTCATCGAAACAAAATAATGAAAGTTTTCGTGGCAATGAATCTGATTCTTCTAAAGAACATAATAAAAGTTCGTCTAAAAGTAAGTTAAGGAAGCGAAAAACAGGTAAAAACGAAAAAAACGACGATGAAGTTGAACTAGATAGTGATGACGAATCGGTAGTATCCAGAGGAGCAGTAAAAAAGACTCCCAAAAGCAAATCTAAAACAAAATCTAAAAAAAGGAAATCTGGGCGTGAAGCTAAGAAAAATGTAGAAGAAGAAGAGTACGAGGTAAATATTAAGGGAATCAAGAATTTCAAATGCCTACACAACCTAGAATTAATTAAAACTATATTTAACGCCATCTTTTTCAAATTTTGATCTATAATACTATTTAATCTTCCCTATTACATTACCTCAAAATTATTTTAGATGGTCCTATTGACTTTAGCCTATGAATTTGTGAATGTTAACTAAAAAAATCAACATATAGAATAATTGTATTGTATATTAAATATTGTAGCTTAACTATTAGCTAGCAGTGCTTAAATTCAGGTTGTCTTTCAATGACTGATATACATATCACTGATATTCTCTACTCATAAGTTTTATCCTTTGTATTTGCATATAGTTTACATTGAATATTAACTTTTTTATGTTTGATTTTGATATCCTACACTAAAAAGGAGATTAATAGTTCTGGTTGTTATTTTCTTATAAATTCTAGTAATTATGTGCAGTTTTACTTTGAATTTTAGGTTGAAAGAATAGTCGATTCAAAAAACATAAAAGGCAAGCTCCATTATTTGATACGTTGGAAAGGGTATACCGCAGATAGTGATACTTGGGAACCCTATGATACATTGTCCTGTCCTGATATCATCAACAAATATAATACAGAGGTAACTAGAATATTTAACTTAGTAAACAGCCATTACTAATAAAGAATGAGCTTAAACACTTGTCAAGTTAACTTTAATTTTCTCTATTTAATTTTTATTTGAAATACTATCATATATTATTTCAAATGAAATTTAAATGAATATTGATTGCTCTTATAATATTATATTTTTATCAAAAATTTACTTTTAAAGAAAGAAAATCCTTCAAAAAAAAGCAATAAAAGGAAGGCTAATAATAAAGAAAGTAAAGTAGCAGCAAAGAGGACTAAAACCTGCTGGGACAGTGAAAATGCTGATGAAAGTGCTGAATATGAAGTGAGTTCATACAATAGATTTAATTCTTATTAGTTACTAGCTTTTGCCAGTGGCTTTGCTTGCGTTTATATCAATTTTGTCATCCACCACTAGTTGTCTATCATCTTATATTAGGATAACTGCAGTAAATCTACGATTTCTTCTACTGATTAAATAAATGTATAAAAGAAGAGGAGAAAATATATTTAAATGAAAAAATAAATCATTGAGTGCTCTCGGAGACTAGTGCATAGATACAAAAGCTTTTGTATAAGTCATTGAAAGTAAACACACGCGATTTTTCTGATTTATTATATATATAGAAGATATAATTCCAAATTCGCATTTGTGGTCGTGTGCCACCGATGCAAGACCAGTCTAAGCTGACCTCTATTTATTATGAGTCATAATATTGTTCTAAAGCTAAATTATATTGGACTTTATAAGAAACGAATCTGTCCACGACTTATCTTAATAAAAATATTTATTCAAAATAATTTTATAGGCCATAATAGATTGTTTATTACCTTTCAGCTAATGTGTCTGAATAGTTATTTTACACCTTTATGTCGAGCGATTATCGAACGAGATTCTTTAAATGGCTATCACTTTTTTCAATAAAACGAATACGATATATTCAGTGAAGTTTATTATGATACAATATCATTCAAATAGGTTAAGACGTTTATGAGATTAACGCGCTCAAAGGCATAGGCGAACAGAGGAAAATTCTTAAAATTCGTCATTTCGTACATTTGGCGATCACTAACATTTTTGTTATATTATAGATAGATTCAACTAATATACATATTGTAATATTTATGTAGTTTATGAAACAGATTAAAAAAACAATTTGACAAATCCTTAAACTAGATTTAAAGTCATGTTATGTTTCGGAATCTAAGCATAAGTATTGAGGCCCATACAGCTTTCCATATTTAGAATTTCTTTAAAGAACTATACTTTGTACTAATTAAGCCACAATTGTGCTTATCAAGTGATTCTGAATGTGTGTTGATGTGAGAATTATTAAACATTACTAAAATTAATTGGTATATTTTATTGGTATGTAAACTATTGCTTCATAGGTTGAACGTATAATGGAGGTGCATCATAAGAAAAATGGAGAAAGAGAATTTTTGATTCATTGGAAAGGCTGGTCCAATAAATTTGATTCTTGGGAACCTGAGAAAAACTTGAATTGTCCTGATTTAATTAAAAGGTTTATGGATAAGGTGAGTGAAATGCCGGTCTAACTCGATGTTTTCCATGATTTAAAATCGGTATTCGTTGTCACAGGTCTTCCACCGGCTGGCTTATCTATGGTGTCGTTTTCACCGGCTCTGAATCGTCGGAACCATACCTCCGCGGTTTGAAGTGATAGAAAACTATCCCCCAAAACACCATTAATATCACGGAACGTTTCTCTAGCGGATTTGCTTTTAACGAAAGAAATCTTTAAAATAGCGTTAATTTCGGCGTTAGTAAACCGCATGTTTACACGTCTATAACTGTTGAAGACAATATCCAAATTAATCACGCATAGAGTTGTTTCGTAGGTTATGTCAAGACCTTTCAAATGATATAGTATTGCCAGATACGAGCTCTGTAGCGCTTTGTACATAGCCGTGAAATTCGAATTCGTGACAAAAATGCGGAAAGGAGATATTTTTCAATCTATTATAAAACAGTTTAAAATAGACAAAAGCTTATTCGAAGTGGTTTCCATTAGCTGCAGTACAGTCCTTTAAATGTTGAGGCCAAGTAGCAATAGAAGTACACATTCTTTCCATGGGAAAATTCTTCACTGACAATTGGTCAGACTTTTTAGACTCCAAATTATCAAGACCTTTAGAACAAGCCGGTTTCTCTTAAACTGACCATAAATCTACTAGACTATGGCCAGTCTTCGTTAGTTTCCAACCAAGACTGAGTAGACCGAACTTTATGACCCGGCGCCGAACCATGTTGGAAGAACTATTCTTGGTTAGTGAACATGGTGTTTTAGGGACTTCACTATCTCCTAAAGAATGGTATCTTGATGTACTTGTGCTGATATTTTGATACTTTTTTCACCAAAGTATGGCTCAGTCACTCCTTTATAGCTAATACCCCACCAAACCATCAATGAAGTCGGATAGTGCCCGCGTTGCACCCTGTCGACTAGTTGGGAAGCTTCTTTATAGCTGTGAACATTAATACGGTCATGTTGTTTGTTAAAATGTTGCTCAATTGTAAAAAAAAAATCTCATTTATAAACATTTTTTTTCTGTGACCTCCCTTTGCAGATCGCTTTAGCAGTTGTTTCGATTTTACCTCCCTATTCTTCTTTAAATCATCAATTACGATATGACCAGTAAATCTCTTGTAGGCTCCAAGTTCTAAGTCATCTTTTAAAATACGTGACATGGTTCTAGGTGTTGTCTTCATCTTCCGAGAAAAAAATATTTTACTTTCGGATAGTATTTTTTCGAATTGTTTCCCTTACTGCTTAGACCAACGTTGTCGGACGAACATTACGTGGACGGCCAGGTCTTTTTCTGTCACAAACAGAGGTCTCATTGTGGTTATTAATAACCCGGTACATAAATATTTTACTAATACCAAGCATATGGAGAGTTTTAAAAATAGCACTGTACAATCATATAAAAATGACAGATTCCAAATTCAAATGTAGTATTTTATTTATTTTTAATTGTAACAGTATTTATGGCTAGACTAAGTATACATATCGAGATTGTATTTTGGGCTACACAGGTTACTGCAGCACGATCCGTACAAGGCCGTAGCCTCAGAGTAGCGCCAGAGACCACTAACAGGTTCACTCTACAAGCACCGTCATCCGGTCGCCGCCTTAGTAAGCGCAAAGGACAAAGACAAAGGTATTCAATTTATAGTGAAACAAAATGACTATTTTCTTGTACATCTTGTTAAAACTGACGGTAGACTCAAAAGACATTGTTATATTTCAATTAAGGGCCACACTTATAGACGTTAATTAATTTTAATTCATTCCTCTTTTTCTAGCTACAATTAATGGATGGAGAATAAAAAACTTAAATCAATCACATAATTTTTTAGCAGTTTGCAACAAAATCATAAATGAAATTTTTATGTAAAATGTGATAATTATTTAATGACTTCACTGTACAGTTTGAGTCAATTTATAATGACTAGAAATAACTATTTAAATTAATACTAAACCACTTCTATTTCAGAGTACGCTACGATAACGCCGAGTGAGCTACACATAAAGTGTAAGATGGCCTCTTCTTATTCCCCTTTAAAAGTAATTCCTAACGGAAATACTTAATATTTTTCATATTTTATGTGGATGGATTGTTTTTTAGTAGAAAGTATCGATATATGAATATGTGCAATTTGCAGAGATACTAATATCTGACTTGTCTTTATTTGAAATTCATTATATTTTAGTATAAACTTCATTCACTTCTAGCGTTGTAAGAAAAGAATTTATTTTTAATATTTTTCATTCGGTGTTATATATACAATCTGTTTAATACACTGTAAGTATTATATGTGTATGTTCACTACTTTGAACTATACATTACTCCCTAATTTGTATTATAGTTGATGTATGTCAATGTTGTTCTAGTGTACTGATAAGCCCAGCTAACATAACGGTATAGTAATTGCAAAACTTCTAGTCCGGTCTGAAGTTGCATCATTGAGACTCATGCAGGGTACAGTCGAGCAACGACTAATAACATAAGAATTATATTTTGTAGAAAATAAAAGTTATTATCTATCTTTTATTCATTTATTGTTAAACAATCGTTAAAATTATTATGTTAAGGGTTCTTCAGCTTTCATTAGAAATTGCTGAACATCGTACATCGTTTTTCTACATTGACCGCTTAAAATTTTCTTATTAGTTTTTGGCATATTACTAAACGAACTATACTAAAAGTATAACTAAAGCACTAACAATAACAGGAATCAACAACAAGAATAGCAGCTTAGGAAATATAAAATAGTTAACAATAATATCGCGCGCACCTGTACTCATGTACAGCAAACACACACAACGAATAGTACTGTGGTTTACCTTGCAAGGAGCGCTCAATGAGAACCATTTTTAACGTCGGCGCAGTAATAAAACTCGTGTTGGATCGAACTAGGAGTTTTGCGTTTACTATACACGGAGTACTATATCTCCCCAAGCTAAAGTCGAAACTTCTTGGACACCTTTGGCCCAGTCGCATTCACGTGGTGAACACTCGAGCACAACATGCGGTAACTAATAGGATCAATTGGGCTAATAGTACTACTATCTTTTCGATAAATAGAATTTAATTACGTATCAAGTGTACAACTTGTGGAGTTCATATCGATTCGTAACTTCACATTAGCACAAAAATTTATATATAATGCTAAATTCGTGGAGTTTTATATTTGATTGCAAGCCTGAAGGTGGCTGTAGTTATATAAGGAACTTTAGTTTGTGTAAAACATGTCTGTAATTAGACCCTTTATAAGCTTATGCTCAAATACTAAGTTCACAATTGTTTGTATGCTATACTAACAAAGTTAATTGTGTATATTTTATCTTTTTAGTCAAGAGTTCTGTATGCAGATGGTCTTTAAGAAATAATATTAATTTATAGTATTGATTGGTAATACAGATGAGTATCCGTAATATTATAATATATTTTTTCCCACGCACTTTATTCTAAAAATGATTATATAATAATACCGAATTATAACGTAGAAAAATGCCATTCATATGTTTTGTCAAGTATATAATATTCTAATTTTGTAGGTAAATGTGGAAAAATAGCCTAATTTTTTAATTTTAGTGAACATATTGCATTAATATTAATGAGTTGTAAAATAGTGTTGTTTTATTAAGCATTGAATCTAGTGAATACATCATAAGTATCTATATTTAAAAAAAAAATACTCATGATATAAATACGTATAATTTAAATTAACTTAAATCCTAGTAAATATAATCTTACATAAATCTTTAAACTTATAACTAAGACTAAACAACACCTTCTAAATCTGGCCGGGGTGGCGCGACTAGTAGCAAATTGAACTCCTGTGGAATTGCAATATGCCGTGGGTGTAGCGGGGGAAGATTGATTACCGTATTGGGCAACCGCTTACCGCACTCGCATAACGAATACAGGTCGCAATCTGCATGGTAAGCGCGTGCACAGTGTGCCGTTCGCACACCCACGTGTGAATCTAGCGTCAAATTGCATCGGACGCATCGCCCGCGCACTGCTAGTCCGCGCCGAGCGGTGCTTAGCGTCCGCGCTAAAGCCTCATGCGCCTCATGTCCCGCAATCGCTTTCGCGCACTGCCATGTCGCAAGTCCGCTAGCGCCGTCCGCCAGTATACTCTTTACCTGTGCGGAATTACACGTTTGAACTAGTAGTTCCTGTAGCGGTAAGTAAACGATGGCTTCGAAGAGCATTGCCGGTGGGATCTTTCTGACAGTCTGCAGTAGACGTGTCCACATCTCCGTGGCGACACCTCGTGGTATCGTAGGACTAATCCTTGCGCATAACTGGCACGCTTCCGATGCAAGTGTAGCTTCACAATCCTTGGGACCGTTTTCGATCAGTCGTAGCAACGCGTTGAGTGCGCCCATGTGGTCCCCTGTCGCTTCTAAGCAGAGGGGTTCCGCATATTGTAGTCCTAACTCTTTAACTATTGCCAGTGCATCTTCGGGCCTTACTGTCCCGGCATACTCAACCAAGAAGTCCTTAACCTTATCAGGGACAGAAGTGCAGAGACTTCGAAAGTAGATTGTAGCAGCGTCGCCTCTAAGATAGCCCTTATCGAGTAAGCACTTACCGAACTCTAGAGCATTTTCAGTATTCAACTGTTGCATGGTGCTAGCGAGCGTTTCTAAAGATTGCTCATCCGTAAGCAGGGCTGCCGTAGCCACTGGGCGTAATTTGATCAGGGCTGGAAGATATTCATATAGTTGATTTTTTGCTGCAGAATCTACTAACTTTATTTGAATGTACTCAAAAAATTCATCTATATCGTGTTCGGATGGATTTTCTATTTCAAAAAATTCTTTTAAAGCCAGCTCGTACTTGTCGAGTAGAGAATCTACTCTCCAAAGAATTCGGGGAGTTGAAATTTTATCACGGTAGACGGGGAGCAATTGGTCTCTCTGTGCACGGATTCTCAATAAAACAGCCAGCCATGCGCGGTCGGAGCGCTCGCCCTGTGTGTTTGATGCTAGTTCTTGAACCTTTTGAATCAGCTCCTGGTCTAACGGAAGCGACCCATTGCTTAACTGTCCAGTAATGAACTCAAGAATTTCTAATCTCCTTTCATGTTCCTAAATAAACAAATTAAACATTATATTAAAATGTTCCAGTACATGTTTAACGATTTGAGGACTCGATTCGTACACGTTTTAATTCAAGTTGTACGAGTACATACCACTAAAACAACGAGTCCGTTAAAATTATGAATAGAATGTTGTAATGGCAACTATTTCAATGTTTCCGAAAACATATATAACTTACGATAGCTAAATTTAACGCAAAGGAACTACGGCACATTTATATAGTTCGTTCCATAGGTATATATATAATTGGACTAGATTTAGTTACTTTATTGGTTTTTTGAAGTCACAGTTAAAATGTCTATAGATGGCAAATGATATTTGATAAATAAAATCGATGCATATACTGACCGGAATGTCTGCAGTGAATGCTAACAATGCACGTGAGACACGCAGACGGTTTTGTTTCCCAAGCGGGCCGGCAAAAGGCGGATCGCGTGAGCACTGCTCCAGCAACCGAACCGCCGCGCTTGTTTCATGTTCCACCATAACACGTAACGGTGATGAGCGACCTTCCTATTATATACTGATGGGTCATGCAAATTTTATTTCAACATTTTCTTTCGGCTTTTTAACTAATGATAATAATATCTTTTATTATATAATAGCTTCTGCCAGCGGCTTTGGTCGCGTTCATGTCTATTCTGTCAACTTCTCCTTGTTGTCTATCATACTATTTTTGGGTAAATTAATTGTATGCCACGCGAATTCTACTCATTTAAATGTTTTGAAGAATAAAGAAAAATTATTTACGTGCGGAAGAATTCGTCGCATCCTTTCGGAGATTCTAGTTTTTGTGTTCTATCGTTCTTTTTTAACCACCCACAATAGTGTTTGTATGAATTCATGTACAGACACGATATTTACGACGATTTAAAATAATTATAGGCCATAATATATTGTTGATTAAGTTTCAGCCAATGTACCTGAACAGTTATTTTATACCGTTTTGTTGAAATAAAACAAACACTAATGTTAATTTAAACTTACTACGATGCAATAGTGAAAACCCGCATTTAAATCGATTCAGCCGTTTCCGAAATTAGCGCGAACATAGACACAGACAAAAATTCTAAAAATCGTTGTTTGGGGTTCTATTACGTTAACAAAATTTTCTAATAATAGTTTTTCTCAAGTATCTTCAATCTACAGACATCAACCAGTTACATGTTAATTATATTATAGATTTATCACGCGAAATCATCAAACTTATTCCGAAAATATTAATACATAAACTAAATATAATGTTGTTTTAATAGTTTATGAATCTTTTGCAGTTTTATAGTTTAAATTATAAAACTTGTAGATTATAGATTTATAGACATTTTCGTTTTGTACTGAGGATGCGATGTACCGAGATCATATAAGACTGACTTAATTATCATGAATAAGGAAAGGTTCCTATTTGGTGAAAGAATTGTTAGGCCTTACCTCCTCGTGGAGCAACGTATGAAGAGCGTCGTGCCTAGCAGACGGGCGTGCGTGAACGGGTAGCGGGCGCGCAACGGGCGACCGGGCGGCCAGCGCGTCTGCCGCCGCTAACACCAACGCCCCACCCGCGCACTCGCATTGGCCCCCGCGTCGTGCCTCGCAGTGCGCGTCCACGTACTGCATCAGCTCTCGCATCGCACTACTGCAACCATCTAGAGATGGGCAAATAAAATAAATATATTGGTCGATTCAAATTAAAAAATATCGCTAAAATACCTAGTCCAGCCATAACTTCTGTTACAAATGAAAATGCATTTTTTTTTAAATGAAGTAATGTAATATTATTGAAAATAATACCAACATATTTATTAAATCAAAAGTCTCAGCAAAAAAATACAAAAATATTCTATTCTAGATGGCCACCTTTAGCTTTTATACAGGCCCTTTTATCTGTTTGGCAACAAATGTATGGATTTACGCACTGTTTTCAAGAGAAATTTCGCCACTGCATACTCTAACATTTTTTACGAGACCCAATGTCGCCGTGTCGCTTAAAGCAGGCCATGTCCTCTACAACTGACCATAATTGGAAGCCTAAAAGGTTGAGATCTGTTTTGTGACTCCTTGATAAGACACGCCCCACTTAACCATCACTGACGCTGGATGTTAACCACGTTGTACCTTTCCGACAACTTAGACAGCTTCTTTAGAAATGTGAGCGAACACTTTATCATTTTGCTTATTGCAGTGTTTTTCAATCGTGAAAAGTTTTTCATCGCTAAACAGGATATTTCCATGCCTTTCACCTACGTATCGCGACAGGAGTTTTGATCGATCCACTCTCTTTAACTATAAAAATTGATTTAGCGCATGTTCTATATATCGGCAATTAACAACGAGCTTCAGATCTTGTTTAATAATACGCGATAGAATCCTAGCGGGGATCTTCATTTCTCGCGATAAGATTTTTTGCTTCCTATTGCGATTTCGACGAATTCTGGCTTTAACAGCATTAACAACCTCTGTAATTCTAACAACACGCGGCCGGCCCAACCATTTCTGGTCTGCGTCAGACAAAGTGTTGCTATATATGTTGATAGTACGACATACGAACATACGGCTGATACCAAGTTCTGGAATATGATCGACGACTCCATTCCTACTTTGTGCAAGACGATCACTGCAATCCTATTTCCATATTGTAATTTTATAATGAATAAAAAAACTATGTGAAATAGCGCAAAATTTAAATAAGTTTTTAAAATAATATAACTCGTTTAAATTTCAAAATAGTTAAAAAGTTGAAAAAAAGAAATGTTTTTATGTAACAGTATTTATGGCCAGACTAACTAGTCTTAATTTTTAATAATTTTAACAATTTAAACAGCTTTTTGTATAACAATATAAATATATTGTCAAACGGTTGTTAAAATTGTAAAAATTGCGGCCGAACACGCATCGTGCACCTTAAGCTATTACACAATATCAAATTTGATACTCGGATTAATCAATACTAAATATATGTATTTTGTCATATAGATTATTTGTAGCTTACGGGCACCAAATATTTTAGGTTTATATATATACTATGTATACCAAATATTTTAAGTTTATATATATAGTAACCAGAATATTTTAAACAAACTTTAGATAACCTAATCGCTGACGTATTTGTTTTCGAGTTTAGCTTTGAAATTGGAACGTTAATTATGCTCATATATATCACCTAAAGCAGCAGCAATAGCACCAACACCGCGCCACAATTTCCTCTCCCTTGTAAATAGACTGGCGCGATGCGGGTCAATAGCAGTGAGCGGTAACGACGCCACCACGCGCTCAACCAGCTCTGGCTCGTAGTCTGCCAGCCGCTCTATGAGCGCCTAGCGACAATAACATAATATCATTAATGTGGACTACGTTCTTAGGGTAGCAAAGGGTACTTTTTGAAATGATCATGATTGTCTATTCGTTACCGTTAAACTACAAAGGGGAGAATTTTAAATTTTGTAAACATGTGTGGGATATCTGGATATAATAACATACGATCTTGTTTATACCCAGTTTAATTAGGCGTGAAGTGTATAAATTGACAATATTAGAGAGTTAACCGGTATTCAGGATAACGAGGATATACGTCCGATCGGGACGGTTGTGTGGCGAGAAGAGTTCGAGGTTAGTTATATCCTAGCGACCCTTGACTTGCGATACGTCATCGTGCGAGTCTGGGATACCATGGCAAAAGTATTGCCAGTGTATATTTTAATGATGTTCGTCACACATGCCTCTATATTTGTGCTTTTTTTCTTATATAATAGAAGAGTGAAAAAGTATATCTACGGCTCGCAGTTGTTAATTGTAATATCAATGTTTTATGGTATGTTTGCAAAAGTCTCGCTGTTTAATAAATCATATGTTCAGTGTCTTTATTTAACCTATATTTCAAATTAGATATACGTAAATACTTTCATAATGCCTTCTCGTAATAAAGAATAGAATTATTTCGTAACTATTCTTTTATTGTTTTTTACAAATTGCTTTCATTCAGACGATATATAATATGTCAAAGCTATACCTGTGTGAAATCCGGTGTAGGAGGATTATCTGTCATATCACCCCGCACAGCGGCATCACCGAGTGCTTCCACGAATGCTTTTTCCATAGAACAATTCTCCCACAAAAATGACCACAGTTCTTCACTGAAATTGGAAATTTTACACTACATGATGTTTATAGTGTTTTTTAGAGTTTTTAATTTCGTAAACATAAAAACAAATACTAATGTAACTTAATTACTATTGAATCTGAATTCAATTTATTACAGTTGACTTAATACATTTTGAATTTTCAAATATTTAAAATGCTTACTGTAGTTCGAATTTGAAGCATAATTTAACAACTTGTTCTGCAACATTCTTATTATTAAGAATGTGTGGTCGTTTTGATAAGTTTATCACAAACTCGCTAGCAAGAGTCTTTGCTTTGGGGCTCTGCGTGGAATATAGCAATCTTAATGCTTGTAAGTTATGTCCAGAAGACATGAAAGCCTTAGCTCTAGTGAGGACATCTCGTGGTCCTATTCTAACAATGCCACGTCGTCCAAGAATACATAAAGTGCCTTCGGAAACACAGATTCCAGCTAAAGCACTTTCACCTGCTTGACACATGGCTTCTGATACTCGACCATCTGTCCAATGTCCCTAGAACATATTAAGATTGTTTTCATTTCTTTCCTTTTACTTTTATTGAATGTTATTTAATTTTAAACAATACTACATCACGAAACCACAATGGGAACATTATTCTTTACCTTTTATAGTACTAGTCTAGACTGGATATTTTGCGCGTAAGAGAGGAAATTAGTTTATTACCTTGAAAAATGCAGAAGCATATACTGGCTCTATGTGGGATAAATCCAAAGGTTTGTCGTAGTCGTCTCCCCAAACACGAAGATTCTCCTCAGAATCAAATATAGTTAAACTTCCTCCAAGCCATCCTAGCCATAATGGCGTAGAAATTAAATCCATTCGCTTTACGGGTTTAAGTCCTAATTTGTTATCATTTAATGTAACAGTTAGCCATTGGAAGGCTAGACCTCTAGCACATACTAATAATCGATTATTGGGGTCGAACCATTGGATCACAGGTAAGACATCAGGTGCTCCACCTAAGCGTAATCCAGCAGCTTGTCCACCGCCTATTATAACAATACGAGATAACGTTACAAGAGCTAAAATTTTTGCATCTCGAGCAGCCATTGCCACAACCTCCCCTCTGGCTCCAGAAAACAGACATGTACTTTTGGCAGATCTTACACCTAATGGTCGTGCAAACTTTATAAGCCATACGGATCCTCCAGTATCTAATGCTAAACCAACTGGTCCTGCCCATGTCACCCTTAAAATGCCCCATATTTCTCCTCCAAGTGTAATTTTACGTAGGACTACACCACGAATACTTTCATACTGGTAAACATGACCTCTCGCAAATCCTACTAAAAGTCGAGTACTGTCATCATTATAGGCCAAGCTAGTTATAGCACCACAATCTCCATTATTATCACACACCCATCGTAAAGTCTGATCATGAAATGATAATAAATGTCCATGTGCTGTTCCAACAGTTAATCTTCCATTAGTGCCCACACTTAAAGCCGTAGCTGGTCCAGCTGATGATCTTTCCTGAAATGTTCCATTATAACTTAACTTGTCCAAGAATGTGAATAATGTGTTTTATAATCAGCCATTTATACTTTTTTAAACAACAAAAAATATTTCCTTAAATTCAAAACCTCCAGAAACAAACATTTCTCATACCAAATATGGTGATAATGTAGAATCAATACAATGAGTTTTGCTAAATTAGTAATAAATCCCATAAAAAGAAACTTATACCTCTGCTTGTGTAAGCTGCTGGGAAACAGCTTGTAAGAAATCAACTTGTAATGCCGAACATGCTGGTGGTTCTTTAAAGTCCTTCCCCATTACAACTTCAGGCAATAGGTCCTCTGTTTTTTCATCCATTTCTTCAGATTTATTTACATCAGATGATAAGACTTCTTCTAAGGTTGGTGCTTCGCTTACTGGTAATGCATACTCTACTTCATCTAACTATAAAAATATATTTAAATTAAACAATTAAAAGCAACAGATACATGTATGGCTTTATAATATGCAATACCATTTAAATCAAAAACAAATTAGTTTACTACCATATAACAATTGCTTATCTGCTAGGACTAAGAACCATCTTCATGGAATGTGTTGAAATTATAATAACAGTAATTTTAAATGAAAAATTACATAAAATAAAAATTATGTTTAATGTTAACATAGTAAAGAGGTTAAACTTAAACATAAAAATGGTTATATTATCTCGTGAACACAAAATGTACTTTAAAATTCATAAGATTTAATTTACTACTTACCTCTTCAAAGTCATCATAGTTAAAGCTTCCAACTGATTCAATATCTGAATCTAGCAACGATGATACCGATGGAGTTTTTAATAGATCCATTTTTATAACTCTATATAAATATTGCAATCCTTATCAGAATATATTTATGAATGTGTAGCGCCTTAGTATTATGTTCATAACATTGCACTTAATATTTTTATTCCACTTGTTTTTTTATTTTACTTCAATAAATTAATCTTGAATTACAACAATATCTAAACATAGTTTATTTAGAACAATTAAATAATATATATTTAATAATTAAGGATGAATCTAGGTGTAATATTATTTTAATTTTTAATAGTAAATAAAAAGTTTAAACGCCTATCAAAAACGTCAAATGCTCTACCTCTAATTAATCACTGCCAGTTATTAAACACCCGTCACTAGTTCTGTTTTACTTGGAAATCGCGTACTTTGTCAAAAATAGACAGACTAATATGAAATCTAAAAGTTTAGCTACAGGATAACTTATAATACCCCATCCATAAATTCCATATCCATAGGTGAATTTATACTAATTTATCCATAAAAATTTAATTATTACGAGAGTGTAATTTCCTACAAATCAAAACCGTATATAAAACTAAAAAGTAGATTTAACAGGTGTGATTTTGACATTTTATGATAAATATAGTTAGAACATTGAAAGAGTACTCACCCAATAAAATAAGTAACTCACCCACACGCACTCACTACATCATATTTGTAGATTGTTATTATTCATTTGAATTTGAAAATCAAGCCCATCGTTATGAACAATTTAAAAATGTACATATAATTGAATTAGTCTATGGTTTCAGATTCTACTTTTATCTGTTCTGTCATAATGATTAAGAAAAAAAGAAAGGTTTTTAATCATTGGTCATTCGTGAACAGCAGTTTCCGTGAATCACTTTTTGTATTTACTATATAAAGATTATTGAAATATTAGTGTAATTTTACAATTATTATTAAGTTTTAAGTTATTTTATTATAGGGATTCCTTATAAATGTACGGATACGTGATGCCATAGTCACCGCAACCGAAAATACGAACTACGAGTCTCGGTCGCCATTTTGAAGAAGGTATTTTCAATCTTTTTATTTTGTAAGGTGTCTAAGATAATCTGCATACAACATGTCTGAAAATGCGTCTAAAGAACCACCTTTGCAAACTATGAATGGTATGCCTCCAAATCACTCTGCATGGATGTATGGTTTTTATAATCAGTACAACGGGTATCAAGGCGGAATGTATTCCCATTTTTATAATCAACAATACTATAATCAACTGGCGAATAACGGCTTCCACGAGGCGCATCAGTTTCAGCAAAACAAAGATTTGAAACCCGATTTTGGTAATCCAGAGTTCTCCAAGCCTCCTCCACCCTTGTTAGGAATGTCTCCACTTGATACAAATCGTCCATATTTCAACCAATCGCCAATAAGGTTTAATCTCAACAGTAATCGTAAATCTGCGCCAATTCCGCCTAATGAAAACCCTCTATTGTTAAATAATAATAATAATCAAAATAATACTAGGAAGAGGCGGAAAAGAGGTGGTTCTAGTAAAAATAATGTTGCTAACGAATCTTCCTTGTTACCACCTCTACCTGACCACCCGCCACCATTGCCGCCTTGTCCACCACCAGAGGACCTCCCTAAACCTCCACCTCCTCCACCCCCATTAGATGTCCCTTTACCTCCTCCTCTAGCAACTGAAGACATTCCCGAGCCTTTAGAGGAGCCAAAGGATTCTAATGTTGAAGAGGAGTTGCATACTCCTATTTGCAATACTGAATCTTCAGATTTTTTACAATCATCATCCATTCAAACATCAGCTGGAACATGGCCTGAAAGCTTAGAAAGATATATTAAAAGATGTTATGAAAAATGCAAAACAGGTTTTGATCGTGATCAAATAGACATTTGTTTAAAAGGCCGGATTACAGCTGCTGCCAACAAAGATGAAATTTGGACCAGAAATTGGGATGAAGAACCTATTCCTAGTGTTTATAGTGATAGGAATAATCTACAAGTTAAGGCAGTTCCTGGAACAATAGGCTTGTATAAAAAAAATGATAATTCTGCACAAAGCAGCAAACTTAAGCAATTACTGGCTGCAAAAGCCTACTTACCTAAAAATACGCAGAGAAGGCGGCGCCAGCATTCATCGAGTAGTTCTAGAAGTCCATCAAAAAAACGGCACAGGTAGGTTATAATGAGATTGAATATTTTTTATCAATTAAAACTGATGTGTTTATTTAATGTTATAATCTATTTTCAGTACCTCATCTGCTTCTAGTGATGATGTTGAAGATAAAAAGGTTTTAAAAAATAAGAATAGACAAAAAGTTAAAGATCGGTTATCATTAGATTCCAAGAAAAGTGAGAAATACCAGAAAAAAGCCAAGAAGGTAGTATATAGCCATTTTCATGTAGAGGATAATCAAGGTAATGCTGAAAAACTTCTAAAGAGAGCAGAAAGATTTGCTAGTAGTCAAGTTCCATCTATTGCTAGTTCTTTACAAGTTAGTACCAATAGAATAGAACCAAGTCCTAGGAAACTAATAATACATGATAATGAGGGAGATTATGAACTTAAAAATATTCATATAGTAGGCACTTGTTTAGATATAGAAAAGTCATTCTTAAGATTAACTAGAGCGCCAGAAGCATGTGAGGTTCGACCTGTTACTGTTTTAAAGAATTCACTCAGGAATGTTAAAGACAAATGGATAGAAAAACAAGATTATAGATATGCATGTGATCAGTTAAAATCAATTCGACAAGATTTAACGGTGAGTTACATGTCAAAAGTTGTTTTTAGAAATTATAAATAGTATTCCTTAATAATTTACAATAATAATTAGGGTTTTATGACATCATTTCCATAAAGTTTGATTTGTAGGTACAAGGAGTACGAGATCATTTTACTGTAGAAGTGTATGAAACTCATGCTCGCATAGCACTGGAGAAAGGTGACCATGAAGAATTTAATCAGTGCCAAACACAATTGAAAATGTTGTATTCAGAACTACCCGATTGTAGGGTAAATGCAGCAGAATTTACAGCATATCGAATATTATATTATCTTTTCACTAAAAATACTCTTGGTAAGTTTTGGAATGGTGTAACCTGCTTCAATTGGTGTTTAAAGTTGTATGATACTGGCTATTACTTGAAAATTTTTGATTATCTTTAAGTCATTTATTTGGCTTTATAAGACTGACAAAATATAATTCTCAGCAGTCTAATAATCATTCCTGCAATGGTTTAAAAATAACATATATTTATGAAACATGTCATTATCCTCATTGATGTCTCGTAAGGAAGCATCAATGAGGATACTAGAGTAGAGGATTAATAGGAAATTGAGGTATCTAAAATATTTTATGTATTCTTCATAAATATTTTTTAGATTTAACAACAATATTTAAATTATTATCAAGGGAAGATAGAGAGAATGAATGTATAAAGCATGCTTTAAACACAAGATGTGCTTGGGCAACAGGCAACCTACACAAATTTTTCCTTCTGTATAAATCTGCTCCGCTGATGGCTGGGTACCTCATGGACTGGTTCGTGGAAAGAGAACGGAAGCAGTATCTCAAATACATCATTAAGTCGTATGTTATTTTCTTATATAGCTTCTTAAAATTACTCAATTAACAAGAAAATATAAAGGATTAGCTTATTTGGAGGATTTTTACTATATCTCTGATAAGTAAAGGTAAGGTATAGGCAGACATGTTTTCATTGCCATTTTAAATATGAAGGAGATAGGAAACCTAAACATGCCATTATACACTGTTTTCTTAGTTTTCCTGTGGCACATAAAATTTTATATTTTATTTTAAGTGTTCAATTTCAACAATAGCACTGATAAAGGAGATTTGGAAGTTCTCCAAAACACTCTTTTTAAACCGACCATATGGTTGGGGTGTGTTATTAATATATTCTTATATGTACAGCTACAGACAGAGCGTTCCTGTGGACTTCATCATGCAGGAGCTGGCGTTTGAGTCAAGTTCTAAGGCCTTTGAGTTCTTAAATCAGTTTCCTCTCTCTTACACTGGCTGCGACCAAACCCAAATTGATTGCAAAGCCAGCCTCCCAGCTGTTGCGAATATATAACATTTTCTGTTTGACAGCCGTCCTGTTATAGTAGCATGTTGTTGTGTGATTATGTAATGCTTGCATAATCAATGAGTCCAGCTGTATGATCCTGTTTGCAATCCAGATCTTGTAATTATGCAGCTTGATTTTGCTAGGCTGAGGCGGTAAACTATCATCGTAATATAACATAATTATGATGATATATGATATAAATAAGTTGTACAGCAGAAGAGATTGGCTACAGTTTTCGAGATTTCTGAGTTTTTGAAGATTTGCTACTGCGACGATCTGAAGAACCGCGTATACCGTGTCCGGGAGGTTCAGTGTAAAGACATTAAAAGTGATACAAACATTCTTCAAAGGTTTAAAGTATATTTTAATTGGTGGACAATATATTTGATGTTTTCAATTTGTAAATATTGCATCATTTATTTTAAACAGTAAATCAATAATTATATTGCTTATAAGATTACTTTCATAATAATAATAAATGTTCAAGTTTTTTTATGTGTTTAATTTAGTTGTAATACAATTGAAGCCTACTGAAATATATAAGGAAGTAAATTAAGATTGGCCAGTCTTTCTGATTTTCATAAGTTAGTTGATTATAAATATATGCACAAGCAAATATTTACTTATTAATACTTTCATAAATTAATTAATTATGAATAAATCCAGAAATACGAAATGATTTTGTTTTTTATTAATTTTGCCTTGTTAGCCTTGAAAGAACTATGAGTAGTGATGTATGGATGATGATGAAAAAATAAATACGAAAATACCCTTTAATGCGTACTAACTTCAGCTTTTTGCTATAGTTTTTTAATTATTGATCCAGCTACTTATAAAAAAAATTTGAGCAACTTGTCAAATATAACCTTAATACATTTTTGTTCTTGTTACACCTGTGTGTATTAAGAGATCGTTTCCGGAAACGGAGACGGGCGATAGTATTGATGATGGAACGAAAAAAAATCACATTTTTAAAACGTTTTATTAGCATTATTTACGATCTATCATGTTAGTGCAACTAAATGAAATAATAGATTTAAAAAAAAAACACATTAGAAAAAGAAACCAGCAATGAAGCAAAATCTCCAACAGCTGATGCTCAAATCAACGAACACTCGGCCGCGCCTGTCGCTGGTAGTCTTCGCACATATGTTTATTTGCATTTGTCTAAATAACTAACTTATCTAGTTACCTATTTTACCATTGAGCTAGTTTGTACCGAGCCGCTTTCATTCCGATGAAAGTACCAAATTCGATTTCTCGCTAATGATAAAATTACTTAAGTTTTAACGAGGGTAGAGTCATGGTATTTAATCCATCGTGTAAACATGTTTAATATTCCGATTTAATCTGTTATTTATCAGATCAGCTCAGTGCTAAGCTATTACTAAAAAAATTGGTATGACACGTCTTTCCGATCTAAATGCTCCGTGGCCCAATGAAAAAAGGTTTTTTTTTTTTGGGGGACGTCGCGTTTTTAGCCCGGTGGCTATTAAAACTATCCGGATGTTTTGGGCGAGCGCGAAAGCGCTCGCCATGAGCCTGCGGCTAAACCAAGGGTGCCCCGCGGGGGGCATCGGCCTCGGCTTGGGCTACCGCAGTTGGGGAGGGCGCTTGAAGAGCGGGACG